>OX104112.1:37092242-37689039 GCA_944474755.1 Limnoperna fortunei
TGATCAGCAATAGAAGCCCTACAAATGATTGCTTAGTCTAAAATTTCAAGATGACTCTTTATAAGTGTTATTGCCGTTTATGAATTTAGACAAATGAACAGTTTTTGCATTATAAATTAGTCTATAACACACCAAGAGTAAAACTGTAAATTTCTAAATTACCCTAAAGGACAAGGCCTACAAACCATTTAATTTTCTGAAATTGTCTGATGGCACTTTATAGGAGTTATCGTACTTAACTAAAATTTTTGAAGAAATGTTTAATTTTTGCACAGTAACTTAAAAGTTAAAACAACTAGACTGAAACTGTTAATTTCAAAAATTTAAATATGGTTGAAGTCATTTGGGTTCCAGGTGAGCGATTACAGGCTCCTGGGAGCCTCTAGTTTTTAATGCATTCTTATCTTCACATAATAAACTAGAGTAAAAACACCTGTGAGCAATGCTCACAATTGATACCCCCCGCTTCACAATTACTTTGAAAATTCAGGTGTTCTTAATTATGAAATTGAAACTTTATCTAGTTAAACGTGAAGGCGAAATTGCAGATAATACATGTAACCCTCCCCAATCCCCCAAAGAATGGCATCCCCTATGTCAATGACAAAGTCCATGTTTTTCTATGGCAAACCTCCAATATTATTCTGATAAAAATGTTTAATATCCAATGCACAATGGCAATATGTGACCAAGATTCTGTATAAGTTTCAACAAATTCCATTCAGTGGTGTAGGAGGAATTGTAAATAAAAGATGGGTATCCCATTATGTCCATTACAAACTCCATGTTTTTCTATGGGAAACCCCAAATATCATTCCGATCAAAATGTTAAATATCTCCTGCACAATGGCACTATGTGACATGGATTCTGTGTAAGTTTCAACAAATTCCATTCAGTGGTGTAGGAATGAGTTGCACATAAGAGATGGGTATCCCTTATGTCCATGACAAAGTCCATGTTTTTCTATGGGAAACCCCAAATATCATTCCAATCGAAATGTTATATATCTAGTGCACAGTGGCAATATGTGACAACATTCTGTGTAAGTTTCATCAAATTCCATTTAGTGGTGTAGGAGGAGTCGCACATAAGAAATGGGTATCCCCTTTTGTCAATGACAGTCCATGTTGTTCTATGGGAAACCCCAAATATCATTCCGATCAAAATAATAAATATCTCCTGCACAATGGCACTATGTGACAAGGATTCTGTGTAAGTTTCAACAAATTCCATTCAGTGGTGTAGGAGGAGTTGCACATAAGACATGAGGACCCCCTTAGGTCAATGACAATGTCCATGTTTTTCTATGGGAAACCCCAAATATCGATCCGATCAAAATGTTTAATATCTCCTGCACAATGGCACTATGTGACAAGGATGCTGTGTAAGTTTCTTTAAATTCCATTCAGTGGTGTAGGAGGAGTTGCACATAAGAGATGAGGCCCCCCTTAGGTCAATGACAATGTCCATGTTTTTCTATGGGAAACCCCAAATATCGATCCGATCAAAATGTTTAATATCTCCTGCACAATGGCACTATGTGACAAGCATTCTGTGTAAGTTTCATTAAATTCCATTCAGTGGTGTTGGAGGAGTTGCACATAAGAGATAGGGACCCCCTTAGGTCAATGACAAAGTCCATGTTTTTCTATGGGAAACCCCAAATATCATTCCGATCAAAATGTTAAATATCTCCTGCACAATGGCACTATGAGACAAAGATTCTGTGTAAGTTTCATCAAATTCCTTTCAGTGGTGTAGGAGGAGTTGCAAATAATAGAAAGTGTAACGGACGGACGGACGGAAGGACGGACACCATGAACACTATATACCCCCCGCTTTTCAAGCGGGGGGTATAATAAATATATAAATTTGTGTTTCTTTTAAATTGGTTAGATAATAATGAGAATTTAAGCATGCACGTGTAGCCTTTCTGAGGACTGTATTTTATGCTCTTGATGTGTTTACTTTTGTATATAGAATTCGTTTAGCGAATATAATTAGAAAGTAGAACTTTGCGTTTATTTTATTTCATTTTATCAAATAACTTAGGATCCGACACTAAAAGTCATATATATTTGGATCTAAAATGGATGAGAACTGGTTTTTATTAATGACATTTAATTTAGTGACATAGCTATACAATTCTGTGATTTTAACCACTGGGATATATTCTTTTTCTGTTATTATAATGGATCCCGAGAGTACCTATTAGTTCCCAGTGACTAGTGGATTTATAACTTTAAAATTTGATGGATTTAATGAAGCCACCAGACTGTGAGTAGATATACATATCCAGTCTTTATGCAGATAAAATATGTATGTGTATATTGATGCGCTACATACTCGTAAAATTCGTAGTTTAATGCAGACTGTGTTAAAGTATATCATGGCCCACTTTAATGTTGGCATGGCTGCCAAGTTAGCAAATGCCCACTTGAAGTTAGCATTGAAGGCCCGAGTAAAAAACAAAAGCCTCAATATGTCTAAAGGTACCGGAGCATCTGGGTCATGCAGAATTGAAGTTAAACCGGTCAAGAAGACAAAGAAACCTGGGCTACAAAAGCTGTCAGTGAAAGGAAAGTAGCTAAACCAAAATCTAAAAATCCAAAAGGCAGAGAAACCTACAGCGAAGAAAGACTCTAAACCCAAGAAGGCAGCAGAGTCTCACAAAAGGAAGGCAGCAAAATACGAAGCGAAAGGGACACCAATTGTTAGAAGATTTTAAGTTAATTTCTATTGACAATGACACTTTGAATCTTGGGGTTTGGATTTATGACATTTTTGCATTAACTCACATAATCACATACAATATATTGCATGCTTTTGTATTATTTTATTATAATCTTTAATGTTTTATAGCTGCACGACATGTATTTGCGCATGTTATTATTATTATATTTTTTTAATTAATTTGTTTTAAAGAATTGACTTTTTGCATATTACTGTAACTGGTTAACATAATTTTTAGAGCAAATGCAGTAATCATCTTGCTGTCAAATTTTGTGAATGAGTTCACTTATAGGCCTGTGTTATGTTTGTATTGAATTTTGTCTTATATATATAGATGTACTTTTGATTATGATGCTGTAGTGTTACAATGTTATACTAGAAATTACTCTCATTTTCATATGTTAGTATCTATATATTTTTTTGAAAGCTGTATGCAAATTTTACATTTTCTGATCAATTGTCCAACACTTCTCCAAAACATTTTAAGGGGAATAACTCCTTTAAAGAGTTGTCCATCACATATGCACCAGTGACCATTTTTGTAGATGTTAAAGAGGTGAATAATTTTGAATTGGAAAAGACTTTCCCTAGCTCTTACGGTTTTCAAGATATTGAGGAAAAATGACAGAAATCAACAAATTAAGGGAAATAACTCCTCTAAAGCATTGTCACACTTCAGATTTCTTGTATCTGTTATACTTTTTGAACTATAAGCCCCCCCCCCCCCCCTCACCTACCTGTACTATTTTAAGCCAATAGCCATGTTGGTGGTCAGCTGTCATGATTTGTGCAAATTTGGGGACATCCTCATGATGATGTGTGCAAATTTTCAAAGCAGTCCTTTCATTGGTTTAAGATGAGAAGATTTCAAGGGGAATAACTCATAAATGGTTCATCATACAATCTTGACCTTGAAGTAATTTTTGAAGCTCTCATAGAGCTGAACAATTAAGCAATGCTAACTTTGTCTCTAGTTCTAATAATTTTCAACATTTTTGAGGAAAAATGGAAAAAAATCATCAATTTTCGTCTTACAACTTCAACTCAATGAAGAGTTTTGTAGAGCTTTTGATGAAGAAGGGAACTCTCTTCTGTTTTCCGTTATCTGTTATACTTTTTGAACTGTAATACAAAAACTGTATTTTGACCCACCCAGTTCTATTTTTAGCCGAGACAGCCATGTTGATTGGTCTGAAGCCATGATGATTTGTGTAAACTTGGTAGAGGACATTTTATTGATGAAATGTGCAAAGTTTTAAAGTAATCCTTCAGTGGTTTTGAAGGAGAAGATTTTTAAAGAAAAGTTAATGAACACAACGAATGCCAAGTGATGGCAATTGCTCACTTGACCCATTGGGTCAGATGAGCTAATTATGCTCTGGAAAGTGATACAAAATCTTATATAAACAGCATTCCAATGTTTCATTTCATCTAAACACCAATTTTTCCACATGTGAAGTAATTTAAGGTGTAACTCTTAAAAATATTCTTTTTCAGGCCCCAGCACCATAAAACCTTTTAAATGTTTTGCTCGGCTTATGATTATTCTCAAGTACCCTCACAACAAAGGAAATAAATAGTTTTGATTGGATTAAATTGAGAATAAAATAAAATTTTAAGTTAAGAATTTGTTTATGGTGACAAGGTCAGAGGCCATCTTCAACCTCACTTTATTTATAGTATTAAACAGAAGCTTATGAATGAATTCCATTCAAATGAAACAAGTGTGGACACAGAAAAATGTCTCACCTGCATTCCGCATCAGTAACGAAAATAAATTTCGTCATAAACATTACCTAAATAGCATTAGTTGTCAGCAGCAGCCTGTATTCCAATATTGTCACCATACTATGCATGGTTACAGGGGAACAGCCATAACCCAAAAACTTTAACGTAGTCGCTGGACCGTGAAATTGAGGTCAAGGTCAGGTGGAACCTACCAGACAGTCATGTACTATTCATCAGCAACCTATATACCAAATATTGTCATCCTACCATGCGTAGTTACAGATAAACTATCGTAACCCAAAAACTTAAACGCAGTCGCTGGACCGTGAAATTGAGGTCAAGGTCAGGTGACTCCTACCAGACAGTCAAGTACTAGTCATCAGCAACCTGTATACCAAATATTGTCATCCTACCATGCGTGGTTACAGAGGAACTGTCGTAACCCAAAAACTTTAACGTAGTCACTGGACCGTGAAATTGAGGTCAAGGTCAGGTGACTCCTACCAGACAGTCAAGTACTAGTCATCAGCAACCTGTATACCAAATATTGTCATCCTACCATGCGTGGTTACAGAGGAACTGTCGTAACCCAAAAATTTTAACGTAGTCGCTGGACCGTGAAATTGAGGTCAAGGTCAGGTGACACCTACCAGACAGTCATGTACTAGTCATCAGCAACCTATACACCAAATATTGTCATCCTACCATGCGTAGTTATAGAGGAACTGTCGTAACCCAAAAACTTTAACGTAGTCGCTGGACCGTGAAATTGAGGTCAAGGTCAGGTGACACCTACCAGACAGTCATGTACTAGTCATCAGCAACCTATACACCAAATATTGTCATCCTACCATGCATAGTTACAGAGGAACTGTTGTAACCCAAAAACTTTAACGTAGTCGCTGGACCGTGAAATTGAGGTCAAGGTCAGGTGACACCTACCAGACAGTCATGTACTAGTCATCAGCAACCTATACACCAAATATTGTCATCCTACCATGCGTAGTTACAGAGGAACTGTCGTAACCCAACAACTTTAACGTAGTCGCTGGACCGTGAAATTGAGGTCAAGGACAGGTGACTGACTGGCAAGTACTCATCATAAGCTACCTCTGGACCAAATTTGATGGACCTAGGGCTTGAGCTTACAAATATATGAAGCAAGATGTCAAGTGTTCACTCCGCCGCCGGATTCCCATACATATGTCTCGCCTCCAGCGACGAAATTTCGTCGCAGGCGAGACAAAAATTAATGACTACAGTAGATTGCTTACATTGCCATTATAAAGGGACAAAACTCCTGCACTGGTTTAATAATCAGTTATGTACAAATTTTGTATAACCCCTAAATGTTAATACGTCAGTAGAGTGCTTCCGAAGCCATTTTGACAATTTTTCATAATTGTTTTATGATGACTACTTAATGTATTTCAAATAAAGAAAAGTGCAATGGTTTCTATAATTTATGGAATTGGAATAATCAAACCAATCAAACTTGACCAACTACTGGTCCCATATCTGTCCAGATGTTTCTGTAGAAAAAGAAAAAATACAGCAAGGACACCAAATGACGGCTATGCTAAAACATTTTTGACCTGATGATTTATTTAATTTTTGCTTTAAAATCTAAAGGTCATTGAACCATAAGATATAATAATACTGAGAATGTTTTCATTTACAGACATTTTGTTTATTTTGACAATGTCAGTCCCATCCTTCATCTAGTGCATTATTATCATCATGTCCATCATCACTGTTTTCATTGTCGTCTTCATTTTGAGGATTCTCAAATGGATGAGCCACTGGCCTAACATTTTGCAGCAAATCTCTCATGGCATCCATTAACACGACCATACCCTGTCGCAGGTTTTGTGCTCCACCTTCTGCACCCTGGACTTGATTTTCAACTGGTTCCTGAAATACCAGTTATAACATTATACATTGTACTTAATATTATTTAATGTGGAATTTAGGACTAACATATTAAATACCAAACTAATATTCAAATGTTAGTAAAATAAATACTGTTTGTACATTGATAAAAAATTAAAGACATACCCAGTAAGCAGGGCCGTAAATTGTGTTTGGATTAAGGCGAGGCAGTAAAGGTGGTGGTCTTGGGGGCACTTAGCCCCCCTTAAGCTGAGCACTTTTTTTGTGCAAAATCCTGCTATCTGGCACATCCTTTGGTGCTTTTATGATGGGAGTTTAGTGTATAAAACTCTGAATTTCGTTTACTGAGAGACTATTAAAATTTTACTGTCATGGGTTTGATATTATTTTAGCGAAGATGCACACAGAAAAGGTGGTGTATTTACTTAATTAAATTCATTCTAAAATAGCTCAGTTTATTAAATTGACGAAATACCACCAATCACAAATTTTTCAAACCTTCATTATACTCATAGAATATAGATAATACAACAATGACATATACTTGTACTTATAATTTATTTTTATTTTATCTCTTCTTTTCTCTTTTTTACTTTTATTTCATTTTATTTTATTTTTGGTCACAATTTTTTTTGCCAGTTTGCAATAGGAGGCCTACATGCTTATATATAATTTACGGCCCTGCCAGTAAGACACAACTGATGCCAGCTTTCCAAAAATAGTGCACAACATTGATTATTTATCAATAACAAGTGTGGACACAGAAAAACGTCTCGCCTGCATTCCGCATCAGTAACGAAAATAAATTTCGTCATAAGCATTACGTAAATAGCATTAAATATCAGCAGCGGCCTGTATACAAAATATTGTCACCATACCCTGCATAGTTACAGGGGAACAGCCGTAACCCAAAAACTTTAACGTAGTCGCTGTACCGTGAAATTGAGGTCAAGGTCAGGTGGAACCTACCAGACAGTCATGTACTATTCATCAGCAACCTATATACCAAATATTGTCATCCTACCATGCGTAGTTACAGAGGAACTATCGTAACCCAAAAACTTTAACGTAGTCGCTGGACCGTGAAATTGAGGTCAAGGTCAGGTGACACCTACCAGACAGTCATGTACTAGTCATCAGCAACCTATACACCAAATATTGTCATCCTACCATGTGTAGTTACAGAGGAACTGTCGTAACCCAAAAACTTAAATGTAGTCGCTGGACCGTGAAATTGAGGTCAAGGTCAGGTGACACCTACCAGACAGTCATGTACTAGTCATCAGCAACCTATACACCAAATATTGTCATCCTACCATGCATAGTTACAGAGGAACTGTCGTAACCCCAAAACTTTAACGTAGTCGCTGGACCGTGAAATTTAGGTCAAGGTCAGGTGACACCTACCAGACAGTCATGTACTAGTCATCGCAACCTATACACCAAATATTGTCATCCTACCATGCGTAGTTACAGGGGAACTGTCGTAACCCAAAAACTTTAACGTAGTCGCTGGACCATGAAATTGAGGTCAAGGTCAGGTGACACCTACCAGACAGTCATGTATTAGTCATCAGCAACCTATACACCAAATATTGTCATCCTACCATGCGTAGTTACAGAGGAACTGTCGTAACCCAAAAACTTTAACGTAGTCACTGGACCGTGAAATTGAGGTCAAGGTCAGGTGACACCTACCAGACAGTCATGTACTAGTCATCAGCAACCTATACACCAAATATTGTCATCCTACCATGCGTAGTTACAGAGGAACTGTCGTAACCCAAAAACTTTAACGTAGTCACTGGACCGTGAAATTGAGGTCAAGGTCAGGTGACAGGTGACTGACTGGCAAGTACTCATCATAAGCTACCTCTGGACCAAATTTGATGGACCTAGGGCTTGGGCTTACAAAGATATGAAGCAAGATGTCAAGTGTTTACGCCGCCGCCGGATTCCCATACATATGTCTCGCCTCCAGCGACTTTCGTCGCAGGCGAGACAAAAATCATTATGTTTGCTAGCAATGGCAGTTTTTGTTGTTGATGCATTTTCAATATATAATTTAAAAAAAAAAACAATTAACAATTCCCAAAGTTCTAAATGAATTTGACAGAAATTAATGAACAGTTTTGATTTGTGTGTTTATTTAAATATGGTTTAGTGCTGCTTTCAGAACTGGTTTAATTATGCCATGGTGTCAAATTTTTAAATTAAAAAAAAAATTGCATCAGATGGCCTTTATATATTGTTGAAAGTATAAATAAAGTTACAATATTTGATAATTATTTACTGATAATGAAAATCAAAAGTAGCCCAGGGTAGATACACGTATTTCTGGTAAAAATCCCTGATGATATTGATATAAAACTGGACTTCAAGTACTGATAGTGTACAAAATGATTCCTGGTAAATACTGATCAAACATAAAAAACCTATATAGTCCTCAGTCCAGGAGCACAGCATGTTACTACTGGATTGCCATTTTTTATATTACAAATAGATATTTAGATATTATATAACTCATAGGCTTTTCAGGGCACGTTTTTTTTTCCATGAAAAGTAAAAACAATTTAGATGCAATATTTCATTAAATAATTATTGTATTCTAACAGTTAATCAAATTAAGCATTATATTGGTAAGTGTTCCCCAAAATGTTCAAGTACTTCATGAAAATATGGTTGTAAACTAATACTCACATCAACGTTAAAATTGGGCAAAAGTGACCGAAAAAAGTTAGCTAATGTATTGCTTTCTTGATTTACTCGGGTTGATCTGAAATATACAAACAGGTATGATAAATAATTACAGCCCTTACCACTTCACATCAATATAACAATGTCAAAGAGTTGTACATACTGCACTATCCCTTACCACTTCACATCAATATAACAATGTCAATGAGTTGTACATACTGCACTATCCCTTACCACTTCACATCAATATAACAATGTCAAAGAGTTGTACATACTGCACTATCCCTTACCACTTCACATCAATATAACAATGTCAATGAGTTGTACATACTGCACTAGCCCTTACCACTTCACATCAATATAACAATGTCAATGAGTTGTACATACTGCACTAGCCCTTACCACTTCACATCAATATAACAATGTCAAAGAGTTGTACATACTGCACTATCCCTTACCACTTCACATCAATATAACAATGTCAATGAGTTGTACATACTGCACTAGCCCTTACCACTTCACATCAATATAACAATGTCAATGAGTTGTACATACTGCACTAGCCCTTACCACTTCACATCAATATAACAATGTCAATGAGTTGTACATACTGCACTAGCCCTTACCACTTCACATCAATATAACAATGTCAATGAGTTGTACATACTGCACTATCCCTTACCACTTCACATCAATATAACAATGTCAAAGAGTTGTACATACTGCACTATCCCTTACCACTTCACATCAATATAACAATGTCAATGAGTTGTACATACTGCACTAGCCCTTACCACTTCACATCAATATAACAATGTCAATGAGTTGTACATACTGCACTATCCCTTACCACTTCACATCAATATAACAATGTCAATGAGTTGTACATACTGCACTATCCCTTACCACTTCACATCAATATAACAATGTCAATGAGTTGTACATACTGCACTAGCCCTTACCACTTCACATCAATATAACAATGTCAAAGAGTTGTACATACTGCACTAGCCCTTACCACTTCACATCAATATAACAATGTCAATGAGTTGTACATACTGCACTATCCCTTACCACTTCACATCAATATAACAATGTCAAAGAGTTGTACATACTGCACTATCCCTTACCACTTCACATCAATATAACAATGTCAATGAGTTGTACATACTGCACTAGCCCTTACCACTTCACATCAATATAACAATGTCAATGAGTTGTACATACTGCACTATCCCTTACCACTTCACATCAATATAACAATGTCAATGAGTTGTACATACTGCACTAGCCCTTACCACTTCACATCAATATAACAATGTCAATGAGTTGTACATACTGCACTAGCCCTTACCACTTCACATCAATATAACAATGTCAATGAGTTGTACATACTGCACTATCCCTTACCACTTCACATCAATATAACAATGTCAAAGAGTTGTACATACTGCACTATCCCTTACCACTTCACATCAATATAACAATGTCAAAGAGTTGTACATACTGCACTATCCCTTACCACTTCACATCAATATAACAATGTCAAAGAGTTGTACATACTGCACTAGCCCTTACCACTTCACATCAATATAACAATGTCAATGAGTTGTACATACTGCACTAGCCCTTACCACTTCACATCAATATAACAATGTCAATGAGTTGTACATACTGCACTAGCCCTTACCACTTCACATCAATATAACAATGTCAATGAGTTGTACATACTGCACTATCCCTTACCACTTCACATCAATATAACAATGTCAATGAGTTGTACATACTGCACTAGCCCTTACCACTTCACATCAATATAACAATGTCAAAGAGTTGTACATACTGCACTAGCCCTTACCACTTCACATCAATATAACAATGTCAAAGAGTTGTACATACTGCACTATCCCTTACCACTTCACATCAATATAACAATGTCAATGAGTTGTACATACTGCACTAGCCCTTACCACTTCACATCAATATAACAATGTCAAAGAGTTGTACATACTGCACTAGCCCTTACCACTTCACATGATATCTACCACTAGAATCAATCTGAGACTGTTGATAGGATATTTTTTTTATGCACTTAACACCCACTTCACCATTTATGATCTGAGACTTAATTATTTTAAAGTATGACTGCAGCTGATAATCTAAACTTGTAGCCTCAAAAAAGAATTTTATAATTTCAGTTAACCCCAAAAAAAACTTCCCAATGTCACGCAAGATGTTTGCCTCAAAAAATAAAATAAGGATAACTGAGTAGAGGACCTCACACATCATTTCTTGCAAGTAAAAAATTGTACTGTTTTTTTCCAGCCAATCAGATACAAGGAGTGCACATTGTTTGTTTGAATAGGTTATTCAGAAACAGTAGAACTTTGATATTAAACTCGAAGGAGTTGACAAAAAGTCGTGGAAGTTTGGTACAAATTGGCCCGGTGATTTTGAAGATTAAAAATGTGAAAAGGTAATGCATAGACAATAGCACAAAGGGATAAAATGAATCATCAGTGAACCCATGCATGGGTCCCAACTGGCTTCCTACAAATCCCAAGTGTGGATTGAAGCATACATCAACAAACAGTCACTATAGAAGCATTCACAGGTGAGAAGTGTCCGTAAATTACAAATATTGTGCTATGTGTCTTATTCTGATCTAAATGGTGTAATATAGATCGTATCATAAAGTCAGGTGCAGTAGAAAGTTAAACAAAAGGTTGTGTAAATTATTTAAAATGTTGCTAATTTAAACAAGTGTGGACACAAAAAGATGTCTTGCCTGAATTCCGCATTAGTAACGAAAAAAAATTACGTCATAAGCATTACACAAATAGCGTTAACTTGTTATCATTTAAAATATACAATGCATGCTTACAGAGAAACGGACCTAATCGTAAAACTTTAACTTAGTCACTGGACCATAAAATTGAGGTCATAGTCAGTTAAAACCTATGAGACAGTCATGTACTTATCATTAGCAATCAATATACCAAATACTTTAACCCTACCATGCATGGTTACAGAGAAACTGCCATAACCCAAAAACTTTAACGTAGTTGCTGGACCATGAAATTTCGGTCAAGGTCAGTCAACACCTAGCAGACAGTCATGCACTATTCATCAGCAACCTATATACCAAATACTGTCATCCTACCATGCGTGGTTACAGAGGAACAGCCGTAACCCAAAAACTTTAACGTAGTCGCTGGACTGTGAAATTGAGGTCAAGGTCAGGTGGCAGGTGACTGCCTGGCAAGTACTCATCATAAGCTACCACTGGACCAAATTTGATGTACCTAGGGCTTAGGCTTACAAAGATATGAAGCAAGATGTCTGCCGCCAGATTCCCATAATGTCTCGCCTCCAGGGACAATCGTCGCAGGTGAGACAAAAATGGTTATTTCAAATATTAAGCATTAATATTAAAAAAAATTGTTAGTTGTTTTTGTAACTCATGATTTTATGTACACAGTTACTACAGATAAATGGTGTTGTGATAAATTAAAAATCATAAATTCAACAAATAAGTTGTGTACTGTGTAAACATTTTATTAAGGTGTAATTATGATGTTGTTTATATATATTTGAATATTTAAATGTTATTTGTCCGTAAAAAAATGATTTGAAAAACAATTATCCGATGTTGCGTTTCTTTTTTCAGTGAGTTTTAAATTTGGTCTGATCGTCCGTTAAATTAGATCATTTTCTTTTTCATTTTTAAAATTTGATTTTTTTTTGTTGTCTTTATTCCTTTAATCAATCATTGGAACATCCCTGGTTGAAGATTGCAAATTCTTAAAAAAGTATTATAAAAACGCATTGAAATAAAAGTTTTTGAATGCTCGTGACTAGGTCAATTTCATTGGAAAAGTAAGCTTCCATACACTTAAAATTTAGTTCTTAAAGGCTATATGCATGGAGCTTAAAGGGGGCTTCGCAAAACCACTCTAATAATTTACGATCAATATCTTTAAATAGTATTGGTCTAACAACTCCCTCTATTCGTTTTTGGGGATTTTAATCCTTTTGCAATTAAATCATTTTTCCAGTTACATTGCATACACTTTTTGATTTTACTTTGTTTCTTTTTTTGTGTACGTAATCAATATGATCTCAGTTATAGTGACTAACCAATTATATTTTTAGATATTTCATTACCTTTTTACATTGTTTTTTTGTGAAATACAGTCTGTTTCTCATACCTAATGGTAGCTTTATTCTGTATTGTTTGTTTCAATATAAAGACTTGAGTTTTTATGGACGCCCACCTTTTAGGCGTTTATTAGGTCAACTATGGTTTGCCAGTGAAAGAAATATATAAAGATGGACAAAATATATATATAAAGTTTTTTAACACATTGTTACATGTTTAAGTTTCAGTTCAGGAATTATCATAAATCCTACTATACCTCTGTGGTCTTTGATAAGCTGCCACAGAATCAGTGGGAGGCAAGGGATCATAACTAACAACTGTGGTGTGTGCCAACTCCTGAAAACAGAACGTAAAAATTACAACAGCAATGCTACAAATAACATAATACAAAAACCATTACAATGACTGATGCTACATGATGGAATTGACATGACACTTTGAGCAGAAGACACTCTTTTGTGGTTTTGTGAATTTACATTTTCAGTACATGAGTGCCTTTCATTTGCATTGCTTTAATACTCACTATCAACAGTCTGACTTTTGGTCTAGCTAACATAACTTAAAACCTAGTGCACCAACATAACAGCACATGACACTGTATCATATATCCATGACTCATTTTTATTTGTTGGGATACTAATTATCATATATTGTGACAAGCACGTCATAAATTTCAGTACTCAACAATATACAATATAAGGTTGTATCCTTAAAACATTTGATTAAAACCACTGGTACCACTAAAACGATTTGTATTTAACCTACCGGTGGCAATGCTGCAGTAGCATCCTTTATTTCTGATAACATAATATGTCTCAGGATATTTCTTGGTGTACCTTGATACCTAGTTTTTCTTCTGAAATGACAAACAGGTGGTTAGGCTTGTGAATATTGTCATAGCCAAGACTTTTTTATAGCTTGAAATTAGAGTACAAACACATACACTCAAGAAAAAGACACTTTTTGAAAAACTACTACATGTAGTACTCTGACTTGCCCTTCATACCAAAATTCAATTGAAAGCTCAAAAGTCATTCTGCAATGGAAGGTTCAAAATGACAAAACACCAACTTACAAGTGAATTTCATTTTTATGTGTTGTCTGTAAAAGAGCATAATTTTTAATTTCCATAGCAACAGCTCTTAAAAAACTCCAAATGTGCACCAGTATCTCATAATCTAATACCAGACCAACAAGACAAGTCTGAATGTAAAGGTGTCATCAAATTGGATGGTTGAATGTTTCTTAGTTCAAAGTTTTAGAGATCTGAGTTTTAAACTGTAGGAGAAGTTGATTACACAAATAAGTACTGTCTTCTGTAAATGTTCTGAAAAATGACTTAGTTCCCATGCCTGGAAAGTTAGGAAAAAAATCCTTGAAAACTTCCATAATAGCAGGTGCACAACTTCAAGGCATGTGTAATCTTTCTGTGAAGTTTCAGAAATCTGAGTTGAAAACTGTAGAAGGATTTGATTACACCCTATTTTCCCCTACCACGTACCCAACTGCTCTCCTGCCTGACTTCACCATACTATAACACGGGTTTGCACTTCGTGCACAACATAGCCAAAAAGTACAATGATCTCCAGTAGAAGATTCTTTAATTCTTAGTCTATTAACTAGAACAAATGTAACATCCTACCCAAAGGTGAGTGATTAACCTTTAACAATTTTAAAAAGTAAGTTGAAATATTCTCAAAATCAGTAGTATATGGACAATAGGGAGCTTTAAATGAAGAAATCTGATGTTTCAAAAGCAAATGTTCTACAAGGCCTAATAACCACAAACATGTTGAGTAACTCTTATAAAAGATGTCACAAAATGTGTGAATTAAACTGATCAGAATCTAATGATGGTGTGCCAAATAATAAGAAAAAAACAGTCCTGGCGTGAGATACACTGGTTCACCAGGCCTGATCGTAAGAATTATATTCAACCATGAATACATCTTTGAAATAATTTAATTCCTTCAAATATGATATATCAACCAATTTGTCTTCTGTGCCTCTGAAGCCATTAAAGATGATCAAAGTTGTATAATATCTGTTCTTTGCTTAATCAGTAATAGAGTTTACCTTATCAAATCAATCTTACAGTTTTATTATCTACTCTTTGAAGAAGGAACACCGTTAAATTTAATACATTAAATTCCTGTCACCATTGTTTGAAATGGACAAAAACTGAAATTAGTACCTGAAAAGATTTTTAAATATTGACACCATATTAAACAATGTCTTAATTATCTCCCCTTGGTAAGAGGGCATGGCCCTTCAGTTCTTTCCCTCAAGTATGATTGTTATCAGCACAACTGTACATGAGAACATTTAAAAATTTTTAATATTATATTTTAAAACTTCCTTAATTATTGCTCCTTTAGGTTGTGACCTACTTTTGAAATAAGTTAAAGACTGTTTCTGCCTAGTTTAATTGATGGTTCTGGACAAGAAGCTGAAAATGTGAAACTTTTACAATGATATGACAACAATGAAAATGGACAAATGTTGATAGGAAAAACTCAAGTGAGCTAAAAATGCTACATGTTTAAAACAATTACCAAATGATGATAATTAAATATGTTTAATTCTAAACAAATAAACATTGTTAGTCATAACATACTTATTATTGTAATCCTCCACTAAAGGATCTTTACTGTCAACACGTTGTATTACTACTCTGACATTCTTTTCTAACCACTGTATAACATCTGGGGGTTTCCAGCATGAGTAACATCGACCAATGTACAATGATATCAATTGCTTTAAGGCATCTGATTGGCTGTAATAATGTACAAAAGGCGTCTAGGTATATGTTCAGATGTCATATATAACTTTATTGTGTGTTTTTGTCTGTGTGGTTTGTTTGTCTATTAAGGGGATTCAATGTACAATCGCTTAGAAACTATTGGTGTTTAACACACTCTGAAATAAGATCTAAAGTTACTATTTTTTAACTTAAATTATGATTACTTGTATAACAAAAACTAACTATATTGCAAGTTCAAAGAAAATTCATTTACAAACTATTTTTAGAGTATTTGTCCTGAATCCTGATCAACATTAAAATGTTTTAATCTCCAGTTACTAAATAAATCCATCTGAGGTTATCAAACTAATTCATCTCGGGTTAGTAAGCTAATCCAGTTACCAGGTGAAACTTTAATATGTAAGGCTGCACATGTTTCTTCACAGATAACCAATAGCCTACTTATTATTTAAAATATACTATTCCTTCTGTGAATGAAAGGAGGTCAATATGAAGGACTGTATTACCTACCTATACTGAATATTTACACTAAAGAAGTGATGATTAGATATAGAGGAATCAGGAATTATACTACATTTATCTAGCAGTGGCATCAACATTCCAGGAAACATCAGTAATGCTTTCTGTACCTGTAAAGAGATCAAATAAAAAAAACTGTAAATAAATAAATAATGCTAAAATGACAAAAAGCTGTAAATAAGTAAATGCCAAAATACCAAGTAACACAAACACATAAAAAATAATTGTAAGATTTTATAGTAGTCTATGTGTTATAAACCATTTATACCTAAAATTAAGCCTGAGTTCTTTGCGTAGATATTTATTTAAGGATACTGTTGAAACAATGACTTTAACTGGTAATTTTTAGAATAGTCGATAATTTAGCATTTCGTAGCAGCTATTATAGTCTACTATAATTTTATTTTTGACAAATATCTAGGTGTCAGACAGCTCTATGTTATATTAAGTAACTGTCATTTTCTTTGCATTCAAACATGAATTAACAATATTTTGTATAAACAGACACTGAGGAATAGTTCTTTTAGTCCTTTTTGCATCTTCAGAATTAGATTGATTATGTTTTCGAATCAACTAGTTGAAATAAATTGTTTGTTTGTGTATCCTGTTCAATAGTTACTGCAATGACACATTAACAATTATTATCATTGCTACCGTCGAAGGCTACAACAGAAGAGCAATCATATCAATACCGATATATTTACCAAAGAATCAGCTTCTAATGTTGTGTCACTGTCATTTCTACTGGCCTGACAGTACACTGCTAACGGTAATGAAAAGGCAAAATTTGGTAACTGTGATAAATTTCTGTGTCCCTGAAAAGAATGTAAAATAAACAAAATTCATCATTCTTATGCTTTTTGTTATTGACTTGCATCAAAATAGTCCAATATTATGGCACAATAAATCATGCAGACAAAATAGATGAAAACAAACTTATCATTTTCAGTTATATAAGTTTTTTGTAATATTTTGACAATTTATTCTTTAAATAATACAAAGAAGTAATAGTGTTTGTGCAGATAGATTAGGTTAAAACAATATACAAATAATCCCAAGAAATGCAAGTGTTTGCAGATAGATAAGGTTAATACAATATAAATAAATACTATCCATCATAGATAAAAACCAGTTTAAAATTAAATAAATATGCTAGATTTAGTTCTGTTGCACATTAGTTAAGCTATCTTCTGTGAAAAACTTCAAGTAATTTTCTCACATTTGTGGATGAAGAACAATATCCCACCATATTTCTATCATTTACATTTGAATCTCTCTTTATGGAATGACTGATACACTACTCAATGTATACAACAGCCGTAGGCAGAACAAACACAACACACTTATTGTTAATCAGTTAATCTAGCAAAACTTTTTTGGACAATATTATACATATTTGTTTTCACAATGTCAAATGACCCTCAAAATATTTGTTTCACAACAAGAAATTAATGTTAGCAGGCATAATTTGTTATATTAACCTTCCAGTAAACTAATTCAATATTATTTTTCCATAATAACAGAATATATATCTTTATTCTGCCATTTAGTCTAGCTTATTAAGTAACAGCACACCTAGCTGCCAAACCATAGCTTTTTAGGTCCTTTGACAATTTTTTTTTAATTTTGTGGACCATCTATGGTCTGACAAATAAAAAAATAGCCAAAGTTCTTAAAGAGCTACATTTCAGCACCTACAGTATAACTAAAAAGGCTTACAAAAGCACGTGTACAAAAGACCCAGTTTAATTGCCCCACAACAAAACATAAACACATAATTTCTATTGTCCAATCAGATGCAAAGGTGAAGTGCTATTTTACCACCAAAGTTATGATTAATGTTAGATGAGCATTACTTCAGCTATACTCAGGATAAGAACAAGTTTACAAATAAATCAAAATTGGAAGGAAGAATTTATTGTTTCACAGAAGCTACAAGAGTCTACTACATGTATTGTCTGACATGAGGGACAGAGAATTTAGCATTTCCTAGCAGCTACAATGAGTCTACTATTGTCTGACATAAGGGACAGAGATTTTAGCATTTCCTAGCAGCTACAATGAGTCTACTATTGTCTGACATGAGGGACAGAGAATTTAGCATTTCCTACCAGCTACAATGAGTCAACTATTGTCTGACATAAGGGACAGAGAATTAAGCATTTCCTAGCAGCTACAATGAGTCTACTTTTGTCTGACATAAGGGATAGAGAATTTACTATTGTCTGACATAAGAGACAGGGAATTTAGATTTTCCTGGCAGCTAAAATGAGGCTACTTTTGTCTGACATAAGGGATAGAGCATTTAGCATTTCCTAGCAGCTACAATGAGTCTACTTTTGTCTGACATAAGGGACAGAGAATTTAGATTTTCCTGGCAGCTACAATGAAGCTACTTTTGTCTGACATAAGGGATAGAGAATTTAGCATTTCCTAGCAGCTACAATGAGTCTTCTTTTGTCTGACATAAGGGATAAAGAATTTAGCATTTCCTAGCAGCTACAATGAGTCTACTTTTGTCTGACATGAGGGACAGAGAATTTAGCATTTAATACCAGCTACAATGAGTCTACTTTTGTCTGACATAAGGGATAAAGAATTTACCATTTCCTAGCAGCTACAATGAGTCTACTTTTGTCTGACATAAGGGATATAGAATTTAGCATTTCCTAGCAGCTACAATGAGTCTTCTATTGTCTGACATAAGGGACAGAGAATTTAGATTTTCCTGGCAGCTACAACGAGTCTACTTTTGTCTGACATAAAAGATGGAGAATTTAGCATTTCCTAGCAGCTACAATGAGTCTACTATTGTCTGACATAAGGGACAGAGAATTTAGCATTTCCTAGCAGCTACAATGAGTCTACTTTTGTCTGACATAAGGGATAGAGAATTTAGCATTTCCTAGCAGCTACAATGAGTCTACTTTTGTCTGACATAAGGGATAGAGAATTTAGCATTTCCTAGCAGCTACAATGAATCTACTTTTGTCTGACATAAGGGATAGAGAATTTAGCATTTCCTAGCAGCTACAATGAGTCTACTTTTGTCTGACATAAGGGATAAAGAATTTACCATTTCCTAGCAGCTACAATGAGTCTACTTTTGTCTGACATAAGGGACAGAGAATTTAGATTTTCCTGGCAGCTACAATGAGTCTACTTTTGTCTGACATAAGGGATAGAGAATTTAGCATTTTCTACCAACTATTGTTTGACATATGTCAAATGGTACATCTACTATGGCCCACCCCAAAGCTTTGTTTGTTTGCTTATTTAATGGTGTTTAATGCCACTTTCAGCAATTTTTCAGCTGTATCATGGCGTCTAGTTTTTATTTGGGGAGGAAGCCAGAGTACCAGGAGAAAACCCGGACCTTTGGTAGGAAAACTGGCAATCTTTGTCAATTAAGATTGGAGTCACGTACACCCTGCCTGCAGTGAGAATCGAACCCACAATCTCAGTGCTGACAGACCACGTGATCGATAGTAGACGAACTACCTTGACCACTTGGCCACCAAGGCCCCCCCCCAAGGCTTTGTGTATTATAACCTGTGAACCTGCTTCATGAGAGAGCATTTTCCAACCTTTATCTGAGAATGAGCAGGTAGCATTGTAAGTTAAGCCCTAAAAATGATTACTACTACCCCAAAACTATATATAATATACTAATATTTAAACACTGTTTATGCTTCATATATAAATGAACATACATGTAGCAAAGATTCTTTGTTTTTTATCTTTACAATTAATGACTTCACCCTATAGACACTGAAGATCAGTAGATTATTGTGTACTCATTAGCTTTACTCAGAATTTTTCATAAAAAATGAACATATATAAAATCACTTGATGCTAATGGACAATCTATTTTAATTTTTCCAAATGACATTGCAATAAAAAAGTATTACAACATATGCAGAAATTCTTCATAAAGTGAAAGAAAAGCATATTTGGTACAGCTAACAAACTATGACTGTAAAGTAATCCTTACCTCCCATTCCTTATAAAGTCGAATAAGAAATGCAAACTCTTCAGATCTCAAAGCATAAAAATCTATCATCAACAATACACACATAGGATCATTATCAGGGTCAAAGCTAAAAATAGAATAGGACCTGATTACCTTCCCTTAAAAGAATAATGCAGATTAAACTTTATATTAATTAAATCTGTATTTTATTCTCTTCATGTCACTTATTAGATAGGTATCCCATGTTATATCTGTTAATAAAACTAATATAGTTCATGTTGATTAATAGATTCCAGAAATTATCAATTTTGTGTACACCTATTAATGACTGATAAAAAGTGATGGCAACTGCTCACCATAAATTGTAGTTTAATCTGTCAAACTATTTCTGAAAGGAAATTGATGCATGGCTAACCATTTTTAAAGTGGTAGCAGTTTTCTAACTAAACTTGTAAAACTGATTCAAGACTATCAAGGTTTTTTTTTAGTTTTCAAGTACATGAAGAATCTCATTCAATCTTCAGTTTCTAATAAATTAAGGACTAAATGTGTACCACTGTAGTGGCAACCTAAGACTCAGAATAACAATTAAAATGTGTACCACTGTGGTGGCAACCTAAGACTCAGAATAACAATTAAAATGTGAACCACTGTGGTGGCAACGTAAGACTCAGAATAACAATTAAAATGTGTACAACATTGGTGGTAACGTAAGACTCAGAATAACAATTAAAATGTGTACAACTGTGGTGGTAACGTAAGACTCAGAATAACAATTAAGACCAATTATCCCTAAGCACCAAAATAACTGGGACATGACATGTCTCAGATTTTGCTGATTTTAATTTCATAAGTTGCAATTGACCATTGGATCATAAAAATGATGACTGTTTGTTATGATTGACCACAGTTGCCATGGTAACTGAGGCGGTCATTTTTTATCATTTCTCATACTGCGAAATAGCCTATATTCAATTCCCAATTTGTTATTCAAAAATCAATGCATATTCAATATTATGTTTTATTTGCTTAATTCAATACCTCATTGACAATATTCAAAACAGTTTCAAGACTAAACATAAATGTGTAGTCAGAACGAGGCTATCCAATATGTCAAGAAATCATGCATTTTTTCTGGAATTTTTCTACTAAAAAATTACCCATTTTTGCCACTTTACTGACTCCATTTTCAGAAAATGCACCAATCACAAATACTCATCATGAATATAATTACATAAATTGATGATTAATATTCAAAACTTATAAAACTCTCAATGGGGTAACAAAAGATGTCTATAGAAAACACTGTCAAAGATGGTTACCATGGTAACTTGTGAAAAAAAGCCATTTTTGTATTGTTCAATATTTCCATGAAACTACTGTTTCTCTTAGTAATAAATGAAATCATCCTTAATTATTATTTTTAACAGACATACTATAAACTTAAAATGACATTGAAATCATTTCAGGGTACAGTGTCTCAAGGTCAATGTCAACTAAAAATTGAACTTTCAAATATGAAACTCTCGAAGCAAAATCAATTTTAAGTGACCTTGAGAACAACACAAGTGACCTTGAAAGTTTTCTAAGGTCATACTATGTTGAAAAGATCCTTTTAGGTACATATGATGACAACAATTGTTATCTTGGCTCATATTAGAAGTATGGTCATACATGTATTTAAATATCGAAAAATTGCCGTTTTTGTTTTATTACCATGGTAACCAACTTTAACAGTGTTTTTTAAAGACATTTTTTCTTACCCCATTGAGATTTTTAAAATTTTTGAATATTAATCATCAATCTATGTAATTATATTCAGGATGATTATTTGTGATTGGTGCATTTTCTGAAAATGGAATCAGAAAAGTGTCAAAAATGGTAATATTTTTTACCAAAAATTATAGAGAATAATGCACTATTTCTTTACATGTTCAATAGTCTCAGTCTGATCACACATATACTTAAAGTGTTGTAACTGTTTTGAATATTGTCAATGAGATATTGAATTAAGCAAATAAAGAAATTCTATTGAATATGAATCGATTTTCCCCTGAAAAATTGGGATTTGAATATTGCCCTTTTCACTGTATTTTAATAGGCCCAAAATGGCCGCCCCCATTACCATGGCAACCGAAGTCAAATCATAACAAACAATAATTATTTTGTGGTCCAATGGTCAATTTCAACTTATAAAATGAAAATCAGCTAAATCTGAGACATGTCATGTCTCACCCTATATGGAAATCCTTTGATCCTTATGGAGAATTGGTGTTAAAATGTGTACCACTGTAGTGGCAACCTAAGACTCAGAATAACAATTAAAATGTGTACCACTGTAGTGGCAACCTAAGACTCAGAATAACAATTAAAATGTGAACCACTGTGGTGGCAACCTAAGACTCAGAATAACAATTAAAATGTGAACCACTGTGGTGGCAACGAAACACTCAGATTAACAATTAAAATGTGATCCACTGTGGTGGCAACGTAAGACTCAGAATAACAATTAAAATGTGAACCAGTTTTGTGGCAACCTAAGACTCAGAATAACAATTAAAATGTGAACCACTGTGGTGGCAACGTAAGACTCAGAATAACAATTAAAATATGAACCACTGTGGTGGCAATGTAAGACTCAAAATAACAATTAAAATGTGAACCACTGTGGTGGTAACGTAAGACTCAGAATAACAATTAAAATGTGAACCACTGTGGTGGCAACGTAAGACTCAGAATAACAATTAAAATGTGATACTGTGGTGGCAACCTATGACTCAGAATAACAATTAAAATGTGAACCACTGTGGTGGTAAAGTAAGACTCAGAATAACAATTAAAATGTGTACCACTGTGGTGGCAACATAAGACTCAGAATAACAATTAAAATGTGAACCACTGTGGTGGTAACATAAGACTCAGAATAACAATTAAAATGTGAACCACTGTGGTGGTAACGTAAGACTCAGAATAACAATTAAAATGTGTACCACTGTGGTGGCAACATAAGACTCAGAATAACAATTAAAATGTGAACCACTGTGGTGGTAACGTAAGACTCAGAATAACAATTAAAATGTGAACCACTGTGGTGGTACCATAAGACTCAGAATAACAATTAAAATGTGAACCACTGTGGTGGTAACGTAAGACTAAGAATAACAATTAAAATGTGAACCACTGTGGTGGCAACGTAAGACTCAGAATAACAATTAAAATGTGATACTGTGGTGGCAACCTATGACTCAGAATAACAATTAAAATGTGAACCACTGTGGTGGTAAAGTAAGACTCAGGATAACAATTAAAATGTGAACCACTGTGGTGGTAACGTAAGACTCAGAATAACAATTAAAATGTGAACCACTGTGGTGGTAACGTAAGACTCAGAATAACAATTAAAATGTGTACCACTGTGGTGGCAACATAAGACTCAGAATAACAATTAAAATGTGTACCACTGTGGTGGTAACATAAGACTCAGAATAACAATTAAAATGTGAACCACTGTGGTGGCAACGTAAGACTGGAAATAACAATTAAAATGTGTACCACTGTGGTGGTAACATAAGACTCAGAATAACAATTAAAATGTGAACCACTGTGGTGGTAACGTAAGACTCAGAATAACAATTAAAATGTGAACCACTATGGTGGCAACGTAAGACTCAGAATAACAATTTAAATGTGAACCACTGTTGTGGTAACGTGAGACTCAGAATAACAATTAAAATGTGAACCACTGTTGTGGCAACGTAAGACTCAGAATAACAATAAGCAACTTTTAGTTGCATGGTTTATTTGGTCATGCGATCTGAACTGGGTTACTTGTTTTAGATGAGAGAATTTAGTTTAAAAATAGTTCATTCTGAATTCAAAGCTACAAGTCATAAGCGGCCTTCTGAACTGGTAAACTAAAAATCTAATGCATGCATTTATCATATGTGGTACAAATTTAGAAAGCCAAACATGTTTAAAAATAGAGTTGTCAGTTGATTACAACATACAGCCATTCCTGAAAAAAACACCTAGTGGGTCAGAATGGAAGTGATAATTTCGGGTACTACCACTCGAGTTTTAACTACTTTTTAATGTCTTCATATACATGTACTATCACATTTTAAAAAATTTAATTGCATTGTCACCACACCAGGAACTGCTCCTCGTTATAAATTGTTCCTTTGTATATATATACAAACCTTAACAACAATTTACAGAATTCTAAAGCTGTCCTATGGCATCCTCGCTGTCCTATATATAGCAGATGCTTAAATATAGTCAAGAAAAAAGATCTACAAAAGAAATAAGTAAAAACTGTTTAATTATTCACTGTTGTTTACCATCCGTTCCACCATAAAGTAATTCATTCTATCTCTACTTAAGTTAAATAGAAAGATTTCTAAAAATCACATGAAATATTGAAGCTAAAATTTTATACACTAGACCTGACTGTGGGGTTCCACCTATACACTAGACCTGACTGTGGGGTTCCACCTATACACTAGACCTGACTGTGGGGTTCCTCTTATACACTAGGCCTGACAGTGGGGTTCCACCTATACACTAGACCTGACTGTGGGGTTCCTCTTATACACTAGACCTGACTGTGGGGTTCCTCTTATACACTAGACCTGACAGTGGGGTTCCACTTATACACTAGACCTGACTGTGGGGTTCCACCTATACACTAGACCTTACTGTGGGGTTCCACTTATACACTAGACCTGACTGTGGGGTTCCACCTATACAATAGACCTGACTGTGGGGTTCCTCTTATACACTAGACCTGACTGTGGGGTTCCTCTTATACACTAGACCTGACTGTGGGGTTCCACCTATACACTAGACCTGACTGTTGGGTTCCTCTTATACACTAGACCTGACTGTGGGGTTCCTCTTATACACTAGACCTGACTGTGGGGTTCCACTTATACACTAGACCTGACTGTGGGGTTCCACCTATACACTAGACCTGACTGTGGGGTTCCTCTTATACACTAGACCAGACTGTGGGGTTCCACCTATACACTAGACCTGACTGTGGGGTTCCACTTATACACTAGACCTGACTGTGGGGTTCCACCTATACACTAGACCTGACTGTGGGGTTCCTCTTATACACTAGACCTGACTGTGGGGTTCCACCTATACACTAGATCTGACTGTGGGGTTCCTCTTATACACTAGACCAGACTGTGGGGTTCCTCTTATACACTAGACCTGACTGTGAGGTTTCACCTATACACTAGACCTGACTTTGGGGTTCCTCTTATACACTAGACCTGACTGAGGTTTCACCAATACACTAGACCTGACTGTGGGATTCCACCAATACACTAGACCTGACTTTGGGGTTCCACCTATACACTAGACCTGACTGTGGGGTTCCACTTATACACTAGACCTGACTGTGTGGTTCCACCTATACATTAGACCTGACTGTGGGGTTCCTCTTATACACTAGACCTGACTGTGGGGTTCTACCTATACACTAGACCTGACAGTGGGGTTCCACCTATACACTAGACCTGACTGAGGTTCCACCAATACACTAGACCTGACTGTAGGGTTCCTCTTATACACTAGACCTGACTGTGGGGTTCTACCTATACACTAGACCTGACAGTGGGGTTCCACCTATACACTAGACCTGACTGAGGTTCCACCAATACACTAGACCTGACTGTAGGGTTCCTCTTATACACTAGACCTGACTGAGGTTCCACCAATACACTAGACCCGACTGTAGGGTTCCTCTTATACACTAGACCTGACTGTGGGGTTCCTCTTATACACTAGACCTGACTTTGGGGTTCTACCTATACACTAGACCTGACAGTGGGGTTCCACCTATACACTAGACCTGACTGTAGGGTTCCTCTTATACACTAGACCTGACTGTGGGGTTCCTCTTATACACTAGACCTGACTGTTGGGTTCCTCTTATACACTAGACCTGACTGTGGGGTTCCTCTTATACACTAGACCTGACTGTGGGGTTCCACTTATACACTAGACCTTACTGTGGGGTTCCTCTTATACACTAGACCTGACTGTGGGGTTCCACTTATACACTAGACCTGACTGTGGGGTTCCACCTATACACTACACCTGACTGTGGGGTTCCTCTTATACACTAGACCAGACTGTGGGGTTCCACCTATACACTAGACCTGACTGTGGGGTTCCACTTATACACTAGACCTGACTGTGGGGTTCCACCTATACACTAGACCTGACTGTGGGGTTCCTCTTATACACTAGACCTGACTGTGGGGTTCCACCTATACACTAGACCTGACTGTGGGGTTCCACCTATACACTAGACCTGACAGTGGGGTTCCACCTATACACTAGACCTGACTGTGGGGTTCCTCTCATACACTAGACCTGACTGTGGGGTTCCTCTTATACACTAGACCTGACTGTGGGGTTCCACTTATACACTAGACCTGACTGTGGGGTTCCACCTTTACACTAGACCTGACTGTGGGGTTCGTCTTATACACTAGGCCTGACAGTGGGGTTCCACCTATACACTAGACCTGACTATGGGGTTCCTCTTATACACTAGACCTGACTGTGGGGTTCCTCTTATACACTAGACCTAACTGTGGGGTTCCACCTATACACTAGACCTGACTGTGGGGTTCCACCTATACACTAGACCTGACTGTGGGGTTCCACTTATACACTAAACCTGACTGTGGGGTTCCTCTTATACACTAGACCTGACTGTGGGGTTCCACTTATACACTAGACCTGACTGTGGGGTTCCACCTATACACTAGACCTGACTGTGGGGTTCCACTTATACACTAGACCTGACTGTGGGGTTCCACCTATACAATAGACCTGACTGTGGGGTTCCTCTTACACACTAGACCTGACAGTGGGGTTCCACCTATACACTAGACCTGACTGTTGGGTTCCTCTTATACACTAGACCTGACTGTGGGGTTCCTCTTATACACTAGACCTGACTGTGGGGTTCCACTTATTCACTAGACCTGACTGTGGGGTTCCACCTATACACTAGACCTGACTGTGGGGTTCCTCTTATACACTAGACCAGACTGTGGGGTTCCACCTATACACAAGACCTGACTGTGGGGTTCCACTTATACACTAGACCTGACTGTGGGGTTCCACCTATACACTATACCTGACTGTGGGGTTCCTCTTATACACTAGACCTGACTGTGGGGTTCCACCTATACACTAGATCTGACTGTGGGGTTCCTCTTATACACTAGACCAGACTGTGGGGTTCCTCTTATACACTAGACCTGACTGTGAGGTTTCACCTATACACTAGACCTGACTTTGGGGTTCCTCTTATACACTAGACCTGACTGTGAGGTTCCACCAATACATTAGACCTGACTGTGGGATTCCACCAATACACTAGACCTGACTTTGGGGTTCCACCTATACACTAGATCTGACTGTGGGGTTCCACTTATACACTATACCTGACTGTGTGGTTCCACCTATACATTAGACCTGAATGTGGGGTTCCACTTATACACTAGACCTGACTGTGGGGTTCCACCTATACACTAGACCTGACTGTAGGGTTCCTCTTATACACTAGACCTGACTGTGGGGTTCCACCTATACACTAGACCTGACTGTGGGGTTCCACCTATACACTAGACCAGACTGTGGGGTTCCACCCATACACTAGACCTGACTGTGGGGTTCCACTTATACACTAGACCTGACTGTGGGGTTCCACCTATACACTAGACCTGACTGTGGGGTTCCTCTTATACACTAGACCTGACTGTGGGGTTCCACCTATACACTAGATCTGACTTTGGGGTTCCTCTTATACACTAGACCAGACTGTGGGGTTCCTCTTATACACTAGACCTGACTGTGGGGTTCCACCTATACACTAGACCTGAGTGTGGGGTTCCACTTATACACTAGACCTGACTGTGGGGTTCCACCTATACACTAGACCTGACAGTGGGGTTCCACCTATACACTAGACCTGACTGTGGGGTTCCTCTTATACACTAGACCTGACTGTGGGGTTCCACTTATACACTAGACCTTACTGTAGGGTTCCATCTATACACTAGACCTGACTGTGGGGTTCCTCTTATACACTAGACCAGACTGTGGGGTTCCACCTATACACTAGACCTGACTGTGGGGTTCCACCTATACACTAGACCTGACTGTGGGGTTCCTCTTATACACTAGACCTGACTGTGGGGTTCCTCTTATACACTAGACCTGACTGTGGGGTTCCACTTATACACTAGACCTGACTGTGGGGTTCCACCTATACACTAGACCTGACTGTGGGGTTCCACTTATACACTAGACCTGACTGTGGGGTTCCACCTATACAATAGACCTGACTGTGGGGTTCCTCTTATACACTAGACCTGACTGTGGGGTTCCTCTTATACACTAGACCTGACAGTGGGATTCCACCTATACACTAGACCTGACTGTTGGGTTCCTCTTATACACTAGACCTGACTGTGGGGTTCCTCTTATACACTAGACCTGACAGTGGGATTCCACCTATACACTAGACCTGACTGTTGGGTTCCTCTTATACACTAGACCTGACTGTGGGGTTCCTCTTATACACTAGACCTGACTGTGGGGTTCCTCTTATACACTAGACCTGACTGTGGGGTTCCTCTTATACACTAGACCTGACTGTGGGGTTCCACCTATACACTAGACCTGACTGGGGGTTCCTCTTATACACTAGACCTAACTGTGGGATTCCTCTTATACACTAGACCTGACTGTGGGGTTCCTCATACACTAGACCAGACTGTGGGGTTCCTCCTAAACACTAGACCTGACTGAGGAGTTCCTCTTATACACTAGACCTGACTGTGGGGTTCCACCTATTCACTAGACCTGACTGGGGGATTCCTCTTATACACTAGACCTGACTGTGAGGTTCCACATATATACTAGACTTGACTGCAGCAAATAAATGAGACAAAAATGTCCAATGAGTGTGGATGTTTACTGTTACTTTAATAAATGGCTATAGCAACAAAAAAACTATCCAACATAAAGGGTTCACTATAGAGAGCCCTACAAATAATGGCCTTATAAAACAGTTGTTTGCTTAACACTGGTGATCAGCTGTAATTCACAAAATAGTAAAAACAAATAACAACTCATCTGAATCTTACACCTCAAAACCACAGGAGAAGCAGATTACTATTTGACATAAGTCTTTTGTGGGGACCTTGGTGGTTGAGTGGTAAAGGTAGGTTGTCAACTATTGATATTGTGGTCTGCCAACACTGAGATTGTAGGTTCAAGTCTCACTGCAGACAAGGTGCACTCAAATCAGGGTTTTTTCAAGGTACTCTTGCTTTTCTTCCAATAAAAACTGGATGCCATGATATAGCTTAAAAATTGCTGAAAGTGGTGTTAAACAACATTCAAACAAACAAACATAAGTCTTTTGATAATGACTCAACAAAATTCCTATATAATGTGGTCATTCAATAAAATATTTGGAAATCTACTATAGTGTACCCCAACAACTATAGAATGTAATGATTTATAAAGTAGAAAGTCAATAGATACCACATACAAGCGTCTTAAGTGGTTTAAAGGCAAAACCAAATAATCATCAGAAAAACAGAAGTCTGAAACAAACTTCAAGCACTCACCATAAATCTGATTATTAATTTTCAGATACTATCTGCTGTAAGTTAACCATCATAATACAATAATTCCCTCAATTCTTACCTGTTTTCTGCAATCTTGAAATCTAACCTACAATTTCCTGATGTCAAGCTAAACAATGGATGAAAAGATGATTCAAATGAATACAAGGCTCTTTCTGAAAAAAAGAGAAAGAGGTTTCAAGCTGTAAGGTATACAAAGCCCCTCCTTAAATGATACCCAAAAGAAATTATACACAGATCTACCATTAAGGAATTGGCTTGAGCTTGTTAATAGATATAAGGTATGAGTTATACAGTCAATATATGCAGTAGTCATGTCCTGACATTGAATTATCCCTATATATGACTAACAGAAAACAAGACATGTCATCATGAAGCCAGCAACACTTCTCCTTTTGGAACACCTAGTTCAATGAAGCCTACACTCTTGGAACACCTAGTTCAATGAAGCAGGAACACTTACCCTTTTGGAACACCTAGTTCAATGAAGCCAGGAACACTTCTCCTTTTGGTACACCTAGCTATAGTTCAATGAAGTCAGGAACACTTATCCTTCCAGAACACCTAGTTAAATGAAGCCAGGAACACTTACCCTTCTGGAACACCTAGTTCAATGAAGCAAGGAACACTTATCCTTCCAGAACACCTAGTTAAATGAAGCCAGGAACACTTACCCTTCTGGAACACATAGTTAAATGAAGTCAGGAACACTTATCCTTCCAGAACACCTAGTTAAATGAAGCCAGGAACACTTACCCTTCTGGAACACATAGTTAAATGAAGCAAGGAACACTTACCCTTCTGGAACACCTAGTTAAATGAAGCCAGGAACACTTATCCTTCCAGAACACCTAGTTAAATGAAGTCAGGAACACTTACCCTTCTGGAACACCTAGTTAAATTAAACCAGGAACACTTAACATTCTGGAATACCTAGTTCAATGAAGCCAGGAACACTTACCCTTCTGGAACACCTAGTTCAATGAAGCCAGGAACACTTCTCCTTTTGGTACACCTAGCTATAGTTCAATGAAGTCAGGAACACTTATCCTTCCAGAACACCTAGTTAAATGAACACAGGAACACTTACCCTTCTGGAACACATAGTTAAATGAAGTCAGGAACACTTACCCTTCTGGAACACCTAGTTAAATGAAGCCAGGAACACTTATCCTTCTGGAATACATAGTTAAATGAAGTCAGGAACACTTACCCTTCTGGAACACATAGTTAAATGAAGTCAGGAACACTAACCCTTCTGGAACAAAATGAAGCCAGGAACACTTATCCTTCCAGAACACCTAGTTAAATGAAGCCAGGAACACTTACCCTTCTGGAACACCTAGTTCAATGAAGCAAGGAACACTTATCCTTCCAGAACACCTAGTTAAATGAAGCCAGGAACACTTACCCTTCTGGAACACATAGTTAAATTAAACCAGGAACACTTAACGTTCTGGAATACCTAGTTCAATGAAGCCAGGAACACTTACCCTTCTGGAACACCTAGTTCAATGAAGCCTACCCTTTTAGAACACCTAGTTCAATGAAGTCAGGAACACTTATCCTTCCAGAACACCTAGTTCAATGAAGCCAGGAACACTTACCCTTACGGAACACCTAGTTAAATGAAGCCAGGAACACTTACCCTTCTGGAACAAATAGTTAAATTAAACCAAGAACACTTAACGTTCTGGAACACCTAGTAAAATGAAGCCAGGAACACTTACCCTTTTAGAACACCTAGTTCAATGAAGCAAGGAACACTTATCCTTCCAGAACACCTAGTTAAATGAAGCCAGGAACACTTACCCTTCTGGAACAAATAGTTAAATTAAACCAGGAACACTTAACGTTCTGGAATACCTAGTTCAATGAAGCCAGGAACACTTACCCTTCTGGAACACCTAGTTCAATGAAGCCTACCCTTTTAGAACACCTAGTTCAATGAAGCAAGGAACACTTACCCTTCTGGAACACCTAGTTCAATGAAACCAGGAACACTTACCCTTACGGAACACCTAGTTAAATGAAGCCTACCCTTTTAGAACACCTAGTTCAATGAAGCAAGGAACACTTACCCTTCTGGAACACCTAGTTAAATGAAGCAAGGAACACTTACCCTTTTAGAACACCTAGTTAAATGAAGCCAGGAACACTTACCCTTCTGGAACACATAGTTAAATTAAACCAGGAACACTTAACGTTCTGGAATACCTAGTTCAATGAAGCCAGGAACACTTACCCTTCTGGAACACCTAGTTCAATGAAGCCTACCCTTTTAGAACACCTAGTTAAATGAAGCCAGGAACACTTACCCTTCTGGAAATCCTAGTTCAATGAAGCCTACCCTTTTAGAACACCTAGTTCAATGAAGCAAGGAACACTTACCCTTCTGTAACATCTAGTTCAATGAAGCCAGGAACACTTACCCTTTCAGAACACCTAGTTTTAATCTTTGTTTTGATATTTGTTCCTGTATCTTTATTTTTTTGTAATCAGTGACATGATTTTGTCTGTCCTTGCCTAATCCATGGAGTTTTGTCTTCACATCAGGGTAAAAACAAATAATCTTGAGAAAGCAGCATGTTTTCACTATTTACAATTGTAATACACTAATCTTTACCTAATAATTCTGACGACATTTGCATATCCTCACTCATACGAAATACATCACTTAATGATATCAGTGCATCTATATGGTATGGCTGGATCTGCAGAATGTTCTAAAAAAAATCACTAGCATATATTTAACAGACTCAATAGCTGCAATGCAAATACAAAGTTATGCATGTACAAACAAGTGTGGACTGTAGATAATTCTCACTAGTGACAACCCCAATTTGGTAAACAGGAAGTAGATGACCAAGGACAATAAAATTGCTATACACCATATGGTACTATAGAATCAAGCAATATACAAAATATCAGGCTCGTGCATTCTGTAATTGCTTACAAAAATGTGATGGAATTTTTTGTTACAGACCAACAGAAGAACAGACACACAGATGAATAGAAGAATAGTTAAACAGACAAGGGTAAAACAGTACATGTATTTCCCCTCTTCTTCGAGGCGGATATAACACAGTATGCTTTCTAATCTGTTAAGCTCGAAAATGAATATGAGATAAACTATATAGTCATTCAGCCATAGTATTAACTCAGTCTGTCAAAAACGGTTTATAAGAAAGTAACATTATTTTGTGGCAAGGATACCTTTAAATCAGATGGGCTTTAAAATTACAATCTTGGCACAGGACTATCCGTAAAACAATTCTACACAATATAAGCATTATTTTTGAAGTCATTCATGACTTAAGATATAATAAACTTTATTTGGACCTGGAAGCCATTCAAGTTCAAAATTTATTTAAGTTCTACATAATGTAGCATGTAAGTGAAATAATAGTGGCTTTATATATATATTAAGAGCAACTACAGGTACTCAAAAAATGAAAACCTATCCTTTTGAATTCATTTTATTATATGCAACATACAAGAAACCAAGTGTCTGCAAAGCTATGTTTTTTTTTTCTGTGTTTTAATTTTAAGCTGAAAACATCAGTTTACCTTTGTTCTGTGAGAAGAATTTAAAGAAATTGAAGTATGAGTATGTAGTGAAACATAAGAATTATTTAAGGACTCCTATAAGAGTTAGTTAGCAGTTCAATTGTGTGAATTCACTCCTGTCTATGTTGTCCACAAGTCATATTATCTATTATAGTTTTCATTATACATGTAATAGCCCATCCTCACAAGCCAGGGTTTCTGTGTCCTCATATTTGTTCACGAAACCCTGACAAACTAACATAGGAAATTCCCGGTCTAGAAGTCACTATTTTAATTGGCTACATCATACCTTGATGTAGCCAATCAAAAGCTTGCTTTCATTCGCGGCTTGGTTAGGGGATATCCCGATGTCGATTACGTTTTCTTCCCACTCAGGAATGAGTAAGAATGACTACTGCCAAACACTTGCTTCTTTCCAGCAATTTCATTAGTTGATATTTTGAAGGTTAGACGTCATATGAAAATCTTCTCGCCCTGGAATTTCCTAGCTAAGTTTGTCAGGGTTTCATGGACACATGTGGACACAGAAACCCTGACTTGTGAGGATGGTAATAGCCAAAACTAAAAAAAAATATTAAAGGGCAATAACTGCTATAAAGATGTTGTAAAAATTTTATGATTCATATTTTATAATTTCAAAAATTGATCAACTAAAAGTAAAATGTAAGAAAATTAAAGGGTCAACAAGAATAGAAAGCCATAATAATTTAACAAAATCTAGACAGACACATAAAGAAACCAGAGGCTCTCAAAAGCCTGATTTGTACAGGCAATGAAGATGCCATTTCTCTGATATTAAACTAAGTTACAAAATTTTCTATTTTCTACTGGCATAATAACATTATCTTTGTAGAGACCTTCCAATGAATATTGCTGTTTGGTTTCAACTGGTTCAATAGTTAAGATAGGAAGCCATTTTATACCTTTTCTTATTGGTTCCATCAAATAAACAAGCATAAATTTTTGAAAGAAACCATTCAATAAACATTCACATATGGCTCAATCAGCTTTGCAGTTTAAAAAAAAGATGGCATTGGAAAATTCTTTGTATAGAGTCCTCTGTTAAAATAAGTCCATAATGGTAATGGTGGCCATTTTCACTCTCTTACTGGCAAAATGTTTTAAAGAAGAGACCATCCAAACAATATTGTTTATAAGTTTTATTTCACTTGGTTCACTGGTCTCGGGGAAGAAACCTTTTTAAACATTTTCCCATAGGGTTCTATGTCAAACTAAGTCCTGCAGTGGCAGCCATTATGAGTTTCTAATTGGCATAAAAAACATAAACTTTATAGATGACCAACCAATGAATACTGTTGACATAAGGCCAACAAAAAAATATGTGTTTCCTGTTACATAGAATTATAGGTAGGTGAAGGTCAATTTTTTTTTGTTGGGCAGAGGTTTGTTTGTTTGTTTGAATGTTGTTTAACGCCGGGAAGGAAAACTGGCAATCCTTGTCAATTAAGATTGGAGTCGAACACACTCTGCCTACAGTGAGGGTGAAACCCACAATCTTAGTGTTGACAGACCACATGATCAATAGTAGACGAACTACTTCAACCACTCGGCCAACGGGGCCCTGGGCAGAAGTATGAAAATAAAACTAAAACTCAGTACAATACCGAGTGTAAACCCGATTTTTATTCCATTTCGCAGTAACCTCTGTTAAAAACGCAAACAAAAAAAACTTTAGGGTCAGGACTTTGTCTTAATAAAAAAATAAAAATAGGTAGGGTGGGGTAATCGGAAATGCACATATTTTTTTGGGGGGCCTAAGTTTGTTTCAATTAGTTAATTGGTTTCAGAGAAGAAGCTTTTTAAAATATTTTAATCCAATTTTAAACCAAGTCCTGCAGTGGTTGCCATGTTGGTTTGACAATCAGAAAAAAACATAAAACTTTGTAAAAGTCCATCCAGTTACCATATTTGGTTTCAATTAGCCCAGTGGTTTCAGAAAAGAATATTGAAATGTAAAAAAGATTTGCAGATGACGGTGTTGCAGCAGCCACAGATTACAGACTCATTGTGATTATAATAGCTCACATGACAATCCAGGTCAGGTGAGCTAAAAAACCAGAACAACAAAAAAGATATAATAAAAAACTTTACATTTAACCAGAAAACCTGTGAGCAATGCTCACTAACTGATACCCCCCGCTTCCCAATTTTCAAAACATCCCAAATATAATGTGATCAAAATGTTAAATATCAGGTGCACAATGGGACTATGTGACAAAAATCTGTGAAAGGTTTATCCAATTCCATTCAGTGGTGTAGGCGGAGTTGTGGATAAGAGAAAGTGTAACAGACTAATGGACGGATAGACAGACACCTCCATCACTACATGTGTATATACCCCCTAGCAGGAGGTATAAAATGAACTACTGAGATTAATTGCTAAATGTTGTGAAAAGTTTCCAATCTAATAAAAAATATATCATAATGAATACCTGTATCTCAAATGATTTCTCTTATTTACAGTAAATGATAATGATAAGTTTGTTAAGTTTTAATTAACCACATTTTGCTGTCTTGCCAAATTCATTCTGGAAATAGACTTTTGCTCTTTCCACTTGATCATCAGAAAAACAAATGCATGTACTACTAATGACCATGATGATTATGATATTCTCCACTCTCGATGGGTACATCATGTTACCATTGAGTGGATAAATATTGCAAGTAATGGAGCTGTGTGGTAGAATCGATACAGATGAATGAATTAAAAGAACTCTGTCGATGTACTACTGTACTACAGATAATACCATGAAAGCATAAGCTTTTAAAGTATCATGCATTTTGTTCGTCTTTTCTGAAGGAAGCAGAAATAAATTATCAACCACTTACTGCTATATTCTGAGGGTTGAGAGATTCCACTGCTTCATAAAACTGAAACTGAACATTCTGATACTCTTTACTGTGTTCATATTGGAAATACTGGTTTCCATTCCTGTTTTCCTTCAGACTCATTGACAACCCTTTTGAAATAAATATTGTAACATTTACTATGTATATTTGTTCTAAATTAAAGAAACCCTGTCAACCAGGTATATCATATGTACATTATACTGGTACCTTCTAATTAAACTATTTAGCCATCTTTGGTAGCTGGTGGTTTCCATTTGTGCAGATGGCTCAAAAAGTTAAACATTACTGAAATATTCAGAACTATTTTTTAAGATTTATTTATTTGTATATACTTTAAGGTTACAGAGTTCAAGAATTGATGGAAATAAAAACTGCCTAAATACACAATTAGAAATGAAGGCTTTACTGAAATTGGCTTTAAGATGCATCAACAGACAGCACCGTCATAGGCACTGCTTCAATGCCATATTGTGACCTTGACCTTCAAGGTAGGGACGTATGTTTCAATTGAGATGTCAGGCCACATAATTTGAAAATCCTAACAAGAGCATATTTTGCATTTTCTGAGAAATAGCGATTTATAATATATTTTTTCTGAATAAATGTTGGACTGCTCCTATTAATATGATCAAAATTTCTTTACATGTGCTGATTTAACTGACAAAAGATGTGGATACAGAAATTTAGATGATTTCCTTTTGAAGTAATATTAGGGGTCGTCCATAATTGTCAAACATTTTCATAAGTGTACAAACCGCACACTTGAGGGAGGGGGTTAAAAATTTCGACATTTTTGCGTACACTTTTTTTATCTTCAGAAATTTTTCGTTTCCGTGGAGTTTGGTTTTTATATTAGGTTAATGGTTGATGTACACTTTTTGATGGGGGGTGGGGGGTCTCAGAAAGTGTGCTTTTTGCACACTTGTGAAAATGGTTGACAATTATGGGCGACCCCTTAGTGCCAAACTATTTGGCCAGTTAAACCAACATTTTGTATGTCAGTGATGGTAAGTTAAAAAAATGTCTGGTCTGCACTAGATATTTCTGTAAATGGTTGACAGGTTTGTTTTTTTTTTTTAAATACACAAATTAAAATTTTAGCTTTATAGGGTGAGAAAATAATAGGCCACAGAGAGTAGTAATCAAACAATCGTCATCAGAGCTTTGCAAGTGTCTGCTGGTGTACCACAAGGGTCGGTGCTGGGTCCATTATTATTTATTATATATATCAATGATATACCTGAAAAACTTGTTTCCCTATGTAGACTGTTTGCTGATGACACGTCGTTCAGCTATTCAAGTCACGATTCTTCGCAGATACAGACTGTTATCAATCATGATTTGAAAGAGCTGAATGACTGGTTCAAAAAATGGTTAATGTCATTTAACCCTGAAAAAACTGAAATCATGTTATTTTCAAACATAATACCACCAGGTATGCGATTTACACTAAATGACATTAATATACCAGTTATTAAACTCCATAAACATATAGGTGTTACCTTTAGCAGTGATGCACACACATTGATAATAAATATGTAGTGTTTCAAAGCACCTGAACGTACTCAGGAAACTTTAATATAAAATTACTTATAAAAACTTGGAAAAAATATATTAAGTCTTCATAAAACCACTTTTTGAATATGCATTGTGAATTTTGGGACAACATGGGGGTGGGCTACTGCAATAAACTTGAACAATTACAACTCGAGGCTGCTCGAATAGTCACAGGCCTACCAATATTTACTAATGAATTAATATTTATACTGAAATTGGGTGGGAGTCTTTGGATAAGTGCAAGAGACGCAGGAAGTTACAAATGTTCTATAATACACAGCACAACTTGGCACCAGCACATCTCTGTAACTTAATTCCGCCTACAATACAAAGCACGGCAGTTTATACCCATGTGCAATGGTAACAATAATATGACTCCCTTCTGTAGACTTTCCTTGACTGATGAATCATTCATACCTTCAACTATTTCACAGAGGAACTGTTTAGATCTATCAATCCGTAATGTTGACTGTACATGTATATTTAAATTTAAATCTGAATTAAAAAACTTGAACCCACACAGAAGAGTTCCAAAGCACTATGAATATGGTCATTGAAAACTTAATATTGTCCTAGCCCCGTGCGGGATTCGGGTGGCCAAAAGAATAGACCGCAGTCGCGCTAGCTTGTCGTAAAAGGCAACTAAATAGCGCCCAGTACCCTGACCGCCGTGTCAGGTCGGTTTGCCTAAAGACCGACTGGGATGTGTGCCCCAGGTGGTTGAATGGGGTACCCCTGGCAAGCTGGGGTTGTCAGGCCATAATACGGAAAACCTGACCGCAAACCATATTAGTGCACCGTGTTGGGAAAAATGCCACATTCCTCGCACGTTAAAGAACGCTGCTGTAGTATTCGCTATGAGTAGGGATTTCGATCCCGCTACAGGAGGCTGAATTGCCCGACCCTATCCATCCTCCCATTTGCCAGAGGCAATCTAAAATCCGTTACCCCTATTTTTCCTTGTGTCCCATCCCATTTTCATTCATCATTTCATGTTCACTTTATTATCCATTTCATGTTCATCGCCTGAATATAGCTGAAATAATGCTGCTCTGGCGTTAAACACCATTAATCAATCAATCAATCATCAATATTGTCCTAACCCAATTAACATGTTCAGCATCAACATTCAATTATGACCTATAAAGGGTAAATATTATATCTGATCCATCTTGTTGCTGTGGATCTGATCATGAAGATTCAAATCAATACTTCTTGGAATGTTCAAAGTATGCTGACTTTAGGAATGGATTATTTGAAGACCTTCTGTGGCTGCCAATCTACTGTACAGTAAATTTAGAACTTCTGACATTTGGGATTCCCTTTTGATTAATGAGCAGAATGAACTAGTTTTTAAGCATGTTTTTAAGTATATTAAAGGGTCAGAAAGGTTCCCGATTGTTTGATTCTTTTCACAAGGTTTTTAAATCACACTCATCATCACATCTATCCTTGTCTATTTTTCCTCTATTCCTTTTTTTCTTTTTTTTTCTTTAATATTTGTCAATTGTTTTGTTTTATACCTTATGATTCATTTCTAACAAACATAATATAATTTGTATTGTATCAGGGGTTGATAATTCCTAAAGCCCGACGCCCGGGGCTTACAAACTGAAACCTTGGGCTTGCCGATTTTCTATCAAAAAAACCCATCGAGCTCGATCTTTCTTAAAAAAAAATAAATGTTGTGTTTATTTTCTTAAAGTGTAAAAAAGTCCTACAAATACTCATAAATCTATTTTCAGGTCCTAAAACAAATCGATATTGATTTTCTATTTATGACAGATCCATATCTTCTCTGCACTTTAGCAACGTTGATCAATAACAATTCAAGTTTGTTTCCTTTCCCTGTACAAAATATCCCCAAATTAATTTTGGTTACGAAATTGAGAAATGTCATTGTTAAACTTTAACTTTACAGTTAAAAAAAGGACAAAAGGAAAGCGGATTACGAGTCAAAAGCATCGGAAGACCAAATGGGGTCAAATAATGAATCTAATCCCCCACAAAATAAAGACTGCAAATATGAAAGAGACAAGCGGCAAAGGACATTCTTACCATAATGGATGGATACGTTTCCCTGGGTTGAGTTCCATGAAAATGTCCAAGAAATGTATTGTAAATATTGTAGAAAATACCCTGATCTCTCAGACAGAAAGAATGCCCTAATTAGGGGGACAAAAAATTTACAAATTGATCCCCTTAAGTTGCACAAGAAACCTGCTGAACTTTCTGCAAAACAATAATATGGTACACTTTAATTAAAACAAACATGACAAATCCAATTTCAAATCATTGATAATTTTTAGGGCTTGGTTAATTAATGTTGGGGCTAAGGGTTTCAAAGTTAGAAAAGCACAGGGCTTAGGCTTGCCCAAAAATTTTTTCAACCCCTGTTTATTACTATGTGTGCTGCTCCATCAATATATTTTTGTAACATACTGTATACTGGAGAAGACTTCATAAGTTTAATTAACTTGTGTCTTATCCTATTTGCATATTTGAGCAAATAAAATATGTTGAAACTAAACTGAAAAAAAAATCTTCTCCCATCTGAAAATTGCAATATTAACCAAAATTTACAATGATTTCTTGAGATTTAAGTGTGAGTTTTACAAATACCTGCTTATAATTTGAGTCAAAATTTAGACTTTTTTTAAGCAAGATCAGCTTAAATTTGAAATTTGTTATCATCAAAAAAATATTTAACTGCAGAAGTCATGTGTAGTCTGATCTCTAGCAAATGGTAACAAGTGTGGACTGTGAGCACGCTCACGAAGGGATACCCTCCGCTTCACTTCAAGTCCAATTATCTCCCCTGAATAATATCCGACAGCAACGAAAATTCTTCATACACATCTACATATGATGTACTTCCTTCACGTAAAGTTTCATCAAAATCTGTCAAGCGGTTTAGGAGGAGTTGCGCTTACGAGGTCCCGCACTGAATACTATATTTAAAAAGTCTAAGTCCAATTATCTCCCCTGAATAATATCCGACAGCGACGAAAATTCTTCATGCACATCTACATATGATGTACTTCTTTCATGTAAAGTTTCATCAAAATCTGTCAAGCGGTTTAGGAGGAGTTGCGCTTACAAGGTCCAGCACTGAATACTATATTTAAAAAGTCTAAGTCCAATTATCTCCCCTGAATAATGTCCGACAGTGAGGAAAATTCTTCATGCACATCTACATATGACGTACTTCCTTCGTGTAAAGTTTCATCAAAATCTGTCAAGCGGTTTAGGAGGAGAAGCGCTTACAAGGGATTTGGACAGACGGACAGACAGACGGACGGACGGACGGACGGACGGACGTACAGACAGACAGACAGACAGACAGACAGACAGACAGACATACAGGGTGATTCCTATATACCCCCCAAACTAGTTTGCGGGAGGAGAAGCGCTTACAAGGGATGTGGACAGACGGACAGACAGACAGACATACAGACGGACAGACAGACAGACAGACAGACAGACAGACAGACAGACAGACAGACAGACAGACAGACAGACAGGGTGATTCCTATATACCCCCCAAACTAGTTTGCGGGGGGGTATAATGATCATAGTCTAGGTAATGTTTTTTAGGTTTTGGTTACACCATGTTCAGAGTAGCTACAGTATAAATATATATAGCATGCTCCTTTACACTAATCAAGACAACTTTCTGAGATTTAAGAAAGAAATTTCACTGAAAAAAGAAATTCTTTGTGTAAACACATCTGGAAGAAAGTATCATGTAACCTAAAATCTATTGTCAACATAAACATTAGTCCAAAAATCCTCTACCGTCCAACCTTAAACGTCAGAGAGTTCTCCATAGATCCAACATTTGATTTTTCAACACAGGTCTGAGTTGGCAAATTTCACAATCTCCATATGATATGAAAATATTTGAATGGTTCAACTATCATTCCCATCACTAAACCCATTGTTCGACATTTTACTTTCATTTTTAGCAGTTTAAGATGTTAACTTCTGAGAATTCTTGAAGCTTTGAAAAAATACAAAGCATTATGGGAGCTGATTAATGCAAAGGTAACGTAAAATTATCTCATCTCTGTTCAACCCATTCCTACAAACAATTTTTGGTAGTAGGTCAATGAATAAATTAGCTACCAGAATTCATTGTGACAGAAGGAAAATCGTCTATCACATGATTATAATTTGCTTAAAATTAAGGTGAAATCTAGGAAAGATGGGGTTTTGATGAAAACAAGCTTTAAAAAAGGAGCAAAATTAGACTCAGACCCGTGTCGCAAAGTTTGCTGTTTTGTCCATATAGAGCTCTCTGACATCATATGCTGCCATCAAAGTCTAAAAAAAGTGTTGAACAGCAGAGGATTCTCGGAGTACATAAACATTTAACATTACGTTCTTTTTCTCTGCAATATACAATATAGCTTGTATGAATGCAAGGTGATGGCAGACAAGAATTATATTATTCCTGAGTTATAATTCAACCACGAAACAAAGAAATAGGCATGACTGTATGTGCTGAAAAAAAAATTATTAAATGAAAACAGCTAAACACTTATAAGGAAGAATTTAAATGAAAACATGTGATGGATAACAGATAACCGCAAATAATTACCTGTTTTACTAATAGCAGGCCATGTATCTTTGTATATTGTCAACCAATTTGCTCGTTTTCTTAAACGAGAGTTTCTTGGCTGTCTCCTACTATTAAATAAATACAAAATCTTGTATTATAACCACAGTCTATAAAAAGAAAAATACAGAAAATACCAGTACTTAAGTTCAATACTTTTTAACAGTTAATAATTTATTAAACTATTACTGTTTGAGGAAACACCTGGAGTACAACTCCACTTACAGGTTTCTATTGGGGTAAATAAATAAATGTGTCAATGAGGATAGATTGCAAATGTTAGGAGGGGTAAGGAATGATACATTGAAATCCTGCTCATTAATGAACAATTTTTAACAAGCCCTTAAAGTTGATAATGTCCATGTTAGTAGAACAGATGCTACCATTGTATGTAAATGTAGGCTCCCGGTGGGATGAGTATTACTAATTTATATGTTCATATCTGAAGCAATCAGACTGTTCTCTATTTTACCCCCAGCAGGTTTTATTGATTTAATGATTTTATTATTGCTAAAATAGTGCAGCCATTGCATGAGAAACAATAGACCATGTAATACAATGGTAGTATACTCAGTTTTTTAAATAGTTAAATTAAAAATAATCTGCTAATGATGTTTGATCCTAGTTGCAAATATATGAAATAACATGAATTACAAACACTATTCTCAATCTTTAACGGTATCTTATTTTCAATAAGGAAAGTATTCTTAATTGCACAAGTAAAATAATCTTGTTATTGAATACCAGGGAGTTCAAAATACAATTAGACATAAAGACAATAAGGGAAGTAACTCCTACAAAGAGAGCATGAGTATAGCTTTTGTTGGAGGACCATTTAAGTATTCAAATGCCTGATTTACATATTGGCAAAAAGGCACTACCATGTAGTATAAATTCAGAAAAACCTGTACAAATGTACAACAACTCTAAATAATGAGACTTTCAAGCCATTTAGCTGTAAATCAATGACATTTCTGCCACTGTAACATTCTGCTTATTATTATTATAACAGTAGCACAGACAAGGATGAATCAGGTACACAAATTTGAGATTTTTGTTGAAGTAAAATGATATTACAGCTGATTTTATTAAAGGACAAATACCAAGTGATGACAATAGCTTATGACAGATAAATACATGTCAAAGTGTACTGCTGAATCAAACAAAAATATCATATAACATGACAATTCATTGCTTTATGTTATTCTCCTTTCCTGTCATGCTTCAGTTAATTTCCATAGACAAGAGTTATTTCCCATTAGTGAGTAAATGTCAAAGCAGAAATATTTGGCAGACTTCCATTTAAGTTGTCATAATTTTATCTACATGTATATCATGTATATTAAATAGTATTGAGGACCAGTACATTTTTCATATCATGGAAAACTAGCTATACATGTACTCAAAACTGAAGCAATATCCAAAAATAGGCCATTTAATGGGACATAAAATGATACCCTGCCATGTTGCATTTTAATATTTATATAAACATTTTATTGAATATTTACTTAAAATCTTCAAATGGGATTGTGAAAATTCAACTTGGTCTTCATTCTATAGTATTTAACAGCTGCGCAAAGTTTTAACAAAATCTGTTTTTCAAGGAATCTTTGAAAAAAGCCAATTTTTGACATTTTTTTCATTTGGACTTGCTCAAAAACAGCAAAAGGCATCGCGCTGAAAACTGAACTTGATCTAAAGTTTATAGTAATGAACAGCTGTGCAAAGTTTAAACAGAATCTGTTGACATGTTTTCGAGTTATATCTGGAAACCACTGAGGCAAAGACAGACAGACGTGTGGCGGGGTATAAAAATTGATCCGTTTCTCTAATCTTCAAATAAAAGCATTATACAGTACACCTGGTACCATGGTGTTGATTGGTCTACCTTCAGATGTGAATTCAAGACAGCCTTGGTTTCTTCATGTTTTCTGGGATTCACATCAAGTTCTCCAACTTCCCTACCAAGTAAAACTTAAGCCCATGGGATAGCTTAAAAATTGTTGTAAGTGACATTTATTTTCAAACACAAAGAAAAAATGCGGGAAACTCTCTAATCATCTAAAAAATATACAACAGTTACCTTATCTCAGCTTGAACTACTCTTGATCCAAAAATTCTTTTCATCTCAATATCTGGATTCAAATTCCTAAATTTTAAAATGAAAACCAGAATAAATACATGTACATGTATTTACCTGTACATATTCATAGACAGTTGGTAGTAATTATAGATTGAGGGGTACAATCATTAATGGCTAATAGAATTATCTTAAGTTATGCCTTTAAAAGATGGTGAGATGATTGTCAGAATGTCTTGATTTTGCAACTTATCCAGATTTTGCTTTAAAAAAAGGTTCAGTAGCAGTTAAGTAGCATTTATTGAGATAATAAGGCAATTTTCTCTGGAAATAATATGGAAAATTTTCCAACCTGTCAAAAATTAGCTTAATCATATTAAGATATTAAATCAATACTTGTGTTCCACTGTCAATAATGCTTTCATGCTGGATGTCAAGGTTGACTGGTCAGTATCTTGTATATATGCACTATTTTTTCCACCTAAAATTTGCTCAACCTCTTGTAAAGTAGAGTCTATGTCATTTAGTGCTTCACTTTCCTCCTTTTTATCATTTGTTTTTTCTCTGATTTTCTTTTTTTTCTTTTTCTTTTTTCTGTTTCCTGTAACAGGAACATTTGTTTTAGTTTCCTGTTTTTCTTCTTCAGAATGTTCTTCACAATTAGCATCATCATCTTCCAGCTACAACAAATTATCATTAATTGAAGTATGATCAAGAATCTCCTTTTATTAAACTTAAACATCACACAGTGACCTCAGATGTCATGCAAATCCATCAACTAGTGTTGGAGAAAATCTGACTTATAAAAGAGGCTTCACACTCTAAATTAAATAGGATCCCAAGCATACATTTCAGATAAATATTAATTTTTTATTTGTAAATTTACATTAATTTTCAAAACTTACATGAAATCTTAAAAATGTTACAATAAATGTAAAAATACATTATTCATTGATTAATATTGATTAAAATTTGGATTCCTAGTATCTAATTGTAGTACTCCACAATTTGTTTCTTTTTGTCAATTTTAATTGACCTGAATATATAACAGCTAAAGTATAAATCTTGTTTGTTGATGGTAACAATAACTTAATGAACAAGTGATGACTGTGAGCTAATGTTCCCTAGTTATACCACGGGTTTCACAAAAATGTATGTCAACTATGTGTAAAAACTAAGTATACGGTAAACAGGAAGTACTAGTAGATGACCAAGGAGCATAAAACAACTACATACCATATGGTACTATAGAATAAAACAATATGTAAAATATCAGGCTTCTGCATCCTATAGTTTCTAAGAAAACTATGACAGAATTTTTGTTACAGACGAACGAACGAATGAATGAACGGACAAGGGTAAAATAGTACACCCCTGTTCTTCAAAGCTGGGGTATAATTATATTACTATCTGAAGAAAGATCTATGAATTATATTAAATTCACCTTTATCTATGAAATCCATCTTAAAATGGTATATTTATTATTTATTTAACCCCATATCCCCTGTGTCCATGTTTTTGTTATGGGAAACTTCAAATATCATTCTGGTCAAAATGTCAAATATCAGGTGCAGAAATGCTGCACCATGTTGCAACGATTCTGTGAAAGTTTCATCAAATCCCATTCAGTTGTGTTAGTGGAGTTGTGGATAAGAAAAATAGCCAAAGAATGACAAACTTCATGTTTGCTATGGGTAACCCCAAATATCATTCCACTTTCAGTGGTGATTGTGGAAATGAGAATAAGAGATAGGTACCCCCAAATGTAAAATACCCATTTAAAGACAGACATCCACAATGGTAGTTTGAGAATCCTCTGCCATCCCCTTTTTCTTTGCGTGGGACGTCAGAGAGCCCTCTTTGTAAGCAAAACAGCAGATTTTGTGACACTGGTCCGAGTCAGCATATTTCATAGTGTCCAGATGTTATAAAACATTTTCATCCAGTTACATGTATACACAATTTGCCATGTTAGATATTTTTCTCTATGAATATACTATACCTATAATCATAGTGTGCGGATCGCAATAACAAACTTTTAAATATATAATTTGTTTCTTTAGATATTTTTCTCTATGAATATAATCATTATACCTTCAATCCAGTTGATTAAAGTCCATTATTAAGCTCATATCCATCGATACCCTTACATACTGATATTTCAGTTTTATTTTGAAAAACTAGGCATGTGACAACAACATGACACAATTCTAGTCCTTAAATCAGCTTGATAACATCCGCAAGCTATTATTATATAAAAAAACTAATATTAAATTAAGTTTCTGAGTAACAATGCTGTAAACACCATATATTAAAATCATTTAACATTTGGACTGGAAATAAAACTTTCATTCAGTCATGGAATAAAAAAACTATCATAGTTGGTGATGCAACAGGTAATCAAGCTTTACTGAAGATGCATATTTCAATGAGTAACTTGACCATTATTTTATTGTTCTTAATAGCTGTGCAAAATATCATTCAAATCCGTTGATGCGTTTCCAAGTTATCATCTGGAAACCTTCGGGGGGACGGACGGACAGACACCGAGCGAAATGGAGGGTATAACATAATACCATGCCACTTCGTGTGGCAGGGTATAAAAAAAACAATTTACAGATGCTGCTTTTGGGAAGCTGATGCCAATTTTACTTTTTCTTTAGATGCTAATTTGACTGGGTACAGGACTTTCAGCTCATAATAATTGGCCTACACAAAATCAGCCCAAAAAAATTTGTTATGGATTCCTAATGGGTGCTGGAAATTTATGTAATTATTTTGTAAATACATCTTATTTATGTATTTATATTTAAAAAATTAGAAGAATTTTTTTTAATATAAATTTACAAGTTCAAACTAATTCAGCTACTAGTTAAAAATGTGTTAGTTTTAAGTTTTAATTAAGGCAAAATTTTAATTACATAATTATTCATGAAATTTGCTTTGTAAATCATTAACAACACAAGCTTGTCAACAGCAATTGAAAGTGTTTTGTTGGTGAATTTTGAAAACAATAGTTATAAAAAGAACATAACAGTCAATCTCATTTATTTCATGCATTCACTGTTACCAAAAGTTTCTAGCTTTTTTAAAAGCTGTTACATGTATATAATTTAAGACATTATTTTTTTAAACGTGCATATACTGGTATACAAAGGACAAGGTAGGGTAAGGACCATTTTTGGCCCCCTCTTGAAAATAACTCATCTTTGCAGTAATTTGAGCATACAGACAAAGCATTAAAAAATATGGTCTATCATGCGCATGCGTGATACACTTCACGTGCTACCATGCTTGCCAAATCATGCGCATGCGTGATACACTTCACGTGCTACCATGCTTGCCAAATCTATAGGCTATTTTCAATTTAGCTTTAATTTGAAGATGGTTTCAGTAAATTAACTTCTGTTCTACTCATCAAATATTCACCAAATGTTAACACAAGATGTCTAGATACCTGTTACAGACAAGTTCTGGTTTAAGTAAATATAGAAAAACTTTTTCTCGTAAAAAAGAATGCTTTTCTCGTGCAAAAATCTTTGCTTTTGAGAATTACAAGCTTTTTAAACAAAAACTTGGTAATAACTATTTCTTCGTCAAATTTTATCACAATATTAATTGGTAGAAGATACAGACAGGAGCTAGATACAGACAGGAGCTAATTTTAAATAAGGGCTGTCTGTATTACAACTTTTTTCTTCTGTTGGTAAAAAACTGTTAAACAAGTAATAAAAATATCGATTTTTTAGAATTACCCACCTTGTTCAAGATTTAATTTTCATTATGTTTGCCTATACCGAACTCGTTATATCGAAAACTTTGTGTTTAAACCATTAATAAATAGATTTGATATTAAGGTTATAAGTCTGTCATAGTATTTAATGATTTTATGGAAATTATGAGTTAATAATGAAAGATATTAATGTTAATTTTACCATCCGACAGTGCAATATCTATTCTGAGATTTCCAGAAAAAAACGGAGGATGGTGTCCTGCATCGCATCAAGTCAAACAAATTATTTTTATGTGACCTTATTGGTAAGACAAACTGCAAACACAATATTATATATATATATATATATATCTATTTTTGCAAAAAACAATATTTAAGTCTAATTTGTATTAGGTTTATTCCAAACATAATTACTTTGAATAAGAGATATAGATCCATTTCAAATGTGCACTTAAATTCTGTTTAGATGTCCTACCATGCATAGTTACAGCGGAACTGACATAATTCCAAAAACTTTAACACAGTCACTGGACCGAGGTCAATGTCAGTAGACACCCGTCATATATTATTCAAAAGGAACCTAAATTCCAAGTATTGTCATTACACTATGCATATAGTTACACTGACCTAATCCAAAAAAAACTTTAACGTATTCACTGGACCATGAAATTGAAGGTCAAGGTCAGGTGAAACTTGTACTATTCAACAGGAACCTATATGCCATGCCACTCATTTATCCTACCATGCATAGTTACAACAGAAGTAACCTTATCCACAAACATTAGTGTAGTGATTATGAATTCTTGTCAAGGTCAGGTGACACCTACCAGACTTGTATGTACTATTTGTCAGCAAACTATATAACAAATATTGTCATGTTACAATGCGTGGTTACTGAGAAACTGACCGAACTCAAATAACTTTAACGTTGTCCCCTAACTGTGATATTGATATTTAAACTTCACATTTGTATATTACTGTTCCTGAAGCGGGTGATTGGGCATGCCATAAAACCTGGTTTAAACCATCAATTCTTTTGAACTGCCTGTACCAAGTCAGGACCATTGCTGTAATTACTACATTTTTGGTTGTTGGTTCTGTAGTTTGCCGGTTTCTTGGACTTCGATTTGTGACAGTTTCTATGATACTATGATACCAACTTCTCTGGCGGGATAACGTACCACTGGCCTGCTGAAGCTCGAAAATCTAAATCGGATTGCACTATGTTCAAGGTAACCTTGTGTCCAAATCTGTGAAAGATTGGTCAACATTCAAAACATACTAACTTGAAATACGACCGCCACAGTAGCAGTAAAAAGTACTGAAACTATTGTTTCTTTGTTGCATGGTTAGGAGAAAATTATATAGATCCAAAGTGTAGTGTTTAATTAAAAAGTATTAAATATTCACATATATACAATGTATTACGATAGTTTCTGCCATCCATAAAAAAATATCTCACGTGGTTTCCTTCATGTTAACTGACAAAAAAAACAAAAACAAGCACGAGTAAAAAAATGCTAACGTTTAACTGAACGAGCAAATAATTTTACAATATAAAGTAGAAAATACAAAATAAATTTGTTTTCATTTATCATTTATGACACAAATATCTCTCGTGATAACGTAAATTATTATTTTATCACATGTAATGATATATATTTAGGGACCGGTCAATATTTTTTGGGGTGGTGGGACCGGTGCAAAATGCAATAGGACACATACTTTTTTATGCTGGTATAAATATGGGACTCCAAATTTTGTCATTTTCAGCACTGATAGGACAGCTAGTTTTTTTCATAACAATATCATCAATGAAAAAAAAAATTTTTTTCTGATGTTTTAATTAAAAGACAATATACTCTAATCGCACAACTTGTTTAACAAACATAAATACTGAATTGCAACCATAAAATTATTCACTAGATAGGACACACATTTTTTATAACACATCTGATGTAGGACGGCAACTTTTTTGTATTTTGTATTTGTAAACCTGATCATTTGAAATGCACCGGTCCCAACCCCCAATTAATATTGACCGGTCCCATAGATAATCTACTTTCGTCGGAAACCCTCGTCCGGTCGCGTTCTCGCTTTGCTACCACCACCGCGAGAACGTGACCGGATGTGGGTTTCCGACGATGGCTTATACAAGGATAAAGAATATGCCCGTGCTGGCATTCGATGCAGTTACACCAATATATGTTTAAAATGTTTCCTGTAAATAAAAGCAAGCAAAATAGAAAATAAACATAGACCATCGGGATTCACACTATCGATTCGCGGCGTATAATATTCAAAAGTTACGAGTTAAGCAAAAAACGCCACATACACACAGACATTTTCCTTCAAAACGGCGACTTATTTATGCGTCATACAAGGTCGTAAACAAAAGGGGTGCACTGATTGCACGTGTACTCCTTGTCTGAGAATCCATTGCTGACTACGGCACTGTCATTTTGCAGACGTTATATATTTGTTAATATATTAGTAGTTTTTATAACATAATTATTGCGCATAAAAACTAAAGGTGTAAATTAACATTTATTGAGACATATGAAGATGTGATCGCTGAAGATGTTTTACTTCAATAAAAGTGACTTCTAGAACAGTCTTATCATTTTGTTGTTCGAGTGTATACAAACCAAACAAAATTAAATTCTTTTAAATTCTTTACATTTACTTCGTCGGAACGTATGTTCCGCGCATGTCATAAGTACCGTCCACTTTCGGTATTAGTTTAGACATAATTTTTTCAACCTTTACATACTAATTGTGCTCTTTAAAATAATCTATTTTTGGACACTTCATTATCATTTATCATACACACTTTCTTAAATATGTGACAAATGAAAGTAGACTAAAGAAAAACAACCAAAAAAGGGGCAAAACGTCGTGACTCGAACCAGCATTTCGCGATATATAATGCTTATAATCTGCGAGCTAACCAATTACGCCATATATGCACAAACGTTTACTTACGAAAATTATACCTATTTATGCGTCAAATGCTGACCTGATATATTTGATGATATATTACACCAGTTTTTATACAATTTATAATTATTCCGTGCAAAAAAAATTAAAAAGGTGAAACTTGATCATCTATTTAGACATTTATAAGATGTTATCTCTGAAGATTTTTTCATGAATAACAATGTCTGGAACAGTCTTTTCATTTTGTTTTTTACGCATGTGTATTCAAACCAGTTAAACAAACCGAAAATTCTTTACATTACCTCTAACTATTTCTGATGTTTGCCCATCCGGTGATTCCGCGCATGTTATACGTATCTTCCACTTTCGCTAAATATTATTGTGGTAAAATTATTTATTTCTACATGTGGACTAATTGCGTTCTTTAATTATTCCATTTCCGGACGATAAAGTTTTGCCTCTTTAAATACGATAAAAAAAATACGCTTTGAAAGACACGATCTTTCAAGACATTAATCAATCTGGAATAGAAATTATATCAATGCCTGATATATGTATTTTATTATCAAAATTTAGCTGTTTCATCACTGTGTTAAACGTTTAAATTGTTACTTATTAAAATATTTACTTAATTTATCCCAAAATTGATTTTTTTTTTACACATTTCTATCTAAGTTTGTCAACGATGTTTAACTATTACCAGCATCAATAAATGTATATGCAGATTCGGAAATGCCAGTCTGGTCCGGTTGTAGGCTTATATACTATGCTGAACAGTACAAAAATCACTCGAATTTGGGGACAAAATATTAATTTTTTAACATGAGCGGACGCGTGTACCACAAATATATTTTAAATATTAAAAACTGTTTTTGCAACAAATAATACAGTCAAATATCTTCGTGGGACACGCGTCCGCTTATATTTAAAATAGTGTTCGAAATCACGAAAACGTACCGATTTTCACAGGCCACTACAATTGGCATATTTTAGTAAGGTGCATATAATAATTTTACATGATAAGAAAAGAAAATTATATTGATTTTCTGTAAGAAGGGATAATGTACCTTTGAAAAAATATTATGATCTACAGATTGTAGTCATTTCATTTTTAGTGAAAATAGGGGGCCAGTGACAGTAGGTTATCCTACCTTGACCTTTGTTTATCAGCTTCTCTTGGCTTTTGAAGTTTTTTATTTTTATTTAAGAGATCGTTCCAATCACAGACAACATTCAATTTTCACATGTCAAGAATTAAAATTTCGATTTTAGGGCACATTTTATTTTTTAAAAAGTCTTTAAAATACATAACTAAATTGGTGTATTCGGTAGTCCTAATAATGAACTTTAATTATAATAATCAACATTTGAATTTGAAATAAAATTCTAAATACAAACATGATGTGATCATTGTCATTTATTTACATAATTCCTAAATTACCACAATTTCTAAATTATATCAGAGTGGCTTATTTGACTATTTTTTTTATCCTTTTCTATGATAATTTTTCAATACATATATACAAATATATAGCAAATCTTGCAGTGCATATATTAAAAAAATAAAACAAATATGGATGTTTTTTTCCTACATTTTTAAGTAGTCGAAATAAGAAGAATTCCTATGTTATTTGACACAACTGATTGTTTGATTATTTGTTAAAATTATAATACTGATATTTAGTACTTTAATGTATACAAAAAGCCAATTGTAACTAAAGTTATTAAATACTGTAATTAGTACAGTGTTAAGATTCCTAAGTTATGATATCTACTTTACCAGATTTTGTTCACAGGATTCTTGAAACTTGTTTATTTTAATATTTCATCTGTCATTGATATCATCAATAATAATGGCATATCATTATCAACCTTTTATTTACCAGTGTATGGTGAAATACACTGACAATACAAAGACAATTTATTAATTAGGTAACGTAATAATCACGATTCCTAAATTACCTGTGACACATTTTACATAAATAAAATTGATTGTTATTAAGCCGTTGAAAGTTTGTTCATTAGTTTAATGTTTTACATACACATGTACCATTCTCTTGTAAATAACATTTTAAGAGTACATTTCATTGCACATAAAGTTTTTGTGCTTACTTTACAATGAATAATTTATGTTTCGATTTTTTTGTAAAACTTTTGTTTTGCGCTTAAACTAATATGTTAGTAAATTAACATTTATCATCTTATAAACCTAAAATTTTAAAATAATATATTATCAAAGAGCCATGCCATCATATACAATAAAGTTATATACATCCTGTGATACTAATAAAGAACTTGAACAACATCCTCTGTCACCAATCTATCGTTTGGGTATTTATTCTTCTGTATCCTAAGTATCTGTTTGTTGATGCATGGCACTGAAAAGGCCCATGAGATACTGTTGTTGCAGTATTACAGAAGGCGGCCAAAAAATTGTAAAGAAAAGATTAGTAGTAACTGAATTAAATGGTTTTCACAAGATTCCTACGTTACATTTGCTATGGTTTCTTTATAAATGGATTTTGCAAGTCAAATTTCATCTTGTGTGGTTTCGTTTAATTAATTTAATTTCAGTACAAACACTTTTATCATTTAACAATTTGTCCATGTTGTATTTCATAATAAAACGTAAACAGGACATTTGTAAATACTGGTGTTTGGTGCAAACACGTTTTTTTAACAATATTTAAATCTTCATAGTTTCAGGCTATTTTATGGGTTCTACTGTACCTTTTAAGATGGATTTTAGAGTGCTTATTAGTTAAAAAAATAGTTTAAAGTATCGTAATTTTTAATTTCGCTAGTTCGTACTAATTTGCTGTTCATTAATTTGTCTCTTAAAAAGACTATGTTACATATCGTAGGAATCTATATGCTAATTTTGTAAAATTTCCTCCTCTTTGGAGCCTAATTTATTCCAAAATCTTCCCTATGATGTTGACCAAATTTTAAATCTTAATTTTCCTGGACTTGGAGTTTTGAAAACAGTTGCTGCATCAATTATATGAAGTGGTAATATTTTCTTGATTTATTCAAGCAAAGTGCATGGTTTAAATGAGATTGACTGATAAACTGTACTTTTATTATCAGAAGAGTAAATTGGAGTAAATATTATCAAAACATACAATGTTGTAAATCTGTCCACTTAAGCATAAATTTTGTGATTCACTGTAACAACAAAATCATCTCTTCAAAATTTTTAATAAATCTTTAAAACATATACGGGTCAGAGAGTAGTTCTCGCCATTAAAATGACAGAAGCAATTCTCGCCATTTTGGAGACTGTGTCGTTATTTTTCCTTGAAAATCTATGTCAAAAATGTTATTTGATAGATTTCACTATCTTGCATCCCAAAAAAGTTACGTATATCACTTTAAAAATGACAATTTTTCACAAAAACTGTCAAAAGATCGGGTGGCGAGAATTACTTGTCAGAGAGAACTACAGCGTGACCAATATTGAACAGATATTTGGGTATGTTATGGGCCAATTTTTTGTAGGTCGATTTTTTATGGGCAGTTTTTGTTATGGGTCGAAATATAATGTGTTTGATTTTATGAAAAGCGATTTTCTATTGTGAATATTCGGAGTGATCAGACAAGTTTAAAAGTGGTTCTTTTTTTTTAAACAACATAAATGTCAGGGAAAATTTTTTGCAGCGTCAGTTGTCAACGTTGTTAAAATTGATATTTTTGTGACGTCAACAACACATTTGAGAAACACTTCGTTTAATGGAATGCAGAGACACTGTTTGGGTGCAATGATTCATAAAATGTGCGATGACCGCATTTATATCCAAGATAAGAAAATGCGAGAAACCTTACCAATAAAAATGGATTTGAAGATGAGCACACACTTTCCTGATTGTTTTCTTTTTCATCTAAATCGTCATCTTGTGTTGAAATTTTAATATCCTGATTCCCTTGAAGCTTACGCAGTGCTCTGGACGACATGTCAAAATATCAAATAAATGAGTTCATTGCAGTATTGCTACTTTCTCTTCAAAAAAGGAAGTACGAAATTCCAGGGGAGATAATCTTTGGCTTATACTGAAACTCGGGCTAGTCAATATAAAGGGACCTTAATGGAGTGGATAGTTGTAGACATACTTTTAGGCTAAGCACTTAGACAAGGATCCATGAAGGATGAAGTCGATGAAATTACACAACTAATAAACACGATGCATGATATAACAAAATCATATGATAATAAAGAGCAAATTGATCTTGTGATTCTGGATTTCAGCAAGGCATTTGACACTGTTCCACACCGTAAACTGCTCCATAAACTCTCACATTACGGAATACGAGGAAATATAAATCTCTGGATAAGAAATTTTCTCATGCACCGAAAACAGCGTGTTGTCATCGACGGTATATCCTCGTCTCCTTGTACAGTCGACTCTGGTGTCCCGCAGGGAACTGTGTTGGGCTCCCTTTTATTTTTATGTCACATAAACGACCTCCCTAACTGTGTTAAGTCCCAAGTCCGATTATTTGCGGATGATTGTCTATTGTACAGAACCATAAAATGTTGGAATGATCACTTAAACCTACAACGTGACTTAGACTCACTACAAAAATGGGCGAATACGTGGGGGATGCAGTTTAATGCAACAAAGTGCTACGTTATGACAATCCATCGTAAAAAACATCCGTCAATATTTAAATACTCTTTAAACCATCATATTTTAGAACAGGTCGATGAAAATCCCTATTTAGGTGTAATAATTAATGCAAATCTTAAATGGAGCACACATATATCCAAAATCTGTAATCGAGCAAATAGCATCCTAGGCTTTATTCGAAGAAATCTTAAACACAGTAGTGAATCGGTTAAAGAAACAGCCTATACGTCGTTAGTTCGTTCGATCTTAGAATATTCATGCACAGTATGGGACCCGTACCTTCAAAAAGATATCATTCTATTAGAAGTGTGTGCAGCGTCGGGCCGCCAGACTAGTCAAAAACAATAATAATAATAAAAGTAGTGTCACCGAAATGATGAACAGCCTAGGTTGGAAGCCTCTAGCTGAACGCCGTAGAGAATTACGTCTCACTCTACTTTTTAAAATCTTGAACGACCTGGTAGTGCTACCCACTGACCCACTGGATTTATATCTAAACCCACGTAAACAAAGGAAATCAAATTCAAAAGCTTTAAATTATATACATTGTAACACTGATATTTTTAAAAATTCATTTGTACCGAAAACAATTAAAGACTGGAACTCTTTGGCAGATCAGTGTGTTACAGCAAAATCTTTATCCCAATTTAAATCAGAACTATCAATTTTGAACCCTTCCTCTGCTCAGCGCGATTAACATCAGCGCACTCCCCCCCCCCCCCCCACTCGAAGATTAATGCTCAATAGTGAGCTACTTTTGAGTCACCAAACAGAAACAGAAACAGAAACCGTCCAAGTGAACGCATTCAGTTGACATGTATCTTGGTTTTAACGGTTCTCGATAGCGTAAGATTTTATGGAATAAAGCCGTTTTTTGTCCAATAGATATTATTTATTTATGTACCCATTTTGTTTCATAGATAAAACCCTACACATTTGCAAAAATCACTGGTAAGCGTCCGTTTTTTGCAAATTTTTTCGAACGACCTCACTTTTGACAGGATACTTGTCAATTTGCCCATTTGTCCCAATTTTGGTCATTTTGTCCCAGATCCAGATTGTCCAAACATGTTTTTATTATGTGCTTTCTTCAAATGCATTATTAATTGTGTAAAAAAATAGACCAGGAAACATATAATTAGATGTTTATCTAAGGTGTTTTTTTTATTGTTTGTTTGTTTGTTTGATGTTTAACGCCATTTTCAGCAATTTTTCAGCTATATCATGGCGTCCAGTTTTTATTGGGGAGGAAGCCGGAGTACCCGGAAACATGTCCAACTATATCGGTCGTCACGTGACTTTGGTCACCTGTGCTATGATCGTAACATGGCGATGTCCATTTCTATAGAAATGCACGGGCGTGTCATATATTTCTGCAATTTGTATTAAAGTTAATCGATAACAAAAAAATGTGCTGCTATCTCGTAAAAGTATGATCAATTACCAATATTTTGAGTCCATTTTAAATAGATATTGAATTGAGCACACCCCTTCCAATTTGATTTGAAAAATGATATTTTTTCCGAAAAATTTTATATGGATACTGTTGAAAAATGTCAAAATTTAATCAACCTACCCCACTTTGTCCAAGAATAACATAATCATTTTTTGCCTATATAAAAATGTGCTGCCCATCTGATTATGTTGAAATATGGAACTTTAAGATTTTATCAACCAAATGAGATATTGAATTCGGGAAGTCACTTCCAAATTTATTTAAAAATGACCAATTTTTTGCAGTTGTACATGACTTCGAGAAAAATGGCGATACCGGATGTGGTTTTGGCGGTAAAATTCAAAATATATAAATATACGGGTTTTGTTATATAATACTTTTGGATCATAAAACTAGTGATTATGTCATAATAATGTTCCTTTTGTTATTTTGTATATAATATACAATACAAATAACATCCTGTATCAGCAGGGGTATTAAAGCCAGGTTTTAACAGGTAGATACCTTTGAGGCCAGTACAAGGGTAATAAAGGTAATTGCCATTCATCTGAAGGAAACAAGATGAATCAGAAACTGAGACAATACATTTTTTAATCTAAAGTAGACATCATATTGTGCATTGATACGTATGTGTATCGTGTAAATTAATCATTTCACTATTATTTTTTTCAACTCTGATTTGAGATAATATTGACGAAATTCAATGTATAAGTAATAGTTATATGAAGTATATGTACTTTGTCCACAAGTGCCATTTGATCAGATCAATTGCACTCTATTTGCAAGTTAGAAATAACAAATAAAGATATGAAAATAAATATGAATATAATTTACATAATAATAGAAATAATATAGAAAGAATCAAACTAAAAATAAAAAAACAACAAAAATTAAATTACAATTGAATTTCTTCTCTTCTAAATAGGTTATCTTAATTATTCTTTCTTGACTAAACAACTATTTTCTTAAAATTATTCACAACCTTTCTCTTACAGAAATAATTTTGAAATGCCAAACTTCAACTTTACTTTGAAATTGTTTTGACAGGGACATTCTTGCAATCAACATTTTTGTTTGCATTAACATAATTGTGATCATAACTGCATGCTCACAAAACGAAATAAAAGCCATAAAATTGTTAATTAAAATGTTTTCTTTTACATACTAAGGAAATAGAAATGTCAGTGTCGCCCTCTACTATTTTGCTATTTCCCTGTAATTATCTGGGACCAGTCAAAGGTAAATTCGGGAACCAGTTATCGAATGTAAACAGAGTTATCTAACCTAATAATGACCGATATAGTTGGGTATGAAACCCCCGTCCTGCGGTAGGAAACTGGCAATCCTTGTCAATTAAGATTGGAGTCGAGTACACTCTGCCCGCAGTGAGAATCGAACCCACAATCTCAGTGTTGACAGACCACGTGGTCAATAGTAGAGGAACATCCTCACAAGTCAGGGTTTCTGTGTCCACATGTGTCCACGAACCCCTGACAAACTTAGCTAGGATCGTACTATTCTGGTACCCTGACGATGATATCCTCATGAGCCTATGCGGCCTTCGGATATAACGTCAGGTCAGGAGCATTGGATTTCAACGGTGACAGCGTTGAAATTTGACGTTCGGGTATTCTCTAGACTGACCATTTAGTATTATAGATAAGTTCAAGTAGAACGAACGTATTATGACGTCATTCTCTTTGTGACGTTCAATGTTTACATTTCTCAGATGAGTTTACATTATGATTTCATAATTTAAACGTAAAGGTAAGACGCAGACCTCGAGACCAGGTAAACCAGGTAAATATTTAAATTTTATAAAGAAAAGGTATTCCCAGATTTAAAAAAGATTGGCATGTGCATGTGACATTAAATGGCGTCATATTATCAACCAATTAAAATGCTTATATCGGAGGTCCTGACCTGGTGTTATATTTGAAGTGAAGCTTGCGTCAATGAGAAATATTGCACCAGGAGACCAGGTTAGGATCGTACCTTAATGTAGCCAATCAAAAGCTCGCTTTCATTCACGACTTGGTTAGGGGATATCCCGATGTCGATTGTAAATAAACTAAACGGATGTGTTGCGTAGACCATGTGAAAATCAGTGTATTTTGTACAGTAGTGTTGATAGTTTGTTATTACCGCGTTATTATTTAGTTGCGTTACGTTTTCTTCACACTCCAGAATGAGTAAGAATGACTACTGCCAAACACTTTCTTCTTTCAAGCAATTTCATTAGTTGATATTTTAAAGGATTTACGTCATACGAAAAATCTTCTAGACCGGGAATTTCCTAGCTAAGTTTGTCAGGGTTTCGTAGACACATGTGGACACAGAAACCCTGACTTGTGAGGATGGTAGAGGAACTACCTTAACCACTCGGCCACCGAGACCCCCGGTGTTTTTTTTTTTTTTTAACAAGTTCATAATTTTAACACTTCAATAGGGCCATGATAAGTCCAAGTACAGGTCCTACAGCTCAAAATTCAGATTGTAAATGGATACCTTCTTTCCATTCGTAAGACGAATGGTGTCTACCAGCTTATCTTTGCCCTTTTCTGTGCCACTTGGAACGATCGAGTAGGTAGGTTATCGAGTAGGCTCTCTGCTGACATACTTTCTTGAAGTTTTGTGTCTTGAATGGAGCTTTCTTCTGGATAAGTTTGGCTTTTCAAACGAACGAATGGTACGTGATGTCTTGATGTGGTCAAGATTACGTATAAAGCTCTTGGTTCATCTTTGTGGCTGTTGTCTGTTAATTGTTTTTTTAAAGTGTTGGACTATGCTAGCAGAGGCTATAGACAAAATTGAGCTTTTTATGATTTTTATCTCAGTATAGATCGTACAATGAAACACAAAGGTTTCTGTAAAACAATAATGACATCAGAGGATCTGTTGCACACAATTGTTTCAGCATGTCAGAATGTCTGTCAGTGTTTCAAAAAAAATTTTTTTTAAATGCTGAGACTGTTTTATTTTTTATTTTTAAATATGTATACTAATAATAATATACTAATAATAAAGTTCTAATTTGTCTAGATTGCAACAGTGATTTAAACATGAAGCAATGGAATCACTTCTTTCTAAGGCATTTCGTTGTTTTGATAACAAATTTCTCATTATTACTGCTTCTGTAATCAAACCTCGTTTGGTCAACCCAAGTCAAGCCTACATTACTTTGGTAAAACTATTATCAAAAGCATTAAATCTTAATTTTCTTAATTTCTCTTAATTATGTTAGAACACATTCTTATAATCATTCAATATTAATTATTTGTTTATAATGAATCATCATTGTAAACGTTGAAATAATAGTATAGCTAATTATTTTTCTTAATTAATTGTAATTAAAATACATTAAGTAATTATTTGTCTATTATATTATTTTTAAATTATTATTTGTTGATAATAGTTGTATAGACTATTTTATATTTTCGGTGGTCCGTTTTGGTTATGGTCCGATTTGGTAATGGTCCGTTATGGTTATGGGATGAAATATCCTGCACCCTATAATTATAGTTGCTATGAACAATAAATGTATATTAACCCTGTTGATTGTACTATAAATTGTATTATAAAGGAAATAACAGTTTATTGCTATCTGACTAGATTATCACAGCGCTAATTAAATTACTATTGTATACATATAACAATTCATGAATCATTAAAGTAATTAGATTATAGTGGAGTCACTATTTTAAATTTTAAATCAAAATGTAAAATGGATTACGATTCAAAAGTTTGATTATGGACATGTAAAGAAGACATGTTTCTCGTCTTCAATATTATTACAATTTAAATTTTAGTTACCGATACCAGGGACAGTCTATATTAGTATAGACTGTCCCTGCCGATACATGTAATTCTAAATTATTAAACAAAAATTTAATTATATTATTATTTAACATATTTCTTTGTTTTGCTTTCTTTAGTTATCTAATAAGAGTTGCATATATATTTATTCCATAGACGGCCCGAGTTTTCTCAGTAGTAGACCCGATTTGCCTCAAAGTCAGAAGTAGAAGGGCCGAATTGTCCTGCACCCCTTTTAATAACCATTAGGACCAAGTGATGATCTAACCCGCACTGACAACATTTATTTTTGGAGGAGGAACAGTATAACACTTCTTGTCAAATCCCAATACCTATTTACCCCCGTTTCTTTTCCCATAACTTCACTGCCCTAAATCGTGTCATGTTTTCTTGTAAATGTATTAGGCCACTGATCCACGTTCGATTTGCAGGAATAAGAAATTACAAAACATCATGCAACCTCCTACAAGAAAATATCAAAATCTCGGGTTCATTGAAAAAAATGATGGACAAGGCAAACAATAATCAAAACAGGTATCACTGCTTCTAAATATGCTGAGGATTACTGATGTTTGGTTTTTTTACTAATACTAAAAATATAGTCTCAGCCAATGCGATTGCACATTTTATTGTTCTCGATGCTACTTCCAACCATTGGTGATGTGACGTCTTTCTCTAAATGTTTTACACTCTTCGGAAAAGAGAACAATACAGAGTGCCGTTTCATAAAGCGATCGTTAGCTTAACGTGCACGTTATCCCATTTAAATTGCATTGGATAACGAGCACGTTAATTAGCGACCGCTTTATGAAAAGGCAACCAGGGTGCCGTTGCATAAAGCGATCGCTAATTAACGTGCTCGTTATCCCATGCAATTTAAATGGGATAACGTGCATGTTAAGCTAACGATCGCTTTATGAAACGGCACCCAGGGTGCCGTTTCATAAAGCAATCGATAATTAACGTGCTCGTTATCCCATGCAATTTAAATGGGATAATGTGCACGTTAAGCTAACAATCGCTTTATGAAACGGTGTCCTGGTTTCTAGATATAACCTCAATCTCCATGCAAAGGATTCTGGGTATACTGCATCAACCACAATCACCTCTGGCATATTATAGGTTGACATTGGGAGAGATATCTCTCAAGGCAGATATGCTTTGCATACAAACACAGTAATTGCAATGTAAAACTGTATCATAGGTGTATAAATAGATTATACAAAAACAAATAAGATCTAGTTTATTTTTGTTCAAGAGGTTATCTCTGGGAACCAGTTATGTTCTCTGTGCCAGAGAGTTATAAAATCTCTGCAACTAGTCATTCCCTGTTTAGTGCGGGACTACATTTGTCGTATGCCCATTACGTTTGTAAATAAAGAATAATCAAAGAAAGTCTTTGATATTGCTATAAAATAAACATAATGCCCTTCTCCTGCTAAGGACAGGTATGATTTGAATGCACTGAAGTGTCAGAACACAGGATCAAATTATATTTTGAATACCTTCAGGAAATCTAACTGACACCTTGAAACAAAAATACAAACGTGAAATTTGGAAACTGTGTTGTATGTTCATTTACGCACACACAAAATAAATTTTACAAATAATAATAATAATAATACATACGATGGCTTATTGGTGCCAAAACGACAAATTGAAAAAAATTTCTTATTTCATTTAAACGGTTTATTAAATCGTAACAACGATTTATTTAATCGTTTGAATGGTTTATTAAATTGTTACGATTTATTAAATCGTTACAATGATTTATTAAATCGTTACAACAATTTATTAAATTGTTACGATTTATTAAATTGTTACGATTTATTAAATCGTTACAACGGTTTATTAAATCGTTACAACGGTTTATTAAATCGTTACAACGGTTTATTAAATGGTTTGAACAGGTGATGAAATCATCACGATTTATTAAATGGTTTGAACAGTTTATTAAATCCTTACGATTTATTAAATCGTTTCAATAATTTATTAAATCGTTAAAACGATTTATTAAATCGTTTGAACGATTTATTTAATCGTTACAACGATTTAATTGTTGTAACCAATTATAAACTGTTGAAACGATTTAATAAACCGCTGTAACGATTTAATGACCTGTTCAAACGATTTAATAAACCGTTCAAAGGATATAAGAATTTTTTTTTCTGTTTGATGTTTGGCACGAATAAACCATTGTAAATACATGTAATTAACATAAAGAGAAATTTTTATGCAAAACAAAGTTTTTGCATCAATTGACTCTTATTTCTCAAATATTTTGTATAAAACACACAGTACACAATACATGCTGAAAAAAATAATAAAAATTTTAAAATTTATTTATATTTATATTCAATATTCTTCATGACAGTTTTTTATGAAATTTTCCATTTTTGTCCTGTAACTTGAAAACTATAGCAGCTAGATTGAAACTGTAAATTGCACAAATGATCAGCAAAGCAAGTCCTACAAATAATTGCTTAGTCCAAAATTGCAAGATGACTCTTTATAGGAGTTATTGCCCTTTAATTATTAATTTGGACAAATGATCAGTTTTTCGCTCACCCGACCCATAGGGTCAGTGTGAGCTATTCTCATCACTTTGTGTCCATCGTCATCGTTGTAGTTGTCGTAGTCGTCCGTAAACTTTTCACATTTCAATCTTCTTCTCCAATACCACTTGCCAATTGGAACCAAACTTGGCAGGAATGTTTATTGGGTGGTTCTTAACAAAGATTGAGTTTTTGATGCTGATTAAATATTAAACGTGGCTGCCAGAGCCTTCAATGTGTTCTGATTGGCTGAATTTCAAAAATCTTCTCATAAACCACTTGTCAGATTGATTTGCAATATTGCAGCAATGTAACTTAGATGATCCTTTACAAAGTTTGAGTTTTTTGTGCCAATCTAAAATCCAAGATGGCCACCATTGCAGCACATAGTTTAACATAAGACCCTATGGAAAAAACATACAATGAAGCCAAATTATGAAGAAATGAAGGTTGGATAGTTATCTTAGTAATTTGAGTTTTTCGTGGCAATTGCAAATTTCAGGGCCACTAATGCGTTCTGATTGGCTGAATTTTAAAATTCTTCTCATAAATCGTTTGGCAGATCGATTTGATATGTTACAGATATTGACCTTAGATGGTCCTCTACAAAGCTTGAGTTTGTAGTGCCGATCCAAAATCCATAGATGGCCACCATCACAGTACTTAGTAAAACATAGTACCCTATGGGAAAAACATTCAAACAACTTCCTATTGGAAACAGTTCCACACAATGAAGCCAAATTATGAAGAAATGAAGGTTGGATAGTTATGTCAATATTTTGATTTTTTCAAGCCAATTGCAAATTCAACATGGCTTCCAGGGCCACTAATGGGTTCTGATTGGCTGAATTTCAAAATTCGTCTTCTCATAAACCATTTGGCAGATTGATTTGAAATATTGCAGATATGTACCTTAGATAGTCCTCTACAAGGTTTGAGATTTTAGTGCCGATCCAAAATCCAAGATGGCCACCATTGCAGGAAATATTGCAGAAATGTACCTTAGATGATCCTTTACAAAGTTTGAGTTTTTTGTGCAAATTTAAAATTCAAGATGGCCACCATTGCAGCACATAGTTTAACTTAGTATATAAGGTAATAGGAAAAACATACAAACAACTTCTTCACAGAAACAATGAAGCCAAATTATGAAGAAATGATGGTTGGATATTTATCTTATTATTTTGAGTTTTTCGAGTCAATTTGCAAATTGAACATGGCTTCCAAGGCCACTAATGGGTTCTGATTGTCTAAAATTTAAAAATCTTCTTTTTACAAACCGCATGCATATTGATTTGAAATATGGCAAAATTCATAAAAACAGCATCATCGTGAAAACGGGGCCGCGGTGGCCGAGTGGTCAAGGTAGTTCGTCTACTATTGATCACGTGGTCTGTCAACACTGAGATTGCGGGTTCGATTCTCACTGCAGGCAGGGTGTACTCGACTCCAATCTTAATTGACAAGGATTGCCAGTTTTCCTACCGCAGGTCGGGGGTTCTCCCCGGGTACTCCTGCTTCCTCCCCCAATAAAAACTGGACGCCATGATATAGCTGAAAAATTGCTGAAAGTGGCTTTAAAACACCATTCAAACAAACAAACAAACATCATGAAAACTCTTTAGCATTTAATATCAAAATTTGTAAGAAAAGTAATGTCTCTTAAAAATTTTTTTGTAAGTCAGGTGAGCGATACAGGCTCTTAAGAGCCTCTAGTTGTATTATTAATTAGTCTATAACACACCTAGGTAAAACTATAAATTTCTAAATTACCCTAAAGGACAAGGCCTACAAATCATTTAATTTTCAGAAATTGTCTGATGGCACCTTATAGTAGTAATTGTGCTGAACCAAAATTTTTGAATAAATGTTTAGTTTTTGCACAGTAACTTAAAAGCTATAACAACTAGACTGAAACTGTAAATTTCAAAAATTTAAATATAATAGTTGAAGTCATTTGTGTTCCAGGTAAGCAATTACAGACTCCTGGGAGCCTCTAGTTTTATTTTGTACTTCATTATTTTTTGCGAATAGCTCAGCTATCATCTGAACAATCTCCGCGCCAAAGATTCTGGGCATCCCTACATCAACCACAATTGCCTCTGCCACCATTGGTTGACGTCATGAGAGATATGTCTCATAAGCCTCATGTACATACACAATAATTTTTATATAAAACTTTAAAAAAAGTGTATAAATAGATAGGATAAAAATAAAAAAAGATCTCATTAATTTTTGTTACAAACATCAGTCTTACACTTCTGTTGCAAAATTTATGCACAGCATAAATATTTCTAAACAGAACATGTTATATTTTTGAAATCACTAAAAACAAGTAAATTTTAAATAGATGTGTCAAAAATTTGTCCACATCTTTTTTAAGGGGCGTGTTTTGTAATCTGTGTAAAAGCCAGTGTACAATTGGCACAAACTGCATAATAATAACAAGCAGTAGTTATGGTATCAAAACAAGCCCCTACAAATTATGTTTCTGACTAAAATTATTTTTAATACATGTGGCATCAAACCACATAATGTTTTGTCATCAACCAACATGTCTACCCATGTTAGATAAAAACAAATGAAAAATGTAGCATAAGGGCGATAGTATACACTTTATATTGTTGGGTACAATAGAACAGAATATTTGACCTGAGGTACTGGAAATCAATGACCAAGTGAGCTATTTCACAGGGCCATTAAATAAACAGTTTTATTACCTAATAATTTAAAATGAAATTATTGCAAATTTTCAAATAGTATATCCATGTGAGAGCAGTATCTTTGTGGTACATGTATTAGCATCCGGCTTGTTTTCTAACAAATCTTAAACATCGACCCCACTCACTCTTGCAAACTGCTCCAAAGAGGAAGTAAATTGCAGACGATCAAAACAATCTGATAAGATCGGACAACATAAATAGCTTCAACCACTGGGATCTTATGACAAATGTCACAAAAAGGTGATGTAATATGTCACATTATCAATATTTTCCTACATGCAATAGATTGTAAGGGAAAATAAAGTGGGGTAATAGCAACAATTATGGAAAATATTAATAATACAGATAATACTCTAAATAAGGCAATAAATGATAAGAAACTTGTACCTTCACCATGTACATCATCATGTCGTAATGCCTCCTTCTGTTTCATTAGAAATCATTAAGTGACATTGTTTTCTATTCTGATTGACTGCTATCAACAGTCATCTCCTAATGTTAATCAAGAGCAATACATACAAGTGCAAGTATAATGGATCCCCATATAAACAAATTAAATTTGTATGCACTATGTCTGAGGTACATGTATGTGTATGTCATGTAATTGACTACTTGTAGAAATTATGTCACAATCTCTCAGATGTAATTAAAGGTAAAGTTATTGTTTACTTTTGTTATCTCAATACTGTTTGATATTAGTATTTTGTTTTACTTTTGTTATCTCAATACTGTTTGATGTTAGTATTTTGTCATCCAATAATTTAACATGTGACTCTATAATTCAGCTGCAGAGAGTCATCATGACCCTTGCATTTCTCACTGCAGTTATTTGTCTACTATTGTGTTGTTAATGATTAAAAAAATGTATGACTAAACATATTGGGGAAATGTTAAACTTTTCCCTGATAATTATTGCTAAGCATTTAAAAAGAAAATTAGCAGGAAGGTCCTCTGTACATGCTACCTGAGTTATCTCATATTTATGTGTTGTGTTTAGTAAAACTGTTTTTATTTTTTTCAGAAGTGGGAAGAAAAGATCCAGATCTAAACTATCAAAGGTATGTTTAAGTCCCACCAACAAAAGTTGGGGGACATTTAGCATTTTGGTCGTTGTTCATTCGTTAGTACATCCGTCCCACCTCAGGTTTACCTTTCAATGAAGCTTTTTTTCTATACCCCTGCTTTGACGAAGAGGTAGTATACTGTTTTACCACTGTCTGCCTAGGCAGTCCGTTCATTTGTTAAACTGTAACAAAAATTTCTGTCCCAGTTTTCTAAGCAACTATAGGATGCAGAAGCCTCATAATTAGCATATTGCTTTATTCTATAGTAGCATATGGTATATTGCGATTTTATGCTCCTGGGTCATCTACTTCCTGTTTGCCGAATACTTTTTGTGAAAGCGGGGGTATCACTAGTGAGTATTTTACCATGTTAATGAAGATGACTTTGCATCTTCAAGAAACTTGATACCCAGTTCCATGATAAGATCTCCTCTCTGGCATAATTCTTCAGGGCTTTGCCCAATACAGTGGATTCCTCTTAGTTGCATAACCTTTGTCAGAGAAAAATATTAAAAGAAATAATACTTTTTAACACAAAATATAGTTTTCACTTTAATTGTCTTATCAAAATCTGTGTTTATTCCTTTGACAAATTGTTGTTGTCTTCTCGTGTCTTATCGTGGTACTGTCTGATTTTTTAACACTTAAATATTTTGCATAATAATATTTAATAATATTTTTAAAAAACTTAATTTCAGTTGAATCAAGATTTTCTTGCTGGATCAAATTCAGGAAGATCCTCAAGTGGACCTAGTGAGGGATCAAAGAGACGAGCACACAATGTCAGCTTTGTTCTGTATGATAGTGTAACTCAAATTATAAACAGTGGTGAACTTTGTCCAAAGATTGCAGATATGATGATCGAAATCACACATGTAAGTTTAAAAACAAAAAGAATTGTGTATCATATGCCACATACATTTCATTGTGTGCTCCTGTTTAGCATAGTTGTAGCTGTAGTTATAACTGATATGGAAATTGTAGGGTTTTGTTTATGTTTTATTTTGTTCATATCCCTATTTAAAATGTACATTCAATTAAAGTATGTCCCAAATTGTACATTCAAATAAAGTACATGCATTCATGAAATTGCTCAGGGCAGTGGACGCAATAAAGTTAAGTACATAATAAAGAATCCTCTGAAAAGCTTTTTCATCCTTTTTCGTTTTTTAATAAAAACCTTGTAAACTTTTCTATTTGAATTGCCTCTTGGAACTACATTTAAAGCACACTTGTCGTGGATGATTCTTACAGCACCATGCCAAAAGTGAGTCCCAAAACAATATGGCCACTAAAATTGTTTTTCTTAACTGTAAAGTGGGTGACGTTTTTTCTAGTGAACGTCAAATAAAAAATCATTTTTTGATTATACGGTGACTGACAGTGAAGTACCGGTAACTTCTGTGAACCGGAAGTTTCAAGGTCGTCTGCTGCTGATGTAAACAAACACAAAAGCGAAAATAAAATGGCTAAGCACGGTAAAGAATTGTCACCAGGAACTTGGAAAAACATCATAAAACTTAAACAAAGCGGACATCGAGTTACAGAAATCAGTAGTATGCTTAAATTGAACCGCTATACAATACAATACAAAAGCTTTATTTTAGTTCGGCACATACATAACAGTACAACACAAGCTCTGATGAGCTTTTTATCGAATACAGACAAACATAACATACATGCATGCATACAAATTAAATTGACGTGACAGTACAATAACAATAAATAAGTTAGATCAAAAGCACTAGCACATGCATAAAGCAACATACAGTTAAAAAAAAAAAGTAAGATCAAAAGCACTAGCTTAAGCAACAGCAACATACAGTTGAAGCATAGCATAAAAGCACCTAAAACTGAAGTCACCTATACAGTAAGTAAAATTGTTCATCGCTACGACAGTCCTGAAAACTGTGAAAATAAACCGAGAAGTGGCAGACCAAAAATATTAAGAGCACGGGGGCAGTGTCAACTTCAGAGGTTGGTAAAAGTTAACCGTAGACTTCATTTAGGTGAAATTTCAAGCCAGTTCAACCAAGTTACTCCTGTTAAAGTGTCTAGGTGGACTGTTCAGAGAAATTTGCACGAATTGAGATATAAACGATGCACTGTGGATAAGGGAAACTTACCGTAAAAAGCGTCTTGCATGGTGTATGGCTAGGAAATTTAAAACTGTTAACAACTATTGGAAAAGAGTGATCTTCAGTGAGGAAATGATGGTGATTATCAAACCCGGTGGAGAAGCTAGAGTGTGGTGAAAACCTGCAGAACGTTGGAGACCTGAATGCCTTGGATATGTTAGCATAGGAGCTCGGTCAACTATTAAACTGATGGTCTGGGGATGTATAACCTATGATGGTGTTGGGACTTTATCCATGGTAAATGGTAATATGAACTCTGAAAAATATATTGACACACTAGAAAATAACTTGTGGCCAGTAATTGCTAAAAACTTTGGAGCAAACCCCTACTACTTTCAAGAAGACAATGTACCTTGTCATAAATCTCGACTGTGTGAACAGTGGAAACGAGACAATAACCTAACTGTGTTACAATGGCCAGCACAAAGTCCCGATTTAAGCCCGATCGAAAATATTTGGCTACTGATGAAAAATAAACTAAAAACTAGACTTATTCATGTCAAAACCAAAGCCGATCTTGAGCTGGAACTTTATTCTCTGTGGAACAAAGTGCCTTTAATCATGTTAATATATATTCAAAGACGTTATAATAGCCTTTTACGGAGATGCAGAGAGGTTATAGTCAGAAAAGGATGTATAACCAAATATTAACAGTAATTGTGTCTGCATTGGTAAGTACAACTTTATTTTTCACAAGTGTACATTGTGGTCATTAGTGGCCATATTGGAAAAATGGGACTACTAGTAACTTTTGGCACGTGCTGTAGGTTTTCCCCATTCAAAATTATATTTGATAGCTATTCCATTATTTCCAACACATTCCACTGTTGCTTTAAATGGAAAATTCAAAAGATACAAGAACATTTTTTTATTTGGCAGAATGAACTTAAACTCGGTATATAGCCTTGTGAAAGACATAGTTTTACAGGTTTACTCTTATATAACTTCTAACTTTGTTTACCAGCAGTATACCATATAACAATCTTCCAAGATAGAAATTTAAACTTACCAGAGTCACACACGAGTTTCTGCAAATTAAATGTCCAGCTTTAGATAAAGTAAACAGATTGAAGTAATTTTCTTAACAACTTTCATCAGTATTTAGAGTTAATCGACCAAAATGTAGAAAAAATACCAGGCCATTGTACATTGGAAACAATTAACTGGTAGTAGACAATGTCACCCAATATGTAGTTAGTTTGACATTTTGACAAAACATGACTTAAAAGTCTTTTCCTATGAATCTGCTGTGGCCTTTAGAGCCATTGGACTGAACTGGTACCTTTCAAAATATATCCGATAGCTCTGCTCTCCATCCAAGATGTCCACCATAAATGAACAGAAAACATACCTTTTTTTTTACAGTAAACTGACAAAAACAGTCAAAAGGATTTACTTGTAATATTGATGTATTTGTTTCTTGTATAAATATCTATTTATTTTAACAGGTTAAAATGTTACCAGATTTTTCTGCTATTCACATATATTGGGCTTCATCTGGAACAGAAAGAGACCAAATGGTGAACATATTATTCAAAGAAAAAGAGGCTAAAATGAGGTATTGTATGTTACATTTATTCCACAAGTCTTTATGATAATAGGTTAGGTTAAAAATGCAGAATGCTGGTCTTTTGGATTGTGGAAATTCTCTTTACAAAATCTTTGTCATGTCAGCAGTTGTTCTCAGTATATACATGTATTTATTTTTTAGTTTTAATGTTAGGGAAAAAGGACCACATGCAAGTTATTTATGAAATTCTAACAGGCTTTAATAACAATATTTTGCACAATAATCAAACCATAAAGTTGAATTATTTACGTATCATTACCTAGTCCAGTTTGCTGATAGCCTTTCCAAAAAAATGTTATCCCCCAGGAAGTCATTTCGAAGATATAAATGTTTGGTAGAGTAAAATTGATTGTGTATGTAACATTTGTAATGTGGACTTATTTATTTATCTGGGTCTGGGGAGGGTTAAGGAAACATGTCCTCCTCATTTTCTGGAACAGTCCTGTTTCTTACACAGAGCATACTTCAAGTTGGTGGAGTCATCGTTGATAGAACATTTTGTTGGCCATAGTGATTTATGCAACTATTTATATTTACATACACATCATTGATATAAACCTTCAAGTACATGTTATGTTCATGCAGCAGTTAATGTTAGCTTAATATTACAGAACAAACAACAATTATATTTTTTATCCATAAAATTACATGGGACAATCAGAACCCTGAAATTTTAAAAAGTGGGACAATAAGGAATATTGACTGCTTTTGTGCACATTGTTGCAGAATTTTGGTCATTTATTTTCAATTTTAGCAAGAGACCCCTGAGAGCCACTAGGTAAATCTTCTTAACGGATTGACAGTCTAAAGATCAGAGGTTTAATTGAACATTTCAACAGATGCCAACAGCTTATATCATGAAAATTAAGTATTAATTAATGATTGTAATTCAGGTTAAATATGTCACTAGTATTCCTTTCATCATTTATGTGTCTTTAAAATAATTTCATTTTTCCACCAATGAAATACATTTCTAGTTTCATTATTTGTAGGGCACTTTTAACAGATTATCGGCCAATTTCAACCATACCTCCAGTTATGTTCGTAAAAGATAAGGATATAAACAGCCAACTGAATGAGCTTAACAGATTATTTGAGATTGCAGATTATGGAAAAGATTATATACCGACATTTAGAAAGTCTTCACAACCTGAGCCAATTGTTCATACTGATGATGAAAAAGCCAAGCAATTTCAAGAAGTTGTTGTGTCTTTTGATGAGAGTGAAACACAAGTAATACATATGCATTCGAAAGACAGAAGAAATGTTTTAGATCTGGAAGAGAAAAAAAATACTACTGAAAATTTTAAACATCATGGTTCTGATTTAAACAAAAGTGCAAAATGTCCAGTACGAAGTGTTGTGCACCTTTTTAGAGACGATATGTACGAGCTAAAATATACAGAAATAATTAACAAACTTAAATCTCAGAAGCCTGGAAACCAAGAAAAAAAAACAATTTTAACAAAGTCATAAGTGTAGCTGGCAAGATGCAAAGAAATTTGGATGCTTCATCAACCAATTCTAAAAGTGACATACACACAAAAACATCCAAATCAGATCAATATTCATAATTTCAGTTATAAAAGTCAGTTACATATATTAATGAAGAGTTATATATTTACTATGTTTTGTTTCTTTGCAAAATAGTGTTATTCTGATATTGGAAATGTATATAAATGTTATGTATGACAAAACAGATGTAATTTGAGTGTGTGGTTTCAGTCCCTTCCACTCCGAAAGTTTCCTTTAAACAAATATTTAATTTTATACAAAATTTGTATTATAAATTTTAAAGTGGCAATTTTCCTTTCCGATTTTTATGTGGAAATGATAATTTAATAAGCAGCCAAAAGATTCAAGAACAACAATGTCAATTGAAATATTTTGCAAAATACATTTTTTTTAATGTTGTCAATTGTTATGTTCTCAGTATTTGCTAAGCACTTATGGTCCTGTAAATCAAAATGGCATTTCCTCTTGGCAATGTTAATCCTGAAATGAGGTTTATTTGAAGTTGCAGTCTTTTAGGAAATACTGTACTAAAAATTACCAGAGGCACCAAGGGGGCTGTACATGCTCATCTGGAGACAACTGTTTTGAGATTTTGTCACATACTGGAGATGCAAGATAAAACATTGCCTGACTTGTATGTTGAGCCATTGTTAACAATTTGTATCTGTCCATAAACTGGTATCTTTTAAATTTTTATCTTTGAAACTTCTTGGCCACTTGAAGCCAATCTTTGCAGCAAATGATATTCTTGAGGTCCTTTACAAATTTCGTGTTGACTGCTAAAAAACATGGTAGACCATGGGCAATCCTTTGTTCTGATTTGATCACCTTAAAGAATTCTTGTCAGAATAAGTCTTTAGTTGATCATTATTGAAAACTTATATATACTGATCAATAGTTAGGCTTTCCTTTTACTGAGAATGACTTATTTGGAAAATTTGACTGTACAGTGTACATGATGGAATCAACATTAGGTTTCCTAGAAAGGGACATCTTGCACCAATTTAAAACAAAAAACAACTGCAGGAATTTCACACTTACTGATAGGAAAGAAAAAAGTGTGTTTCATAATTCGTCATTTTCACAATCGGATACATTCATTGTGTTTTGTCACTGATTATCTTTGAATTTGGTAATTACAACATATGTTTAAGATGCATTAATGGCTATAGCAAAAATTGTATTTCCAATCAGCTAAAAAAAAATTAAGATTACTTTCTAAGCTTCATTTCAGCATAGTTTGTTTTAAATTTGTGGAATACTTTCAGAGAAGTTGTTTGTATGTTTCACCCATAGGTTTCTATGTTAAGCAATGTCTACTAGGGGCTCTTAAGGGCCTGTATTGTTCGCCTGACTTACAAAAGACATTTTTAAAAAGCCATTGCTTTTCCTGCAAATTTTGATATTAAATACTAAAGAGTTTAATTGAAGATGTTGATTTTATGTATGTTGCCCTGTTGAGTCTCCTATCAGCAGCAATTCCAAGGACAGTTCCCTATGTTGTTTGATGGTGGCAGCTTTGAGCACATTTTCATATTTTGGATTAAAACAAAAAAACTCAAAATTAGTAGAAAACCATCTGTGGTACATTTCTACAATATCACACAATTGCTTCTAGCCAAACAGTTTGTGAGGAAACAAATTTCAAAATTTCAGCTGATCAGAACGCATTTGCAGCTCTGGCAGCCATGTTGAATTTCCTATCGGCTCGAGAAACTCTAAATATCACATCTTCACTGCCTTACTTGGTTTATTGTGTGGAACAGTTTCGTACATGTAGAATCTGTTCGTAATGTTTTTTTCGATAGGGTCCTATGTTGAACTGTGTTCCACGGTAGCTCAAACTTTGCAGCTCTGGCAGCCATGTTGAATTTCCTATCAACTAAAAAACTCTAATATCACATCTTTACTGCCTTGCTTGGTTTATTGTGTGGAACAATTTCCTACATGTAGAATCTGTTCGTAATGTTTTTTTTCGATAGGGTCCTATGTTGAACTGTGTTCCACGGTAGCTCAAACTTTGCAGCTCTGGCAGCCATGTTGAATTTCCTATCAACTAAAAAAGCATTTCACGGTAGCTCAAATTTTGTAGAGGACCATCTAAGGTACATTTCTGCAATATTTAAAATTAATCTGCCAAATGGTTTGAGAAGATTTGTGAAATTCGTACTAGTAGCCATGTTAAGTTTCCTATTTGCTCAAAAGCTCAAAATAATAAGATAACTATCTAACCTTAACTTCTTCATAATTTGGCTTAATTGGGGAACAGTTTTCCCAATAGTGTCCTATGATAAGATTTTGGATCTGCACAAAAAACAACTTTGAAGAGGACCATCTAAGGTACCTTTCTGCAATATTTTAAATCAATCTGCCAAGTGGTTTGTGAGAAGATTTTAGAAATTTCAGCCACTCAGAAGGCAGCCATGTTGAATGTCACATTGGCTGGAAAAACTCTAAATATTAAGATAACTATCTATCTTCATTTCTGCATAATTTGGCTTGGCTGTTTGTATGTTTTTTTTTCCCCATAGGGTCCTATAATAAGCAGTGTTCTACGGTGGTGGCCATCTGGGATCATCACAAAACTTTGTAGGGGACCATCTAAGGTACATTTCTGCAATATTTCAAATAAATCTGCCAAGCGGTTTTGAAATAGATTTTTTTAATTCATCCAATCAGAAGGCATTAATAATCCTTTCAGCCCTGCTAAATATTTGATAAGCACAAAAAACTATTTTTCTTTAGAACCTGCCAATAAAAATCCCAACCAAGTTTGGTTTCAATTGGCCAAGTGGTTTTGGAGAAGAAGATTGAAAAGTTGATTGCCAACAAGGGACACCAAGTGATAAGAATAGGTCACACTGACCTTTCGAGTCAGGTGAGCTAAAAAAGAAATCTGTTTACAGAACTTCACTTTCATCGTGCTAAGTTACAAGACATCTGGACCTTTCCTTTTCAACAAACTTTTAAAAAATGTCCAGTGATGTAACAAAAGGATTGCCAATGGCATGGTGGTTATATTTTATGCCCAATCAGGACTTAATGGAGGCCCTCACATACTTCAGAGCAGAAGCTATTTTTAATTTTAAATGGCTCAACGTTACTGTTGGTCTAACTAGAAGCTCCAAGGAGCCAGGATCGCTCACCTAAACCAATTGAACAACAATTCTTACTTTTTAGCTCACCTGACCCGAAGGGTCATGTGAGCTATTGCCATCACTTAACGTCCGTCGTCGTCGTCGTCGTTAACTTTTCTTCAAAAATCTTCTCCTCAAAAACCACTGAAGGGATTGCTTTGAAACTTTGCATACATCATCAGTAAAATGCCCTCTACCAAGTTTGCCCAAATCATGGCCTCGGACCAACCAACATGGCCGCCATGGCTAAAAATAGAACAGAGGGGTCAAAATACAGTTTTTTGCTTATAGTTCAAAAAGTATAACAGATACAGGAAAACCGAAGAGACCTTCCTTCTTCAGCATCTAAAGCTCTACAAAACACTCCATTGGGTCAAAGTTGTATGATGACTCCTGGTAGGAGTTATTGCCCTTTAATTGTCAAAATTGATGATTTTTGCCATTTTTGCCTCAAAATCTTGAAAATTATTAGAACTAGAGAAAAAGATAGCATTGCTTAATTGTTCTGCTCTATGAGGGCTACAAAAATGACTTTAGGGTCAAGATTGTCTGATAAACCGTTTAAGAGTTATTCCCCTTGAACTGTTTTTTTTTATCGGTTTTAATTGATTTTTTAAAATCTTCTCCTCTGAAACAACTCAAAGTACTGCTTTGAAACTTTGTACACATCATCTGTCAAATGTCCTCAACCAAGTTTGCACCAACCATGGCTGCAGATTAACCAACCTGGCCACCATGGCTAAAAATTGGATGGGGGGGGGGGCGGTAAAATACAGTTTTTGGCTTATATTTAAAAAAGTGTAACAGATACAGGAAAACCGAAGAGACAAGCCTTCATCTGCATCAAAAGCTCTACGAAACACTCCATTGGGTTGAAGTTGTATGATGACTCCTTATAGGAGTTATTGCCCTTTAATTGTCGAAATTGTTGATTTTAGCCATTTTGCCTCAAAATCTTAAAATTATTAGAACTAGAGAAAAAGATAGCATTGCTTAATTGTTCTGCTCTATGAGGGCTACAAAATTGCCTTAGGGTCAATATTGTCTGATAAACCGTTTAAGAGTTATTCCCCTTGAACTGTTTTTTTTTATCGGTTTTAATTGATTTTTTAAAATCTTCTCCTCTGAAACCACTGAAAGTACTGCTTTGAAACTTTGTACACATCATCCGTCAAATGTCCTTAACCAAGCTTGCACCAACCATGGCTGCAGATTAACCAACATGGCCACCATGGCTAAAAATAGAATGGGGGGGGGGGGGGGGCGGTAAAATACAGTTTTTGGCTTATATTTAAAAAAGTGTAACAGATACAGGAAAACCGAAGAGACAAGCCTTCATCTGCATCAAAAGCTCTACGAAACACTCCATTGGGTTGAAGTTGTATGATGACTCCTTATAGGAGTTATTGCCCTTTAATTGTCGAAATTGTTGATTTTAGCCATTTTGCCTCAAAATCTTAAAATTATTAGAACTAGAGAAAAAGATAGCATTGCTTAATTGTTCTGCTCTATGAGGGCTACAAAAATGACTTAGTGTCAAGATTGTCTGATAAACCGTTTAAGAGTTATTCCCCTTGAACTGTTTTTTTTTATCGGTTTTAATTGATTTTTTAAAATCTTCTCCTCTGAAACCACTGAAAGTACTGCTTTGAAACTTTGTACACATCATCCGTCAAATGTCCTTAACCAAGCTTGCACCAACCATGGCTGCAGATTAACCAACATGGCCACCATGGCTAAAAATAGAATGGAAGGGGGGGGGGGGGGGTAAAATACAGTTTTTGGCTTATAGTTCAAAAAGTATAACAGATACAAGAAAACCGAAGAGACATGCCTTTATCGGCATCAAAAGCTCTACGAAACACTCCATTGGGTTGAAGTTGTATGAGGACTCCTTATAGGAGTTATTGCCCTTTAATTGTCAAAATTGATTATTTTTGACATTTTTGCCTTAAAATCTTGAAAATTATTTGAACTAGAGAAAAAGTTAGTATTGCTTAATTGTTCTGCTCTATGAGGGCTACAAAAATGACTTAGTGTCAAGATTGTCTGATGAACCGTTTAGGAATTATTCTCCTTGAACATTTTTGTAATCAATTTTAATTGATTTTAAAAAATCTTCTCCTCTTTAACCCATTAAAGGACTGCTTTGAAACATTGCACACATCATCTTTAGGACGTCCTCTACCAAAATTGTGCAAATCATGACACCTGGGGGGGGGGGGGGGGGGGGGAGTCAAGAGAGTTTTCGACTGATAGTTAAAAAAGTATAACAGGTACAGCAAATTTGAAGTGAACCTCCCTTCTCCCTCTAAGCATCAAAAGCTCCTCCTTATAGGAATTATTATGACTTTTGCTGAAGTGTTGGGCAATTCCTTATAGCAAAGAAAAGCTGTATAGAAAAGGGTTGTTTGGTTTCAGGTTCAGGTGAGCGATACAGGCTCCTGGGAGCCTCTAGTTTTTAATCAGCTTTCCTCTGTGCAACATTTCAGCAAAAATCATTAATTTTGACCTTTTAAGGGGAATTACTCAACTACCATTTTGCAGATCTTGATAAGCTGAATACTTTTGTATGAAATGCTCTAGCTCTTACCCTTTTCAAGATATTGAGGAAAAATGTCAAACAATTTTGATGATTTAGGGCAATAACTCCTATAAAGCATTGTCGTACAACTTCAACGAGTTTTGTAGACCTTTTGATGCTGAAGAAGGAATATCACTTCAGGTTCTTGCATCTGTTTTACTTTTTTGAATTATATGCCAAAACTGTATTATGACCCCCTCCCCACTGGCCATGTTGGTTGATCGGTGCAAACTTAGGACATTTTGACTGATGATGTGTTTAAAGTTCTAAGCAATCCCTTCAATGGTTTTGGAATATAAGGGTTTTTAAAGGAAAGTCAACAAGAACTATAACAGACACCAAGTGATGACAGAAGCTCACATGACCCTTCATGTCAGGTGAGTTGAATGAACTAAACTATTGTGTGTTCAAAAATCAAAAACAAAGAAATCTGTTAAATACATGTATAAAAGAAAAAGAAAATTTTAGATTAACATGACTTTGGCTTTTTTATAGTTATTCCATAAATGCAATATAATGATTAAATAAAACAAAGAATGTCAAAAAGCATTTATTATACAATGACAATGGGATTAAGAAATCATTTTCAATAAAATTGTGTACATATTCTTACCAATACACTTCTTTGCTTACTGCACGATTTCACATCTCTTACAATGTAATGGTCTAAGTACATTTCTATATAATGACTATATCAATTAAAGAGGACCTAATACATTTATTACAAAAGCAAACCCTTAAAATGTTCTTAGTGCAAGCTGTTAAACAATCATCATCTAGTTCATGAATTCTTGTAGATGTTTAATAGGAGGAATAGCACATAAATCAACCATACTGTTTAAAAATTGTGCACACATAATCGAAAGAATTCATGTGCAATGAAAAAATTATTGTTTTCAGGTTTCAAAACAAATGTATGTGCGTATGGCATTGGATTATCTTCATCAGTCTGAAAAAAAAAACATTATATAAAACAAGATGAAAAGTATGTCTCTGCAGCAAAGAATTAAAGGTTGATATGTCAGTGGCAATGTTTTTTTAGAATGTAAATTGTGTCTGCAAGACAAAAATGACGCCTCTGCCTGACCAGCTAAATGACAGCTGTGCTGCAACAGGCAAACATTTTAATGTACATCCAACTTCTTTGGTCCTATACATTATGAGAACAAACATACTAAATACAAAATGCTGTAGTTCTAAAATTAGGGAGTAGATAGCCAGACAAGATGTTCTCCTATCTCAATTATCTGGTCTGCAAACTAACATTCCAAATGTCTGCAGTTTTAAGAATATTTAAAAAAAATCTAAGAATGTGTCCATGGGACACAGATGCCCCCGCTAAATGAAGTCCCAAACAGGAAGTAGTTGTCCAACAGGTCTGATAGTTGCTTAGGACGTACAACTTGTGATACTAAACCAAATACTGCCAAATTTCAAATTGTTCTCATGTACAGTTTCTGAGAAAAGCTTGGCGGAAATTCGTTCGAACGTACGGACAGACAGACAGACGGACATGAGTAAAACTTAATGCCCCCCAACATGTCGTAGCGGGGCATAAAAATCGAAGAATGTGTCAATGGGACACAGATGCCCCCGTTAAATGAAGTCCCAAACAGGAAGTAGTTGTCCGACATGTCTGAAAGTCGCTTAGGATGTACAACTTGTGATACTGAACCACCCTGCCAAAATTTCTATTGTTCTCCTATACGGTTTCTGAGAAAAGCTTGACGGAAAATGTTCGGACGTAGGTACAGACAGACAGACATAAGGAAAAAATTTAATGCCCCCCCGACATGTCGTCGCAGGGGCATAAAAATCATAATCCTTTGGCCCTTCACAGTTCAATTATGTGTTAAAATATTCTACTAAATATAAACCCCTTTAGCTTTAAGGCTTTATGTAAAGACAGCCCGACAAAACATGTACATCTATATGACAGGCAACATACAAAATCCAACTACCTCAACTCATATCTTGCTATCTTGCTTTTTATCATTTACTTCAGGGCTCGCGTTGGAGGGCGACTCGGGCGAAGAAGTCACCTTATCATGGTCCCACTTCGCCGTCTTTCATCTTCAAAAGCGAAGTGAAGTCGCCCTTTCATTTTGTAGAATCGCCTAATGTCGCCTTTCAAATTTGAATCCCATTTTGGTAAGAAATCTTCATATTTTTGATACCGCGTCATGTTTATTAAGTTGAACTGGTACCCTTTTAACTTTTATTTGGTATATAAAGCGTAGGTTTACAATATAACCGAAAACCAGTTCAGAGAACACAAATTTGTGAAAATTTCCGGAGCAGATATGAATTTGGTGCCGGAGATTGCAAATATACTACGCTGATAGTGGTGAAATGAGTTTTGCAATGATAGACACGTAGTAAAAATAGTATTTTGGCAGTTACTTAAAACAAATTTAAGTTAAATATGTTTAAATACTTTTTAATAGTGAATTTTAAAATTTTAAATAATATATTATGTGTCACAATGATGTAATTTTCTTCTTTTAGTTCTAATAGTACTTCATTATAAATCAATCAAATTGTGTATCAATGACAAAGAAACATTTATTTTAATGAACAGTTTTGTGACAGTCGATTCTTTTTTTATTGTTATGTTTAATACATTTTTTTTTTAATTAAATGTGTGAAATAAGTATACTGAATAGTTAATCACATCTTTGATAGTTTATCCTCAATAAATTAAACTGCTAAAAAAACATAATAAAAATGCAAATGCCAACCCTAATTTAAAAAAAAAAAAAAAAAGTAAACGGGACGCTTTTGCGACATATACTGCAACTTCTCCCTCTTTTCCACCCACTTCTCCCTGTTCTATCCTCACTTCTCCCTGTCAGCCACCCAAAAGAGAAGTGACTTCTCCCTATAATTTTGACCCAGCGTGAGCCCTGAACTTACTATGTTTATTCTGTATAGGTTTATTGTATAAATGTTATGTTAAATGACCTCGCGTCCGTAACACATGAAAATCATGACACCTTCATTGCATACAAACATTCTCCAAAATATAACTGCTATTTAGCTGGAAAAAGCAATTAGACAGACAGACCCACATGGACAGACAAGGGTACATTTATGTGTGACTCCCCTCCCCCACCTCCAACTTTTTAACTGTGGAGACATGAAAATCGCAAAAGTCTAAAATAACCAGGTTGCAAAGCAAATGTCTTAATAAATAAGGAATGGTTTACAATTTGTTGAAAGGTTTTTTGGGACTGTGTCAAAAATAGGTCATCTAATGGTACATTAAATGATACCAAAATATGTTACATGGTTTTCTAATATCCATATGCATATTTTACTGAATTATAAATCAGTCCATAGAAACAGCTGAGCTAAGTCCACCTTGGAATTTTACCTGGACTCAGGACCAAAAAATTTTATTTTTGCCTAACTCAAAAACTACAAATGGGATTGTGCTGAAAATTAAACTTGATCTTCATTTCATACTATATAACAGTTGTGCAAAGTTTAACCAAATTCTGATGACATGTTTTGAAGTTATTACCTGGAAACCACTGGGGCACAGACAGACAGACAGACAGACAGATGAACACCCAGATCCAAATGGAGGGTTTCACAAAATAACCCACAATTTTTGTGGAGGGGTATAAAAAACAATAGAACGAATAATCATTCCCTCGCTTTTTTTTGGCGAGGATATATTGATTTAGTCCCTTAACTGGTAATGTAGCAGAGCGGGAGTGAATCGCTCACGACACTTAGATGTCTAGAAGAAGTTGCATATACAATTAGACGTGTTCGATCTTGATATCTTCCTAATATGTCACCATTTTTTTGTCGGTTTCGTGTTTAAAACCCGAAACTGAATGGCATGTTGCATCTTGGGTAATACATATGAAAATTACTGGATTCTTTCAGAGATTTATATTAATTTAGTACAAAGTTTTACTAAAATGATACTACAACTAACATGACAGGTCATGTGATCAGACACAGGTCATACAGACTGGCTTAACTTGATAGATTTATTGCACCCCAGATATGAAAGTTATGTCCAATATATCGAAAAATTGTTTGTCTCCCTAATGACCTTATGACCATCCTTACCTTAACTTGACCTATTATCATTATAATTACACCCCCATCAGCTGTTGGTTGACAATCACATTTTGTCACATTGTGTGCTACTGTTCTTATTGGTAAACTCTACAAAAAATAATTACAGCTATTATGGGCTGTATATCAAATTAATGGTCATATATTTCCACCTGCAATTCAATGAAGACTGTATGTGTTGTTTGTTTACAATCCATTGAGTATTTGGAGGGACAATTCCCCTTTGAGATACAAATCTATGTAAACTCTAGAACGAATAATTGTACCCTGTCTTTTTTTTTTGGCGAGGGTACGAATTAGGTCCCGGCACTTTGATGTCAAAAAGAAGTTGCATATAATCCGCCGTGGTCAATCTTGATATCTTTCAACAGTTTCACCATTTTTTTTATCGGTTTCGTGTGTAAGATCGACCATTATTGATACGTGATGATAGTTATTTCAAGTTTTTAATTACCAGCTGTGCGTTGTGCATTAATTGACATTCGTGTCTCTTTTAATTACCTTTACTACTGGAAAAATATTGAGAAACCTGAAACTGAATGGTGTGTTGCACCATGGGGAAAGTATATGTAAATTACTCGATTCTTACTATGGATTGGTTGTTACAGTATGCAAATTAGCACGATTATACTAAAATTAGGTCACCTTATCTATATAGGGAAAAATGATACTAGTATAAATAGCATTTTCCATGTGCATCTTCAAAGATGAAAAAAAATAATTACTTCAATAAAGATTGTTTCCCCTTAGTTTAGAAATGTCTTATGCTTTAATAAGGTAAAGAACATGAATATTATATTTGAATTTTGTATAAATAGACCGAAGTTAAAAATTTTAATTGCTACATTACGAGCATTAGGACTGAATTCTGCCGTTAATCCGACAAATCACAAAACTAACTTCGGATTATAACGGCAGTAAAATTTGCCCTATGTAAACTCCACTCACCCAAGAAATTAAAACAAAGAAATTTTTGCATTATTCACCATAAACAGATACAACGAAGTATTTAAAAATTCTTTGTGGTAACTGCAACAATGGAATTTCATGTATAAAAAACTTTTTTTTCATGGAAAGAATAAGTTTGATACAATTCAAACAGAAATGGAGGAGTTGATGATAAGAGAACCCCGTTTTAATAATAGCAGTTTTATCCTATAATAAAGAATAATTTTTTCTGAGTTATATAACCAAAAAATGTGTGGAGTACAAGCTATTAGTTGATTTAAAATAAGGAATTTTAATTAAAGTTTTTAAATACCGTAATAATACGGTAATAATCAGATGTCAGAAGAATTTGTGGAGTATAAATAAGATGTCAGAAGAGAAAATTATAGTACAGTCTCAAACATCTTTAATTTATATTTTTGGTGTATAAATTTGGTTTGTTTATTTGTTTGAATGATGTTTAATGCCACTTTCAGCAATTTTTCTGCTATTCATGGTGTCCAGTTTTTATTGAGGGAGGAAGCAGGAGTACCAGTAGAAATATAAATTTGGTAAAATTTAATTTTATAAATATCTTTGTTGAATTTAGGTAAATGTTTTATTCCAGAGAACACAATTATCATACTTACCTCAGGCAAACAAAAATTTTAAATTGTAGCCTAATTTAAACTTACAGACATAATTTACAGCCGTTTCCAATCCTACATCAATTCCATACCTTGATCTTATTTAATATTAATTCTGGACCTTGTGCCTGGAAATCTTCAAATGTAAAAAAGCAACTACCCTGAAATTGGAGAAAAAGAAATATGTGGAATAGATGTTAATAACACTTACACAATCTAGTTTCTCGACTCTTTTGCAGAATTTTTGACTTTTATCAAATATTTCATTCAAAAGTTGTCATTTTGTACAATATATTTTATTATTCTGTTGTACAAATTTTGGCTTTCAAACTTAACTCATGTCATGGGTTCATTCATGGTTTTCCAGGCTTTTTTAAATTGGCATTCTGAAAGACCAAAGTAGAAGGAAGGTTGGCAAAAAAGTAGGCAGCCAAACACAAAAGTACAAGGACCAACTACTGTTGTCAAAGGAAATCCCAGAATCTTAATTTTTAATTACTTTTTACAAAGATAAATAAGATGCAAGATAGATAAAAAAAAATCGCAAAGTTTAAAATAGCTAATAAATGAGAATGGTTTACAATTTGTTGGAAGGTTTTGGGTCTGTGTAAAAAATGGAGGTGCAACCCTTCTATGAAGTTTCATAGATCTGGGTTGAAAACTGGAGAAGTTCATTGCACAAAATAGGTACCATCTTCTTCAAACGTTCTGAAAAGTTCCAAAGACTGTAAAGTGTGGAAATAAATCCTGGAACAATTCCATACATGTAATAGCAGGTGCACAACTTCAATAATGTGCAATCTTTCTGTGAAATTTCAGAGATCTGGGTTAAAAATGGTAATAGGAGTTGATTACACAAAATAATCCCACATGCCCACACTTCTGAATTTTACCCCACTACAACCCAGGTTTGCACTTCAAAAATAATATCAGGGGTCATCACACAAAAGTAACTAGGGAGATTTGACTTCTCCCTGGCAACCAAACAGGAAGAAGTGAGGCCCTAATAGGTAGACTTCAGGAAGACACAAGAGAGAAGTGAGGGAGACCATAAAATAAACCTGCTTAATTTTGCAGTCATGATATATTTTTATTCACATCAAACTGTAAACAATTGTGATTTTTTGGGATGATTTCTCCTGTATATTTACATAACACAGAGAATTCAGTTTTTCTTTATTATTATTATTATTATTATTATTCATACTTAAGCAATAACATCAAACATCACATAGCTTAAGCATGCCCCTGGTTTTTTATTTGGGGGTGCATGTACGCTCTGTCACCCTCTTTTGGAGTTACACAGATTATTTTGGGGGTACAATAAACTCCTCAATTTTATTACGGGGGAAATTTAATTACTGGTTAAGTAAAATATAAAATGAGAAGTATAGCGATTCATTTATGTTAAACAGTTGTCTGAATGCATTTATGTAATTTTGTTCTGATAGTTAAGGTTTTTTGTGGAATAGTGATATCATTTTTATTATCCCCTGTCTTTGTTGTTTTCTTTTTACATTTGTTTGTGATATACCCCCATTTGAAAAATTTCATTAAGTGAACTCTTCATCACAGCTGATACATATGAGATTAAAGTTAAACACATTCTTTGATTGGTGAAATATCCAATAAAATACATTATACATATGTACTAAACAATTGCAGCCAACAGTATAAACAATAGAGAGCTAAAGAGTATGGCGATATACTGAAAGGATCTTACAGGTGTAAAGTATGAATGGTAGGTGTCCCCCATTGTGTGTTGGAAGGGTGATATTTATGCATGGTATTACCATACTATTCTGGGATCGCATACATTCCCTGTGCAATTGTGCATGCATTTAAATTATAATAGTTCATTATTTTATTATTTTTTTCTAATCTAGGGGTCATGATGACCCTCTGCAGCTGGGTGAAGGGAGTCAGACAAAAACATTTTTCAAGGGTCATTTTTATGATTCAGTTTTGATTAAATCAAAGTGCAGACTGCACCGAAAGAAAGGTTGCTTCGCAATTATGAAATGAGATTCCTGCCTCATGTTTGACAGGCAATAAAACAAACCAATGTAAAATAAATCAGGTAAATTTAGAAACATATTAGATATAAATTTAAAAGACTAGAAAACACTTTGCAGTCCTCATAATTGATAGCCTCAGCTCCCCTATGTCTTGAATGGAAATGTCCGGGGCTTTGCTGTTGGAAACTCCAAAAATCGTTTTGCTCAAACTGTAAATAATCAGGTGCACAATACCACAATATGACAAAGGATTCTGCAAAAGTTTCATCAAATCCCACTCAGTGGTGCAAGTAGTTGTGGATAAGAGATAGGTATCCCCTACATCAAAGAATGGCAAGTCAATGTTTGCTATGGAAAATCCTAAATATCATTCCAATCAAAATATAAAATATCAGGTGTACAATAGCACTATGTGACAAAGAGTCCATCAAAATCCATTCAGTGCAACAATACAATTGAAGATGCTTCTATCATAAATTTTATAAATATATTAATAAATAAGACAAAATTGCTGCTGCCCATTTCAGATATAAATATCGCACCTGTTTTATGGTTGGAATATAACTGGCATCAAATACATGTACATATATGTAAATGTCTCCCTAAAAATGTAAGTGATGGCATAAGCTTCTAAAATATTCAAAACTAAAATAATTTATTTCTGTAATACTCCAGGGCTTCAGTTGCCGAGTGGTTAAGGTAGTATTCATCTACTATCGGATGCCTGTCAGCACTTGTTTGAATCTTACTGCTGCCAGGGTGTGCTCAACTTCAATCTTGATTGACAATTATTAAAAGACTCCTATAATCTGGCTTCCTCCTTCAATACTAGAGGCTCCCAGGAGCCTGTAATCGCTCACCTGGAATCCAAATGACTTAAACTATATTAAAATTTTTGAAATTAACAGTTTCAGTCTAGTTGTTATAGCTTTTAAGTTACTGTGCAAAAACTAAACATTTCTTCAAAAAATTTGTTAAATACAATAACTCCTATAAGGTGCCATCGACAATTTCTGAAAATTGAATGGTTTTTAGGCATTGTCCTTTAGGGTACTTTAGAAATTTACAGTTTTACTCTACTAATAGGTGCATTATAGACTAATTTGTAATTAAAAAACTGTTCATTTGTCCAAATTCATAATGAAAGGGCAATAACTCCTATAAAGAGTCATCTTGCAATTTTGGACTAAGCAATCATTTGTAGGGCATCTATTGCTGATCATTTGTGCAATTTACAGTTTTAATCTAGCTACTATAGTTTTCAAGTTACAGGACAAAAATGGAAAATTTCATAACAAAATTGTCATTTAAGGGCAATAACCCCTATAAGGAGTCATCTGACCATTTCAGACCAATTAAAGGAATTGTAGGGCTTTTTTTGCTGATCATTTTTGCTATTTATTATTTCACTCTAGCTGTTATGGTTTTTAAGTTACAGGACAAAAACGGAAAATTTCATAAAAAATTGCAATTTAAGGGCAATAACTCCTATAAGGAGTCATCTGACAATTTCAGACTAAAATAGTAATTTGTAGGGCTTGTATTGATGATCATTTTTGCTATTAACAGTTTCACTCTAGCTGTTACAGTTTTTAAGTTACAGGACAAAAACAGAAAATTTCATAAAAAATTGTCATTTATGGGCAATAACTTATTTAAGGAGTTGTCTGACAATTTCAGACCAATCAAGTGAATTGTAGGGTCTTTATTGCTGATCATTTGTGCAATTTACAGTTTCAATCTAGCTGCTATAGTTTTCAAGTTATAGGACAAAAACGGAAAATTTCATAAAATATTGCCATTTAAGGGCAATAACTTCTATAAGGAGTCATCTGACAATTTCAGACTAATACAGTGAATTTTAGGGCTTGTATTGTTGATCATTTTTGCTATTTACAGTTTTACTCTAGCTGTTATAGTTTTAAAGTTACAGGACAAAAATGGAAAATTTCATAAAAAATTACCATTTAAGGGCAATAACTCATATAAGGAGTCATCTGACAATTTCAGACCAATCAAGTGAATTGTAGGGCTTTTGTTGCTGATCATTTTTGCCTTTTACAGTTTCACTCTACCTCGTATAGTTTTCAGGTTATATTGTAAATACCAAATATTTTGTCAAAAATCGTCAAAAAAGGGCAATAACTCCTACAAGACGCCAATACACAACTTCGCACTAATAGCAACTATTGTAGACCTTAATGTGCTGATCAATTTGAAGTAACGGTTTTCTCTATAGCTATTATAGTTTTTTAGATAATGATCAAAAACCTGTGTTGACCCCCATGTTCTATTTTTAGTAACAGCAGCCATATTTGTCTGTTGATCAACACCCTGGGTACAAACTTGAAACTAGGAACCCTGAGGATGATTGTGGCCAAGTTTGAAAAAAATTGGCCCAGTGGTTTCAGAGGAGAAGATTTTTGAAAAAGTTTACGACGGACGACGGACGCCAAGTGATAGCAAAAGGTCACATGGACCTTCGGTCCAGGTGAGCTAAAAAACAGGACGCCCAAATATAGTTGAAAAATTGATGAAAGTGGTATTAAACAATTACAACACAGGGATCTGTGCAAGACGATTTACATGTGCTTTCGAATGATACTGGGTCGATTTTGTTACATCGAGTCCCACAGACTATAACAAGATAGACCCAGTATTATTCAAAAGCGCATGTAAATCAATTTTTATAAATCGGACCGGAAACAAATTGTGTCAGCTATTACTATGGAATAATGTAGCGACATGGTGAGTGCAATTGATCACCGATGTCGAATAATCCATTTACTATTCTTGTGTCACAAACACCAAAATATCTTTTTCAATACATTTTTATTAGTTAGAAATTGTTGTATTTTTAAATATACTTGTATTTTATTTCCGAAACTTCTACATGCCATTCACCCAACCTTAAAAAATTTTATAGATGCCGCCGCTCTGCAAATCTTTACATCGACAAAGCACACACTTTTGTGTTGATTTTCATTTAATTAAACACGTAAAAAATAGAATGCAAAACCGTATGAAACGACGACCACACGATCGCACAAAATAATTATTAAATCACTTCAATCATAATAACATCATCAAATATTATTAGACTGGTGCCACTGTCAGTACTACATTTGTTGGTTCAGTGAACAGCTATCACGAGGATTGCCAAATATCGCGTTGATTTCCAAAACCAAAAAGTGTAACGAGTCTATCGCGGATGAACATGGAATATTAGTTTAAATCGTAATATTAGTTATCAGTTATACAGTAAATGAGACATAATACGAAAGGACATGTATAGTAAAGTTGTTCAAGATAAATGTGGTGCACCGATTCATGTAATTGATAGATTCCACAAATGTGACCTATATTTTACGAGCGTAAGGTTTTATTACACGCCGGTCCCAGTAGTTTCTATGTATTAGAGCGTTAGCAAGGGGAAAGTTTGCTACGCAACCTTCCCAAAAAAATCTTTTATGCAACAATTTTGCAAATAAGAGTAAACAATACTACTGCCTAAAAGTAATATAATTTCTCCATTAATGTATTCCTCTTAAATAATGCATGCATATCTCGTGTATTAAAATATACTGTTTTGTTTCCTGTAAAACATCCCAATATGAATGATTCAATAAATTGTTAAGTGAAAAAAGATATCCTCCCATTTATCCCACTTTTGATCATTAGATATTCCCATTTATCCAACTGGTTTTTCTTACCTGTTGGGTGGTTTATTTAGCAATAATTAGGTGTCAGTTATACAAAGTGCCAGGAAATTTTGTTCCACGAAAAATCATGTATATTATTTTTAAAGGTGTTTTTATATCTTAAAAGATTTCAAAAATATGTTATAGAGGTTTAAACAATTTGAGATTTAGAAGTTAAAAAAATATTAAAAAATCTTTTCTACTGTTTAATTTTTTTTAATGAAAAATCAAATTTTAAACTGAAAAGCTTTCAAAATAAAAATTATGTATTATTTGTCAAGGTTTTTTATATCTAATATAAGTCATAAATATAATGTTTCACATATAACATGAGTTTAAAAAGCATCTGAAGCTCAAATCAGTAATCAAAATTAAAATATTTAACAGTACCAAAAAAGCATCCCAAGCTATACAAATGTTAGAATAGAAGTCAGTAAGCAACCCATGCTCAGCTTTGCATGTCCTCAAAATGACAGATATTAAAATTATGCCCAATAATTAAGCAACCGAAGATAAAATTTACTCATATACCAAGACAAAATCAGAGTTCTAGCATTGCCCACGCAGAGACAGAGACTACAAGGACATACAAAGGATACCAGATGAAACATAGTCTAGGGTTTTTTTACATGTGCAGATGGGTTGTACACCATTATAATATAAGTATATGATAAATATCTGAGTAATATTTTTGGGGGTCCAAAATGTTTTTTTTTATGCTTCAAATATACACTGTTTTATTATGCTTCAAATATATACACAAGCCTTCTTAACGGAAGCACTATTGATATTTAAATGTATTTAAAAGCAAGAATACACATGAAATTTATGTAAATAAAGTAATTAGTATGTTCAACATTTTTTAGAATAAGACTTCAATTTACGGACTAACGTATTTTCCTGAGCATACCGGTATTCTGAGACCATACCAATAAGGCGTATGACCTGAATGGCAATACACCAGTATACCAGTAATACCGCCCACCACTAATTAACATTAACAATTACATAAGTTCTTAATTTCTATAGAAAATAGCCATATGAATTTTTTTTTTAAATGTTGCATTTCAAAACACTGAATATCTCAAGGAAATAATTGTTAATTTCAAAGTAAAGCCATTTTTTATCTACACAAGAAGCATAAGCTTTATTGACCATACTGGGTAAGCAGTTTTCATTTGTCACACAAAAAAACAAAAAAAAAACACCAAAACATGGTCAGTGACTTGTAGTATAATTCTACAATTGACCCATTTCCAGTTTTACAGGATTTATCTCCCTTTTTACTTCTGGTTTAAAAAACTAAGGCTATCTAGGGCTTGTTCTGGGTTCTTAAAAGTTGGCGCCAAACAAATTACCAACTGCAATATTCTGTTGCCGATTTCCAAAATGTGGCGCCAAAGTGAAAGGAAATTTTTTTCATGCCAAAATATTCTGCATGTGTACTGCTATATGTACCATTATTGTCATTTACAGTCACTGACACACACTCTGATAAGTTTACTTTGCAAAAATGTTTCATTCTATAAGGCATGACAGTATTAAGATTAGAACATAAGCAGCACAATACTTTTTTCTAAATACATCCTACTTTAATGTGGAGGTTATATTAAAACAATAAATTTCTCACACTGTTTAAGAGGGAAGTTGAAAAACAAAAGGTGCAAGACAGTAAATTCAATGCTGCATTCAAATTTTGCTTGCAAATCTAAGTACTCAGTTTAATTCAAGTATATCACTTTTTTTTTCATTCTTGGAGACAAAAAAGTATATCACATTCACATATATTGGTCGATCCCATTGTGGACAAAAAATGGGTCTCTATTAACATATTGAATTCAAGTTAATATAGCATTAAGGTAAAATACTCAACTTTATTTTTTAATTGTTTAATTTAAAACATAATTAACCACCTAATTACTGCAATATATTGTTTAAAATGTGTTTTTATTTAAGTTATTATTTGTAATACAATTTTAGAAAAGTTTGCCAAGTGTACTTGTGTAAATTTGTGTATTTCACTGACACACAAGGGAAGTAACTGCATTGTTTTAATTTATTTTTAGAAATTTTTTTACATTTGTCTTCGATCTAATTCTGACCTAAATTTTGAAAAAATAAAAAGAAAACTGTTCAGAAACTTTTATCTTGTACTATTTTGTGATTTCATTCTTACATTTTCTCAGTGAAGTAAGATCAAAGAAATGACTTTTGGTCAACCATGACGCAACACTATGCTTTTTAAACCTGCTGTGGTTAACGATTGTTACAGGCCACAAACTATCTGTAAATTGTGTACAACTTTTGTGTGTGATTGATCTAGAAGAACACCTTTAATTGATCTATGGTCTTATTTCCGGTCATTTCATTCACTTTGCAAATAAACTGAAACCAAAAAAATCATCAAAGACAATATTTTGTCTCCAATTGAAGTAAAAAATTGCAAGTGGCAGCCCAGCTGTGAATCATAGTATGGTATTGTAATAAAGATTTTTTTTTTAATTGTTTGTCCATGCCAATTAAATTATCATTTAAGTAACCTCATTAGAAGTAGTTCTATAACATAAAACCTCCCATTTCACGTTGATATTTATCATTTTCATCTGACTTTTACATTTTTTATTATTATTTGAAATGTGAGGTTTTATCTGTCAGTTGATTTTTCTTGGAGCAAAATTTTTTCAGAAGTTCTGCATATTTTAACATGTGAAATATCATGAAACTAACATAAACACAAAGACTATACCTGTCTTCAATGAATTAAACTATGTTCAGTTAAGTAATCCATGTTTGAAATATCGAGACGAAATTTTTCTGCGAGCTGACATTTTGAATTTAAGGGTTAATCAACATTACGGAATCAAGTTATATTTAATGGCGGAACGAATACAATTTGTCGCAATTGTAACACATGGAAAATTGGTTTCGTCAAAAACGGAGCCATAAGACAGATTTTAATGGGGTCAGCCATTGAATGTAATGGAAGTTAAGGGACACCTCAAAGAAAGCTTTAAACAGGACTTGAAAAATCAATGACATACTAAGGTAAGACAATTTTTAGAAAATTTAGATATTTTTCTTTAAGTTTAGGGCAGTTAGCATGGTTGTACAAACGTTTTTCATATCAAATTTAACTTAAACATTCCGCACGATTATATTGCGGAATTGGCGTTTAAAGATAAAACCTCGAAATTTCACTAAAAACATAAAATATCGATATCTGATAAAAAATGTTGAAAATAAACATGAAATGAGAGGTTTTATTAATGGAACTACATTAGTAGATGTTACTATAGCCATAAACAGGCGAGATTGAATATTAGATGTAACTGGTAAGCTTGTTTAATTAAGCCATAAAACAGATGGGGTTTCACCTCAGATTAGCATCAGGTAAAGATGGAATAAACATAGGTTAATTAACGATCATGTTTACACAGCAGGGGGTTTTAATTACATCCTCGCTCAGATATTCACACCTGTAATTAACCTGAAGTGTGGAATTCATCAAAGACAATTGTTTATTCCAAATTTTTCAACAGAACAAACTGCGGCTATAGCTGCAGTTTTTAGTACCAGAAGTTGACACTACGTGGCGTTTTTTAAATTGGAAAGTCGTCAATTCGCCGATTGCGAATTAAGTGGTGTTACCTCCCTTAAAGGGGCGGGTAACCGCGATTTACATGTATGAGTCGCACATGCAGTATATGCTTACCACTAACTTTCAGTGAGAAAATACTTATTTCCAATGCATTAAAAACCATAAAAACAATGTTTTGCAACATATTTTGACCTCGTTATTGTGACGTTCCAGTTTTATTTTTGGGTTCACACAATTGTTCATTTGACAGATAATATAATTGTCTAGAAATTCAACAACAATCGGACGTGCACAATGCGAATATTCAGTGTCTATTGTCATTCCTTTGAACGCCTGATGTGACTTAATTGACAGGTGGGTGGCCCCGTGTATCAAAAGCAACACACCTATTACAATCCAATCAATAGGTGTGGCGGGAAAAACTTAACGATGGGAGGAGCATTCCTTCATAGGCTTGAAATCACGTGTTAATACATCTCTACACGATGCTCCTTTCTGGGTTGCAATAATTTTCTTAAACATTCCAATTAAAAAAGGAAATAATCTTAAGCTATTTTATTTTCGACATATTCCACTAAACCTACGACTGCAATTTGGAAAATGCTTATCCCAAATCTTGTGGGTAAAAAATACCTTGGAAGGTCGTATCCGAAACAAACAATACATTTTCCCATGGTAATTACTACTAAATTGCACGTGTACCTTTTCCAATTAACACCATTCACCTGTACAGGAAGCTTCTCAGTGGGATATTTTTTTATTATAGGTATATGTAATCATTAAATTATCCGTAACTGATAACTGTCAACCTATTGAAATCTGTGCTCACATACATCAGAGGCTTGTAATTACATGTACAAGTAATACATTTATGTCATTTACATTCCACGTATATTCGTTGACACCACAATAAAAATCACCTTTATCTAACCGGCAGCCAGGTATGGTATCTTGCATCCGATGAACAGGTAATTAATTTCCTTGGGGCACAAAGTGTGAAAGTAATTTATACTAACAATTTATTAGCAGCTTATTAACTACAGTTCATATGTTAACACTCTTTGTGTATACTTATAAATTAGGAGTTTTTAAATACACACTTTTATTTGACAAAAGTTTGCAAAGTCTGTATATCTGATACATATTTTAATATCCCTTTTTATTTAATGGGGTTTTCACCTACGTAGGTGCCAATTAATTGTTTATTGAAGGTATAGTTTGACAGATTTATGTTATGGCTTGTATACCAACTACAGTCTTACATGTAAACTAGAGTTACCGAACATGTTACCGGTAGGTGGCGCGCATATGGAAAGACGTGAATTGTTAAACTGAAAGTAAACTGTATGTTCCTTTTTTCATAATTAAATCGTTTGTTAAAAGTTGTAATCATGTACACAGAGGCTTGTTAGTGAACCTTATCCACATTTTATTGCCTCATTTTTTTCTTTTTTTTTAATCCTGTGTGTGGGTGGCTGTGAATCGGGGGTAAGAAAATATCCTGATCAAACACATACACCAACGCCGGCAACAGAGAGTAAATGTTTTTAAAACAGGATCTTTTTATTATTTTTAAAAAGCGAAATTTATCATAGAATATTATATTACTTCATGATCAGTGAAATTTATAACAATATCCAGGATACGACAGCGGGGAAAATAAGCGTTCGGTTTGGTGGACTACGGTCTACAGTAGTCACTGTGTTAATTTATCGAGCACCTTACATGATAAAATGCTGCTAATTTTTGTGCTCTATCTTCAGGACTTATTGCAGAATCATACACTTGGTAATATGCTTGTATAAACTGTTGCCCAATGTCCATAAACTGTGGATTGAAAGCCATGCTGAACTTGACTATTAAAATATAACCGGTAGATGGCGCCGAACTGTATTGGGTGGGCAGAAAACAAGGAAAGTTTAGTCTCTGCAATTCATTTGAAATGAATGCTTTAAATAAATACGATATTAATTCAATAAAATAATTAAAAAACAAAAATAGTTTACCATGTGTTTTTTCATTGCTTTAGCTAAAGATACAAGAGAATTAGGCGATCTTTACTTGTTTGGTAAATTTTCTTTAGCATGTTAAGCTGACATAATTCCATTGAAACAAAGACGGAGTAATTTACATGTCTCTGATGATGGTTTTGGTCTAATACATGTAATAAGGTGTCATATTATGTACTGTGGACATGTTCCTTTATTATAAGAGCCTTTTTCTGTCAATTTCAACGATCTGTTGTAAATTAAATGGCGCAAACGTGTATATGCACAGTATAGGCAGGTCGAAAATAACAAAATACATGATTTAAAACAGATGTTAATTTAGCCAGACATAAATATGTTGGATAAATTTCTGGGGATCGGTATGAATGGACCACATGGAATGGACCTGGATTTTGACTTAGACCGCAAATATGGTACTTTGTCAAAAATACTTTAATAAGGATAAATATTTCGACACTATGCGATGTTTTGGTGATTTGACTTTTTCACTTCTCTATCAAATCTCTCTTGCTTCACTGATTTTCACTAAGTACTATACACTTGCAATCAAAATAAGTTAGGGGGGGGGCTAGAGGGACCGCCGGGGGTCCATTAACAGGTTAACATTTTGTTAATTTTTCCCAAAACAGATAACAGTAAATTTAAAATCATGAAAACAGATAACTGCAATTTACATGAGAAAACTTTAACTTAAACAACAACAATTTCAGTGTTTAAGAAAACAACAGCGAAGCGTTGAAAAACAGTTAACAGTTGCTTTATTTGAAAAAAACCAGTTAACACATCTGTAAAAATGCCCAAAGCACATTATCAGAAGAGATCTTGCCCCCCCCCCCCCCCACCTCGTAACCTAGATGACCAACGCAAGGAGTCTAACTGTCCAACAGATAATGCTAACCGACTTTTAGACTTCAAAACGTAACTTAGCACCCAATTCCCCGGTGTTGCTCAGAAGGGGTTTAATACACACAGTATTTCTGGCAAAAAAACCGGACTTGTCACCGCTAACAGAAAATGACAACTATTGGCGAGACAGTCTGCAGTACTCGATCTCGGACGTGTAGAAAAAAATCAATAAACCGAAACCCAATTTTTTTTGTTACATTATATTTTATTTGAAATGTCAATCGATTTAATTAATAATCAAAACATTGTTCCCTCTCCCTTACAATAAGTTAGAGGATGCCATCTCCCTCACCGCAGGATCTGATTGAATATGGATGGTTCAACACACTTACGAGGCCGAGAAAATCAACATCGACATAATCAACTATGTAACAGAAAACCGGGCGACAATCGTGACCACTGGAACCGCTTTGGAAATGCAGAACCTCGAACCAACAAACTAACACTTAGAAGGATGGCACTGCAAGCTGAAGAACTGCCTATCAAAATGTATTCAAACAGACAGAACTCCCAAAGATAACTCAAGCTAACACCAATGTCAACCAGATTTTAACAGGCGGAAGTCATCGTTCTAAATAGACAAAGGACAGAAACACAGTGACCATAGACTGTTAACACTGAAAGACCAAAAATGTGTGTGCTGTTTTAATATCAAATTATTCTTGTGCGATCGCAAGATGTTTTTTTTTCAATAGATTTCATTCAAAGAAATCATTGACAATTTTAAATTTTCATCGATATTTTATCGAAACATTTTAAAAACTAACTATTCTTTATTAATTACACACAAAATATTCACTTAAGCATGTTTTAATGCAGTCATATAATTACGGATAAAATAAATTAGTCCTATCTAATATATACTTCTTCACGATTCCCCCAATAATGTTTCTTACCTGCATAACTACTACATGTAGTATATACCATGTTGGAGAAACGTAAACAATTAATTAAGCGAACCAGAGTGAAGCTAGCCGGCAATTCTAGCCGTCAATACTGCTAGCCGTCAATAACGCTATCCGTCAATAATTCAGCCCGCGAAAATATTCATTTAGGCGAGTTCGAGTAACGTATGAAAAGTAATTAAATTTTAACTTGAGTTATCTCTCTTTTGACACCTGACTCAAACCGGACTTGACGGTGACTATTTCCTTTCCTATTTAGTTACATTTTTACATTTTTAGAATAGTAGTGCCAATTGTCACAATAAAAAAAATATGCAGCGCTGAAACATAAAAATTAATTAAGTTTATTATTAATTTTTTAATGAGTACATGATTATGTTAGTGCTTCATCGCACGCTTTTACATTAAAAATGGCTGGTGTATTTCTATCACACTATTCCGTATTTTCTTTTCTTTCTTTTCTTTTTCTTTTTACATTTATATCTTAACCAAACGACTTTTGTATAGTTTAAACAACGGAAATCATACGAACTTAAATTTATTAGCTTCAGACATGTAACAATTCCACTATTATAAATAGGAGTGTACAAGAGAGAAGAAAACGTCGTTAATTCCGTTTACTTCTGTTACAGTACGTTTCATAGGATAATTCTATAGTTCTACATTTAAGGATTTTCGAAAATAATACTAATTTAAAGATTGAACAGTGGTCTTTAACACATCTGGTAAATAGTAGGACCACAATTTGGTTTTTGAGTTATCAGGAACCGACTTTAGTATTAAAAAAAAAAAGACCGATATGAAAAAATCGCGTCACTATACCTTGAATACTTGGACAAACTTCCGGTGTTCGAGTATTCTGTGTCTAAATTAAGTGATGACATTTATTCCACATCTAGGACTTTACACCCTTTCCAATCGCCGTAGCCTAAGAGTCAATTAATAGTCAGGAAGGTCCATAATCTATATCGTGAATACTTGGGCCAACTTTTGGTTTTCTAATTATTCCAATCTGAATTAAGTGAAAATGACCGAAGTAATTTCTCTTATCCTGCTGGAACGTCGCACCCGAGTCAATGGTCATGGATTTTGGGTTAATAAGACGATAGTTTAGTAGATCATTAACCTATATCATGAATACCTGGGTAAACTTGCTGTGTTCGAGATATCAGGTCTGAATTACGTGAGAAATGACGCGTATGTTGACATTTCTCCCCGTGCTAAGACTTCACACCCCTTTCAATCGCCATGGTTCGACTGTAAATTAAGAGGGAACTTTAGTAGGTAATTAACCTATATCATGAATACCTGTGCGAACTCCAGGTGTTCGAGATATCGGGGTCTGAAGTAAGTGAAAAATGACTCATATGTTGACATTTTTTCCCGAGCTAGGTCTTCACACCCCTTTCAATCGCGATGGGTCTGCTGTAAATTGAGAGAAGACTTTAGTAGGTCATTAACCTATATCATGAATACTTGGGCCAATTCTAGGTGTTCGAGATATCGGGGTCTGAAGTAAGTGAAAAATGACTCATATGTTGGCATTTTTTCCCGAGCTAGGTCTTCACACCACTTTCAATCGCGATGGGTCTGCCGTAAATTGAGAGAAGACTTTAGTAGGTCATTAACCTATATCATGAATACTTGGGCCAATTCTAGGTGTTCGAGATATCGGGGTCTGAAGTAAGTGAAAAATGACTCATATGTTGATATTTTTTCCCGAGCTAGGTCTTCACACCACTTTCAATCGCGATGGGTCTGCTGTAAATTGAGAGAAGATTTTAGTAGGTCTTTAACCTATATCATGAATACTTGGGCCAACTTCCAATGTTCGAGATATCGGAGTCTGAATTGCGTGAAAAAATGACTCATATGTTGACATTTATTCCCGTGCTAGGTCTTCACACCCCTTTCAATCGCCATGGGTCTACTGTAAATTAAGAGGAGACTTTAGTAGGTCTTAAACCTATATCATGAGTACTTGAGCCAACTTCCGGTGTTCGAGATATCCGGGTCTGAATTAAGTGAAAAATGACTTGTATGTTGACATTTATTCCCGTGCTAAGTCTTCACACCCATTTCAATCGCCATGGGTCTACTGAATAATGAGAGGGGACTTTAGTAGGTCATTAACCTATATCATGAATACTTGGGCCAACTTCCAGTTTTCGAGATATCGGAGTCTGAATTACGTGAAAAATAACTCGTATGTTGATATTTATTCCCGTGCTAGGATTTCACACCCCTTTCAATCCCCGTGGGTTTACTGTAAATTGATAGAGGACTCTAGTAGGTCATTAACCTATACCATGAATACTTGGGCCAACTTCCGGTGTTCGAGATATCTGGGTCTGAATTACGTCAAAAGTGACTTGTATGTTGATATTTATTCCCGTTCTAGGATTTCACACCCCTTTCAATCGCCATGGGTCTAGTGTATATTGAGAGAAGACTTAAGTAGGTCTTTAACCTATATCATGAGTACTTGGGCCAACTTCCGGTGTTTGAGATATCGGGGTCTGAATTACGTGAAAAATGACTTGTATGTTGACATTTATTCCCGTGTTAGGTCTTCACACCCCTTTCAATCGCCATGGGTCTACTGTAAATTAAGAGAAGACTTTAGTAGGTCTTTAACCTATATCATGAGTACTTGGGCCAACTTCCGGTGTTCGAGATATCCGGGTCTGAATTAAGTGAAAAATGACTTATATGTTGACTATTATTCCCGTGCTTAGTCTTCACACCTATTTCAATCGCCATGGGTCTACTGAATAATGAGAGGGGACTTTAGTAGGTCATTAACCTATATCATGAATACTTGGGCCAACTTCCAGTTTTCGAGATATCGGAGTCTGAATTACGTGAAAAATAACTCCTATGTTGATATTTATTCCCGTGCTAGGATTTCACACCCCTTTCAATCCCCATGGGTTTACTGTAAATTGATAGAGGACTCTAGTAGGTCATTAACATATATAGTGAATAGTTGGGCCAACTTCCGGTGTTCGAGATATCGGAGTCTGAATTACGTGAAAAGTGACTTGTATGTTCACATTTATTCCCGTGCCAGGTCTTCACACCCCTTTCAATCGCCATGGGTTTACTGTAAATTGAGAGAAGATTTTAGTAGGTCATTAACCTATACGATGAATACTTGGGCCAACTTCCGGTGTTCGAGATATCGGGGTCTGAATTACGTCAAAAGTGACTTGTATGTTGACATTTATTCCCGTGCTAGGTCTTCACACCCCTTTAAATTGCCATGGGTCTACTGTAAATTGAGAGAAGACTTTAGTAGGTCAATAACCTATACCATGTATACTTGGGCCAACTTGCGGTGTTCGAGATATCGGGGTCTGAATTACGTCAAAAGTGACGTGTATGTTGATATTTTTCCGTGCAAGGATTTCACACCCCTTTCAAACGCCATGGGTCTAGTGTAAATTGAGAGAAGACTTTAGTAGGTCTTTAACCTATATCGTGAGTACTTGGGCCAACTTCCGGTGTTTGAGATAACGGAGTCTGAATTAAGTGAAAAATGACTTGTATGTTGACATTTATTCCCGTGCTAGGTCTTCACACCCATTTCAATCGCCATGGGTCTACTGTAAATTGAGAGAAGACTTTAGTAGGTCATTAACCTATATCATGAATACTGGGGCCAACTTCCAATGTTCTAGAGATCGGGGTCTGAATTACGTCAAAAATGACTAGTATGTTGACATTTATTCCCGTGCTTAGACTTCACACCCCTTTCAATCGCCCTGGGTCTACTGTGAAATGAGAGGGGTCTTTAGTAGGTCATTAACCTATATCATGAATACTTGGGCCAACTTTCGGTGTTCGAGATATCGGGGTCTGAATTACGTTAAAAATAACTCGTATGTTGATATTTATTCCCGTGCTAGGATTTCACACCCCTTTCAATCGCCATGGGTCTAGTGTAAATTAAGAGAAGACTTTAGTAGGTCTTTAACCTATATCATGAGTACTTGGGCCAACTTCCGGTGTTCGAGATATTAGGGTCTGAATTAAGTGAAAAATGACTTGTATGTTGACATTTATTCCCGTGCTAAGTCTTCTCACCCATTTCAATCGCCTTGGGTCTACTGAATAATGAGAGGGGACTTTAGTAGGTCATTAACCTATATCATGAATACTTGGGCCAACTTCCAGTTTTCGAGATATCGGAGTCTGAATTACGTGAAAAATAACTCGTATGTTGATATTTATTCCCGTGCTAGTATTTCACACCCCTTTCAATCCCCATGGGTTTACTGTAAATTGATAGAGGACTCTAGTAGGTCATTAACCTATACCATGAATACTTGGGCCAACTTCCGGTGTTCGAGATATCTGGGTCTGAATTACGTCAAAAGTGACTTGTATGTTGATATTTATTCCCGTTCTAGGATTTCACACCCCTTTCAATCGCCATGGGTCTAGTGTATATTGAGAGAAGACTTAAGTAGGTCTTTAACCTATATCATGAGTACTTGGGCCAACTTCCGGTGTTTGAGATATCGGGGTCTGAATTACGTGAAAAATGACTTGTATGTTGACATTTATTCCCGTGTTAGGTCTTCACACCCCTTTCAATCGCCATGGGTCTACTGTAAATTATGAGAAGACTTTAGTAGGTCTTTAACCTATATCATGAGTACTTGGGCCAACTTCCGGTGTTCGAGATATCCGGGTCTGAATTAAGTGAAAAATGACTTGTATGTTGACTATTATTCCCGTGCTTAGTCTTCACACCTATTTCATTCGCCATGGGTCTACTGAATAATGAGAGGGGACTTTAGTAGGTCATTAACCTATATCATGAATACTTGGGCCAACTTCCAGTTTTCGAGATATCGGAGTCTGAATTACGTGAAAAATAACTTTATTCCCGTGCTAGGATTTCACACCCCTTTCAATCCCCATGGGTTTACTGTAAATTGATAGAGGACTCTAGTAGGTCATTAACATATATAGTGAATAGTTGGGCCAACTTCCGGTGTTCGAGATATCGGAGTCTGAATTACGTGAAAAGTGACTTGTATGTTGACATCTATTCCCGTGCCAGGTCTTAACACCCCTTTAAATCGCCATGGGTCTACTGTAAATTGAGAGAAGATTTTAGTAGGTCATTAAACTATACGATGAATACTTGGGCCAACTTCCGGTGTTCGAGATATCTGGGTCTGAATTACGTCAAAAGTGACTTGTATGTTGATATTTATTCCCGTTCTAGGATTTCACACCCCTTTCAATCGCCATGGGTCTAGTGTATATTGAGAGAACACTTAAGTAGGTCTTTAACCTATATCATGAGTACTTTGGCCAACTTCCGGTGTTCGAGATATCCGGGTCTGAATTAAGTGAAAAATGACCTGTATGTTGACATTTATTCCCGTGCTAGGTCTTCACAACCCTTTCAATCGCCATGGGTCTACTGAATAATGACAGTGGACATTAGTAGGTCATTAACCTATATCATGAATACTTGGGCCAACTTCCAGTGTTCGAGATATCGGAGTCTGAATTACGTGAAAAATAACTCGTATGTTGATATATATTCCCGTGCTAGGATTTCACACCCCTTTCAATCCCCATGGGTCTACTGTAAATTGATAGAGGACATTAGTAGGTCATTAACCTATATAGTGAATAGTTGGGCCAACTTCCGGTGTTCGAGATATCGGAGTCTGAATTACGTTAAAAATGACTTGTATGTTGACATTTATTCCCGTGCTAGGACTTCATACACCTTTTAATCGCCATGGGTCTATTGTAAATTAAGAGAAGACATTAGTAGGTCATTAACCTATATAATGAATACTTGGGCCAACTTACAATGTTCTTGATATCGGAGTCTGAATTGCGTGAAAAAATGACTCATATGTTGACATTTATTCCCGTGCTAGGTCTTCACACCCCTTTCAATCGCCATAGGTCTACTGTAAATTAAGAGAAGACTTTAGTAGGTCTTAAACCTATATCATGAGTACTTGGGCCAACTTCCGGTGTTCGAGATATCCGGGTCTGAGTTAAGTGAAAAATGACTTGTATGTTGACATTTATTCCCGTGCTAAGTCTTCACACCCCTTTCAATCCCCATGGGTTTACTGTAAATTGATAGAGGACTCTAGTAGGTCATTAACATATATAGTGAATAGTTGGGCCAACTTCTGCAGTTCGAGATATCGGAGTCTGAATTACGTGAAAAATGACTTGTATGTTGACATTTATTCCCGTGCCAGGTCTTCACACACCTTTCAATCGCCATGGGTCTACTGTAAATTGAGAGAAGATTTTAGTAGGTCATTAACCTATACCATGAATACTTGGGCCAACTTCCGGCGTTCGAGATATCTGGGTCTGAATTACGTCAAAAGTGACTTGTATGTTGATATTTATTCCGGTTCTAGGATTTCACACCCCTTTCAATCGCCATGGGTCTACTGTAAATTTTAGTAGGTCATTAACCTATATCATGAATACTGGGGCCATCTTCCAATGTTCTAGAGATCGGGGTCTGAATTACGTCAAAAATGACTAGTATGTTGACATTTATTCCCGTGCTTAGACTTCACACCCCTTGCAATCGCCCTGGGTTGACTGTGAAATGAGAGGGGTCTTTAGTAGGTCATTAACCTATACCATGAATACTTGGGCCAACTTCCGGTGTTCGAGATATCTGGGTCTGAATTACGTCAAAAGTGACTTGTATGTTGATATTTATTCCCGTTCTAGGATTTCACACCCCTTTCAATCGCCATTGGTCTAGTGTATATTGAGAGAAGACTTAAGTAGGTCTTTAACCTATATCATGAGTACTTGGGCCAACTTCCGGTGTTCGAGATATCCGAGTCTGAATTAGGTGAAAAATGACTTGTATGTTGACATTTATTCCCGTGCTAGGTCTTCACACCCCTTTCAATCGCCATGGGTCTACTGTAAATTGAGAGAAGACTTTAGTAGGTCAATAACCTATACCATGAATACTTGGGCCAACTTGCGGTGTTTGAGATATCGGGGTCTGAATTACGTCAAAAGTGACGTGTATGTTGATATTTATTTCCGTGCAAGGATTTCACACCCCTTTCAATCGCCCTGGGTCTAGTGTAAATTGAGAGAAGACTTTAGTAGGTCTTTAACCTATATCGTGAGTACTTGGGCCAACTTCCGGTGTTTGAGATAACGGGGTCTGAATTACGTGAAAAATGACTTGTATGTTGACATTTATTCCCGTGCTAGGTCTTCACACCCCTTTCAATCGCCATGGGTCTACTGTAAATTGAGAGAAGACTTTAGTAGATCATTAACCTATATCATGAATACTGGGGCCAACTTCCAATGTTCTAGAGATCGGGGTTTGAATTACGTCAAAAATGACTAGTATGTTGACATTTATTCCCGTGCTTAGACTTCACACCCCTTTCAATCGCCCTGCGTCCACTGAAATGAGAGGAGTCTTTAGTAGGTCATTAACCTATATCATGAATACTTGGGCCAACTTTCGGTGTTCGAGATATCGGGGTCTGAATTACGTTAAAAATAACTCGTATGTTGATATTTATTCCCGTGCTAGGATTTCACACCCCTTTCAATCGCCATGGGTCTAGTGTAAATTAAGAGAAGACTTTACTAGGTCTTTAACCTATATCATGAGTACTTGGGCCAACTTCCGGTGTTCGAGATATCCGGGTCTGAATTAAGTGAAAAATGACTTGTATGTTGACATTTATTCCCGTGCTAGGTCTTCACACCCCTTTCAATCGCCATGGTTCTACTGAATAATGAGAGTGGACATTAGTAGGTCATTAACCTATATCATGAATACTTGGGCCAACTTCCAGTGTTCGAAATATCGTAGTCTGAATTACGTGAAAAATAACTCGTATGTTGATATATATTCCCGTGCTAGGATTTCACACCCCTTTCAATCCCCATGGGTCTACTGTAAATTGATAGAGGACATTAGTAGGTCATTAACCTATATAGTGAATAGTTGGGCCAACTTCCGGTGTTCGAGATATCGGAGTCTGAATTACGTTAAAAATGACTTGTATGTTGACATTTATTCCCGTGCTAGGTCTTCACACCCCTTTCAATCGCCATGGGTCTACTGTAAATTGAGAGAAGACTTTAGTAGGTCTTTAACCTATATCATGAGTACTTGGGCCAACTTCCGGTGTTCGAGATATCGGGTCTGAATTACGTCATGTATGTTGACATTTATTCCCGTGCTAGGTCTTCACACCCCTTTCAATCGCCATGGGTCTACTGTAAATTGAGAGAAGACTTTAGTAGGTCTTTAACCTATATCATGAGTACTTGGGCCACCTCCCGGTGTTCGAGATATCGGGTCTGAATTACGTCATGTATGTTGACATTTATTCCCGTTTTCACATTTTCATTTTTTGTTGTTTTAAAACAAATTAGTTTTAAAGTATTATTTTTAAAAATTATATAACCTTGGTATTTTATTTAACATTATTTTATTTTATGTAGTTCGTACTCTTTTTGACATTGAAATTAAAAAAAATATATATTATTAAAATTATTATTATAAGTTTGAGCATGCAATTTACACCAAAATTTCAAATATAGATACACAAATACACAAATTTAAAGTATTTTAAAAATGTATTTGTCAAAAGTAATATTTCATATGCAAGTAATGTCGTTGATGTATATATCTGAAAGATTTCAAACCATTCCTCCTTTATGGGTCACGAGAGAGTTTAATCAACAACAATTTATTTTGGACATTATTTACAGTTATTTTTATGAACTGTGAACGTTTTGAAGTAATAATATATATTCTAATTAGCTTTACATCCATAATAATGGCGTTGGTAACGATAAAATAAAAGCGGATTTATTGCCGATGCCCCACTTAATACAATTTTACAGTTCTGACTGTCCCACACTAAACAAATTATATTGAATAACACAATGTAATTACTGTTTAATTTTCAATATTAAATCAAAATAAATTTTATTGCATGACATACTTGTAGTTTTATATGAAATAGATGTATTAAAAAAAGCTTTGAAGAAATATTTCTGTAAAAAATATAATAACAACATTTTTATTTCAAATAAATTATTACAGTTGTTATATTTATTTATTTATTTATTTATTTATTTATTTATTTATTTATTTATTTATTTATTTATTTATTTATTTATTTATTTATTTATTTATTTATTTATTTATTTATTTATTTATTTATTTATTTATTTATTTATTTATTTATTTATTTATTTATTCATTCATTCATTCATTCGTTCATTCAATGAAGTAACTTGTCTTTATTAATGTATCTTCCCATTATCAAACTTAGGTGTCTCCATTTATCCAACTTGTATTTATCTTACCCGTTTGTAAGGTGTTATTTGAACAGTGGAAGGTAATTTGTTTCATTCAATTAGAATTTTGAGCATAAAAATGTACGAAAATTATTTATTTTAAATTAAAAAGATGTTTCAAATGAATATTTTGAAGATTCAAAATGTGGGGTTTTTACTGTTGTTAATACGTTTTCACGACCGCTAAAAAATTTACACAATGTAAACATTCCATAGTAAGCATGGTTTACATTACATTTATACGCAGTATCCAACATTGTAAAGCTTGGTTAAAGTTGTTTTTTATTGCAAGCTCTAATTGATATATATTCTGCACTAATTATATTTCTATTTAAATTATAATATAGTCTATTGATGTACAAGTACTTTTATGCTGCTTATTTAATACATAGTTTTAATGCTTTAATTGATCTTTTGTATTAAAGAACTCATAGATTTACAATCTCATAGGACAGTATTACTAGGGTTATCATTTCTGCACATTTATGACGTCATAATACGTGTGTCGTTAAGGCCTATGTTTTATTAACAAATGCTTCGTTGAATGTTAAATTTTAAATTTTAAACATTCAGTTTTGTTCGGCCCTTTTTATAGTTCTTAATTTTAGATAAACTTATTACATACATATAAGTGTAGGTACAACTACCTGTATCACGTCTCGACAGTTGCATACCTTCCACATCACAACAAGTCCCCACGCGTCTCGTATTGATTGTTGTTGTTTGTTTGATGGTGTTTACCGCCACTTTCAGCAATTTTTCAGCTATATCATGGCGTCCAGTTTTTATTGGGGGAGGAAGCCGGAGTACCCGGAGAAAACCCCCGACCTGCGGTAGGAAAACTGGCAATCCTTGTCAATTAAGATTGGAGTCGAGTACACCCTGCCTGCAGTGAGAATTGAGTATCGTATTGATACAACTGTACACGGCTGTCTCGACGTGATACAGGTAGTTGTATGTAATGTGTATTTACAATATATGAAATATTATATATTGGCGTATTTTTTTTCGCGAAAAGTTACTTTTATGTGTATTTAGAATGCTTAAAATCATACAGAGACAAATTATGTTTTTAAAACAGGAATGATATAAATAAAATGTCTAAATCAGTTAAAAATACGGTAGAAAATGGAGAGAAAGATAATTCTCTTTATAAAAAAAGGAAGTCATCGAAGATATTTTTATGTAATTAAATATTTAAACATTAAGAGGCTATACATGCAAATGAATCGTACACGCAGTCCTTAAAAATAAGATTAAAAAGTAAATGAGATTTTGTAAAATGTATAATAATATTTTTTCTGATGGCAAAACGAAATACAATTTTTCATCATCAATAAGAGCCATCAAAATTGTCATTTAAAAAAAAAAGACAGAAAGAAAATGTCTGGCCGGTGGCGTAACAAACTCTTAGTCATGTTACAGATAGGGGTCATTATCCTATTCATGTAATGAATTTCCGGTGCATGTCAAAAGATGGCAGGATGAAAAAATAGTCCCAATTTTCTCTTTTGTTTCTGCTGTTGCTTATAACTGCTATTGCTTAAGAGTTGGATATTTTGAAAGGTATGGCATTACTGTAGAACAAGAATATATTTGTTTCCAGTCAATGTCTTTACAGTGGAAGCACTTCCTAAAGTGTGTAATGTGGTACAATGTGACCACAACACTGAAATGAAAGTAGAAAAACCATTCTTAAACTTTAAGGTAATTTTCCCAAAAAAAATCCGTGGACAGGTATACTTTTCTCTCCATTTTTATGTAATTTAGCATTATAGGTGTAATGCCCCATATATGAAATTTTAAGTGAAATAAAGATTTTTTTAATAAAAAATTTTGATGTCTCGACCGTCCGGTTACTTTTGCTCAGGCTATCCAAAAGGATAATGACCTCTGTAAGAGCAAAATTTACAAATTGGTCAAATACACAAATCCCACTTGTCAGGCACTTTTTATGAAAGGGTACCAGAACTCATTATAGGAAAACATCTTTTCTGCAAAATATATCTTCAGGTTTTATAGTTATAGTCTGTTTCATTATCTGAAGTAAAATTTGACTTTTTTGGCCTATGGTATCATAAAAAGTGATTATTTTTGCAAAAAGCACACTGTTTACAATTCTATAGAGTAGAGTAAGGTAGAACCTAAGGTGACATGAAATAAAAATGTATTATTGGTATTATATAATACCTTTCAGACCAAAAATTGATTAAATAAAGGTAAACCATGATCCTATTTCATGTACCAGCACTTATTGCTAGACAGAAACATGTATCATACCTTGAAAATTGTAACTAAAGATTAAATGTATTCATTTTGTTTCTTAAAAGAAGGTTATACAACAGTATTTTAATCAATATGTAGTGTTTATTCATTCCTCAGGCCTCTAGGTAATTATTTGGCATGGGTAGGCATCATTTGCAATGTGTCGTTTTAATGTAAAGTCTGTGAATCTAGTATGCTTTTGGGTACTTTGAACCAATCAGTCTAGTCAGTTGCTATGTTTTCTACTTTTTCAGTGACTTGGCATGCAAAAAGGACTAAAAAGATGCCAATGAGTCTTTTTGTATAACAATTAAATGTCAGTTTTCTTAAAACTAGTCAAAACTCTACTTTGTGCATAGTTTTATTAAAGTTTAAGCTACAGAAAAGAGACCTCTGCTTCTCAACCTGAATTCCATTGTGGTGTATTTCTACTTAATAAGTTCATTTATACACTCATTACAACTAAGAAAAGCTTTTTTAGTTAGTTTTTTTTCTTTTGTGAGGAAAAATGTTAATTTTTATATCATACCGTCATAGCAACAGAACCGACTGTTTTCAACCCCCCCTATATTCAAATGAGCTCTCACTTGATAAAAAGTTGCTTTTATCAGATGTGTATCTGCTTATTTGGTAACTATTACACCAGTACTGTCATAAAAAGGTGATATTTTGACTGTTGTGCCAAAATTGTTGAACAGAAGAAACAAATTATACCCTTACTGTCCTTATCAGTTAAAAATTGCTAAAACAAGGATTCACCACATCTTTGGAAACTGTCATAATTTTTATTTGAGTAGCAATATATTCAAACTGCATGCTTATTTTATTTACAGAATCATTAAATAACATAAAAAAAAATTTTGGTGGAAATCCGGAACTGTTGGCTTTGCTTAAAGGGGTCATTATCCTATTCATGTAATGAATTTCCGGTGCATGTCAAAAGATGGCAGGATGAAAAAATAGTCCCAATTTTCTCTTTTGTTTCTGCTGTTGCTTATAACTGCTATTGCTTAAGAGTTGGATATTTTGAAAGGTATGGCATTACTGTAGAACAAGAATATATTTGTTTCCAGTCAATGTCTTTACAGTGGAAGCACTTCCTAAAGTGTGTAATGTGGTACAATGTGACCACAACACTGAAATGAAAGTAGAAAAACCATTCTTAAACTTTAAGGTAATTTTCCCAAAAAAAATCCGTGGACAGGTATACTTTTCTCTCCATTTTTATGTAATTTAGCATTATAGGTGTAATGCCCCATATATGAAATTTTAAGTGAAATAAAGATTTTTTTAATAAAAAATTTTGATGTCTCGACCGTCCGGTTACTTTTGCTCAGGCTATCCAAAAGGATAATGACCTCGATAAGCTACATGTGCATGTTAATTAATACTAATTTCAACAGCTGGAGATCTTTGAATCAGGGTTATTCCTGATAAAATAAAATAAATTGATTAACAATATGGTATCTGTAACATTTCTAAATTGTTATATTTCAAAGCATGCATGTATGTAAACTTCAAACGAGATTTTAAAGCACGTGAGCACCATTAATCCTGACATAATCGCTGGAATATTAGAATGCGGTCAGTGACAATACTTGGCCTCAGTGTGTGTCCTCTCTAGTGTTCATATACCTGTTGAATGAAGCCAAGGTGAATAAAGGTATATTTACAATTCGGTGAGAATAAATTTTCCACTCAACAGAAAAGTAAAACCTCTATTATCCGACCAATTAAAACAAGTCTATTGTGGATGGATAATCTGCAAATATATTAAATATGAAAGAATCGTGTAACCATGTCTGTACTAATAAAATACGTTGTTTGTTTTCATTGAATTAGTTAAACGCCGCCTTAATAACGTTTTATCTCTATCATGACATCAAGATTTTTTGCGGGCGGAAACTGACAACAATGTCTCAATAAAAGTTAAACAGTTTTGTGGCCTAAGGAGATTATAAGCATATTAAAATACTTTCAGTTTAGTATGTGTAGAACTATGTGCTATTTTTAATACAAAATTACTTTATTAGTCATACTGGTAATAATAAAAAAATTGTGGTTAATTGTTCATAAGCAGTGTTTTTATAAGCATGTTAGTCAGTGTATAACTAGAATCTTGTCTTGCAGATCTTCTAAGAAAAAACTGTTTTTAAAAGTCTAATTAGAAAGTAATTGAAGCAAGTATTTGTATCGCCGTATGATATAGATTACTCCAACATCTGAAGATGTCCCACAGAAGGAACTAGATGTCACCACATAAGTCATTTTTTCCCTTACGTCCTCGTATGAAAAACTAGTATCAGTTGTATTACAATAATTCAAACACCAAATTTAAAAAAACCATCTAAATTAAATAAGATTGGAGTTCAGTAAGTCCATAACCTATATCATTAATAATTAGGCCTATGGCTATTGAAATGGATGTGAAGTCCTGGCACGGGAATAAATGTAATAGTATCACCATATTTTTACTTTATTTGTACCCGCATAAATCGAACAACAGAATTTGTGCCTAGTATTCATGATATAGGTTAATGACCTACAGAACTCTTATATTCTTTTACCCTTTGACAAGGGGTGCGACGTCCCAGCAGGTTAACAGATTTTACCTTATCAGTAATTTTTCACTCAATTCAGACCCGAATAACTTGAACACCGGACGTTGGCTGAAGTATTCATGATATACTAGTATATTATGCAGTTACTGAACTCCCCTCTTAACTTATTCTCGGCCCATGACGATTAAAACGTGAGCGAAGTCCCAGCAGGAGAATAAATGTTTACCTTATCGCTCATTTTTAATTCAGTTAATTAAGACCTGGATAACTCAAATACCGGAAGTTGGCCCAAGTATTAACAATATAGGTTAGGGACCTACTAAAGTCCACTCTTAATTTACAGTAGGTCGTGGCATTTGAAAGGGGTGTGAAATCGTAACACGGAAATAAATGTCAACATATCAGTCATCATCCTCACAAGTTAGGGTTTCTGTGTCCACATGTGTCCAGGAAACCCTGACAAACTTAGCTAGGAAATTCCCGGGCTAGAAGTCACTATTTTGATTGGCTACATCATACCTTGATGTAGCCAATCAAGAGCTCACTTTCATTCACGGTTTGGTAAGGGGATATCCCGATGTTGATTGTAAATAAACCGAACGGATGTGTTGCATATATACTGTGAAAATCAGTGTATTTTGTACAGTCGTGTTAATTGTTTGTTATTACCACGTTATTTATTAGTTGCGTTACGTTTTCTTCCCACTCAAGAATGAATAAGAATGACTACTGCCAAACACTTGCTTCTTTCAAGCAATTTCATTAGTTGATATTTTGAAGGTTTGATGTCATATCCCAGGACAATTTTAAGTTGATAAAAAGCTATGATTGCAGCGGTATTATTTTTTATCAAAAAGCTTGATAATAGCTGATTTAAAGTTGAATAAAAGTAGTATATCAGCGTTACTTTTAATCAACTTATATTTACCTAATGAACTGCTGAAATACCGTTGAAAGGGGTGTGAAGTTGCAGTAAGGCAACAATTATCACCATACGAGTCATTTTTCACGTAATTCAGACCCCGATATCTCGAACACCGGACGTTGGCCCAAGTATTCATGATATAGGTTGATGACCTACTAAGGTCCCCTCTCAATTTACAGTAGATCCATGGCGATTGAAAGGGGTGTGAAGTCCTAGTAAGGCAACAATTATCACCATACGAGTCATTTTTCACGTAATTCAGACCCCGATATCTCGAACACCAGAAGTTGGCCCAAGTATTCCTGATATAGGTTGATGACCTACTAAGGTCCCCTCTCAATTTACAGTAGATCCATGGCGATTGAAAGGGGTGTGAAGTCCTAGTAAGGCAACAATTATCACCATACGAGTCATTTTTCACGTAATTCAGACCCCGATATCTCGAACACCAGGAGTTGGCCCAAGTATTCCTGATATAGGTTGATGACCTACTAAGGTCCCCTCTCAATTTACAGTAGATCCATGGCGATTGAAAGGGGTGTGAAGTCCTAGTAAGGCAACAATTATCACCATACGAGTCATTTTTCACGTAATTCAGACCCCGATATCTCGAACACCGGAAGTTGGCCCAAGTATTCATGATATAGGTTGATGACCTACTAAGGTCTCCTCTCAATTTACAGTAGATCCATGGCGATTGAAAGGGGTGTGAAGTTGTAGTAAGGCAACAATTATCACCATACGAGTCATTTTTCACGTAATTCAGACCCCGATATCTCGAACACCAGAAGTTGGCCCAAGTATTCCTGATATAGGTTGATGACCAACTGAGGTCCGCTCTCAATTTACAGTAGATCCATGGCGATTGAAAGGGGTGTGAAGTCCTAGTAAGGCAACAATTATCACCATACGAGTCATTTTTCACGTAATTCAGACCCCGATATCTCGAACACCGGAAGTTGGCCCAAATATTCATGATACAGGTTGATGACCTACTAAGGCCTCCTCTCAATTTACAGTAGGTCCATGGCGATTGAAAGGGGTGTGAAGTCTTAGTAAGGCAACAATTATCACCATACGAGTCATTTTTCACGTAATTCAGACCCCGATATCTCGAACACCGGAAGTTGGCCCAAGTATTCATGATATAGGTTGATGACCTACTATGGTCTCCTATCAATTTACAGTAGATTTATGGCGATTGAAAGGGGTGTGAAGTCCTAGTAAGGCAACAATTATCACCATACGAGTCATTTTTCACGTAATTCAGACCCCGATATCTCGAACACCGGAAGTTGGCCCAAATATTCATGATACAGGTTGATGACCTACTATGGCCTCCTCTCAATTTACAGTAGATCCATAGCGATTGAAAGGGGTGTGAAGTCCTAGTAAGGCAACAATTATCACCATACCAGTCATTTTTCACGTAATTCAGACCCCGATATCTCGAACACCGGAAGTTGGCCCAAGTATTCATGATATAGGTTGATGACCTACTATGGTCTCCTCTCAATTTACAGTAGATTTATGGCGATTGAAAGGGGTGTGAAGTCCTATTAAGGCAACAATTATCACCATACGAGTCATTTTTCACGTAATTCAGACCCCGATATCTCGAACACCGGAAGTTGGCCCAAGTATTCATGATATAGGTTGATGACCTACTAAGGTCACCTCTCAATTTACAGTAGATCCATGGCGATTGAAAGGGTGTGAAGTCCTAGTAAGGCAACAATTATCACCATACGAGTCATTTTTCACGTAATTCAGACCCCGATATCTCGAACACAGGAAGCTGGCCCAAGTATTCCTGATATAGGTTGGTGACCTACTAAGGTCTCCTCTCAATTTACAGTAGATCCATGGCGATTGAAAGGGGTGTGAAGTTCTGGTAAGGCAACAATTATCACCATACGAGTCATTTTTCACGTAATTCAGACCCCGATATCTCAAACACCGGAAGTTGGCCCAAGTATTCATGATATAGGTTGATGACCTACTAAGGTCCCCTCTCAATTTACAGTAGATCCATGGCGATTGAAAGGGGTGTGAAGTCCTAGTAAGGCAACAATTATCACCATACGAGTCATTTTTCACGTAATTCAGACCCCGATATCTCGAACACCAGAAGTTGGCCCAAGTATTCCTGATATAGGTTGATGACCTACTAAGGTCCCCTCTCAATTTACAGTAGATCCATGGCGATTGAAATGGGTGTGAAGTCCTAGTAAGGCAACAATTATCACCATACGAGTCATTTTTCACGTAATTCAGACCCCGATATCTCGAACACCGGAAGTTGGCCCAAGTATTCATGATATAGGTTGATGACCTACTAAGGTCTCCTCTCAATTTACAGTAGATCCATGGCGATTGAAAGGGGTGTGAAGTTGTAGTAAGGCAACAATTATCACCATACGAGTCATTTTTCACGTAATTCAGACCCCGATATCTCGAACACCGGAAGTTGGCCCAAATATTCATGATATAGGTTGATGACCTACTAAGGTCCCCTCTCAATTTACAGTAGATCCATGGCGATTGAAAGGGGTGTGAAGTCCTAGTAAGGCAACAATTATCACCATACGAGTCATTTTTCACGTAATTCAGACCCCGATATCTCGAACACCGGAAGTTGGCCCAAGTATTCATGATATAGGTTGATGACCTACTAAGGTCCCCTCTCAATTTACAGTAGGTCCATGGCGATTGAAAGGGCTGTGAAGTCCTAGTAAGGCAACAATTATCACCATACGAGTCATTTTTCACGTAATTCAGACCCCGATATCTCGAAAACCGGAAGTTGGCCCAAATATTCATGATACAGGTTGATGACCTACTAAGGCCTCCTCTCAATTTACAGTAGATCCATGGCGATTGAAAGGGGTGTGAAGTCCTAGTAAGGCAACAATTATCACCATACCAGTCATTTTTCACGTAATTCAGACCCCGATATCTCGAACACCGGAAGTTGGCCCAAGTATTCATGATATAGGTTGATGACCTACTATGGTCTCCTTTCAATTTACAGTAGATTTATGGCGATTGAAAGGGGTGTGAAGTCCTAGTAAGGCAACAATTATCACCATACGAGTCATTTTTCACGTAATTCAGACCCCGATATCTCGAACACCGGAAGTTGGCCCAAGTATTAATGATATAGGTTGATGACCTACTAAGGTTACCTCTCAATTTACAGTAGATCCATGGCGATTGAAAGTGGTGTGAAGTCCTAGTAAGGCAACAATTATCACCATACGAGTCATTTTTCACGTAATTCAGACCCCGATATCTCGAACACAGGAAGTTGGCCCAAGTATTCCTGATATAGGTTGGTGACCTACTAAGGTCTCCTCTCAATTTACAGTAGATCCATGGCGATTGAAAGGGGTGTGAAGTCCTGGTAAGGCAACAATTATCACCATACGAGTCATTTTTCACGTAATTCAGACCCCGATATCTCAAACACCGGAAGTTGGCCCAAGTATTCATGATATAGGTTGATGACCTACTAAGGTCCCCTCTCAATTTACAGTAGATCCATGGCGATTGAAAGGGGTGTGAAGTCCTAGTAAGGCAACAATTATCACCATATGAGTCATTTTCACGTAATTCAGACCCCGATATCTCGAACACTGGAAGTTGGCCCAAGTATTCCTGATATAGGTTGATGACCTACTAAGGTCTCCTCTCAATTTACAGTAGATCCATGGCGATTGAAAGGGGTGTGAAGTTGTAGTAAGGCAACAATTATCACCATACGAGTCATTTTTCACGTAATTCAGACCCCGATATCTCGAACACCGGAAGTTGGCCCAAGTATTCATGATATAGGTTGCTGACCTACTAAGGTCCCCTCTCAATTTACAGTAGATCCATGGCGATTGAAAGGGGTGTGAAGTCCTAGTAAGGCAACAATTATCACCATACGAGTCATTTTTCACGTAATTCAGACCCCGATATCTCGAACACCGGAAGTTGGCCCAAGTATTCATGATATAGGTTGATGACCTACTAAGGTCCCCTCTCAATTTGCAGTAGATCCATGGCGATTGAAAGGGCTGTGAAGTCCTAGTAAGGCAACAATTATCACCATACGAGTCATTTTTCACGTAATTCAGACCCCGATATCTCGAACACCGGAAGTTGGCCCAAATATTCATGATACAGGTTGATGACCTACTGAGGCCTCCTCTCAATTTACAGTAGATCCATGGCGATTGAAAGGGGTGTGAAGTCCTAGTAAGGCAACAATTATCATCATACCAGTCATTTTTCACGTAATTCAGACCCCGATATCTCGAACACCGGAAGTTGGCCCAAGTATTCATGATATAGGTTGATGACCTACTATGGTCTCCTCTCAATTTACAGTAGATTTATGGCGATTGAAAGGGGTGTGAAGTCCTGGTAAGGCAACAATTATCACCATACGAGTCATTTTTCACGTAATTCAGACCCCGATATCTCAAACACCGGAAGTTGGCCCAAGTATTCATGATATAGGTTGATGACCTACTAAGGTCCCCTCTCAATTTACAGTAGATCCATGGCGATTGAAAGGGGTGTGAAGTCCTAGTAAGGCAACAATTATCACCATATGAGTCATTTTCACGTAATTCAGACCCCGATATCTCGAACACTGGAAGTTGGCCCAAGTATTCCTGATATAGGTTGATGACCTACTAAGGTCACCTCTCAATTTACAGTAGATCCATGGTGATTGAAAGGGTGTGAAGTCCTAGTAAGGCAACAATTATCACCATACGAGTCATTTTTCACGTAATTCAGACCCCGATATCTCGAACACTGGAAGTTGGCCCAAGTATTCATTATATAGGTTGATGACCTAATAAGGTCTCCTCTCAATTTACAGTAGATCCATGGCGATTGAAAGGGGTGTGAAGTCCTAGCAAGGCAACAATTATCACCATACGAGTCATTTTTCACATAATTCAGACCTTGATATCTCGAACACCGGAAGTTGGCCCAAGTATTCATTATATAGGTTGATGACCTAATAAGGTCTCCTCTCAATTTACAGTAGATCCATGGCGATTGAAAGGGGTGTGAAGTCCTAGCAAGGCAACAATTATCACCATACGAGTCATTTTTCACATAATTCAGACCTTGATATCTCGAACACCGGAAGTTGGCCCAAGTTTTCATGATAACGGTTAATGACCTGCCAAAGTCCCCTCTCAATTTACAGTAGATCCATGGCGATTAAAGGGGGTGTGAAATCCTAGTACAGGAATAGTTATCATCATACGAGTCATTTTTCATGTAATTCAGACCCCGATATCTCTAAGACCGGAAGTTGGCCCAAGTATGCTTGAGATAGGTTAATGACTTACTGAACTCTCCTCTTATTTTAACTTAAGTCTATGGCAATTGAAATGGGTGTGACGTCCCAGCAGGATACGAGATATTACTTTATCGGTAATTTTCACTTAATTCAGTTTAGGATAACTCGAACACCAAGAGTTGGTCCAAATATTCCCGATAAGGATTAAGGACCTCCCTGATTCCCCTTTTAACTGACTTTACGGCTATGGCGATTGAGAAGGGTGTTAAGTCCTAGCTCTGGAATCAATGTCATCACTTAAATCAGACACAGAAAATTTGAACACCGGGAGTTTGTCAAAGTATTCAAGATATAGGGACGCGATTTTTTCATATCGATCATTTTTAGTAAAGTCGGTCCTTAATAACTTAAAAACCAAAGTGTGGCCTAACTATTTACCAGTTGGGTTAAAGACCACTGATCAATCTTAAAATTAGTAAATTACTAAAATTAAAATAATTTTCTAATTCCCTAAATGTAGAATAGTAGAATTATCCTATAAAAACGTTACGGTACTGTAACAGAAGTAAATTGAATTAACGACGTATTCTTCTTTCTTTCACACTCCTCTTTATAATAGATAGCGTAATTGTTACATGTCTGAAGCTTATAAATTTAAGTTTATACGATTTTAGTTGTTTAAACTATAGAAAAATCGATTAGTTAAGATATAAATGTAAAACGCCAAAACACACACAAAAAAAATAAATAAATAAATAAAAAAAAAAAAAAAACAAGAAAGGAAAAAAAAGGAATACGGAATAGTGAGATAGAAATACACCTGCCATTTTGAATGTAAAAGCGTCCGATGAAGCAAACACTGACATAATCCTTGCCTTGAGAAAAAAATTCTACATAATTATAAAAATTTAATGAAACTGTAATAAAATTATAGTTTTTAATGATGATTCTTGTTAAATGATAAACTTAATTAACTTTATGTTGCATAGGATGCATATTTTATTTTTAATTTTTTTTTTATTTTGACAATTGGCACTACTTTTCTATAAATTTATCTAAATAAGAAAAGAAAAATAGTCACTGTAAAGTGCGGTTTGAGAGTCATGTGTGAAAAGAGAGATAACTGAAGTTAAAAATTTTCTTACTTTTCATACATTACTCGAACACTCCCGAATGAATATTATCGCGGGCTAAATTATTGATGGATAGCGATATTGACGGCTAGCGGTATTGACGGCTAGAATTGCCGGCTAGCTTCACTCTGGTATTAAGCGATTTCACAATGTATTACGCATGATGGTTGTTTTCCAGCAAACAGCGGGTATACCGGGGCCACTGCATGGATACGAAATGTGCACTTCTGCTTGCTGACATTTGTTTGAGCTCATACCATAACAGAATTTATTCAATGTCATTTGATATAGACGAAGATAATTGGCACATTGAACATCCACGTTTTGACGATCTTTGTTTTAAGTTACGTTTCATGATGCATTGATATTCTCCTGACATTTTGGCATTGGTTAATGAACTCTGCACGACAAATCAAATATAAATTTGTGTACAAATTGGAACTTGGGTACATTTTTTTTCTTCTTTCCATTTACGTCGAAAGACAGCGTGATAAATCTACAATTAAACCCACGAAAGACAGAAAGTGTTTTGTTTGTTTGACAGATGTTTAAATCAATAATATTACAGTTATATATGCGTTAAGCTTTTACATGCCGAGAAATAACCGTAATAAAACCAAGTTTTTTCCGTGTTTTAAATTTGTTTTAAGACCTTTTCTTGTCTTGAATATTTATAACTCATTAAAAAATTACATCGGGATAAAAGACATATAGAACATTTAATGCCCCTATGGCGCATCGAACTCTTCTAGTCTTACTACAGATAAGCCTTTGCATGATACCTTTGACCATGCACATGTTTGAAAAAAACGTTGGGTTATTTTAGCATGGTCCTCTACTGTATTTAAAATATCTGATATGCATTAAAAAAGAAATTGTCCGAGTGTATCATCTTGAAATAATTTGATCTGCTTCGTAAGTTGACACCGTTAAAATTGTCAAGATTTGATATTTAAAATCAAAATTATAAATAATTCGAATTTCTTAACAGGTTACTCTATGATCCTCTATGAACATGCATGGTTTGTACGTTCTGTTTACAATCTTCATAAACCGCTTGCGGTTAATTTTAACTCTTACATACGTCGACAACCTGAATTTTTTATGTTTATATGTTTCAATAAATAATTCTTATATATTAATTTTCATTTTTTTAAAGAGTATGTCAAATAATATGATTTGTTGCTTGTTGAATGTTCAGAGAGTTTTGATCTCATCAAGGGTTGGGTGTTTCTGGTTATAGGAATCGTATTGTAGGTCAACAGAAAAATTCAAAGAACCCCCTATATATGCTTTGTTCGAAATTTTTATCAATATAGTTTACCTTACCTTGTTTACCTTGTCTGTGAGATCTTCAATTAGGCATATTGCCTCTCTGATCCATTTTGATGAGTTTTTTTGTTGCACCAGCTTCCGGCCCATAGAAATCTGGTTCAAATTTTATTGGAAGGTTTTTCCAATGTTTGTTTAGTGCGCTTTTAAAACTATTTACAGTGTCTACTTCTACGACGTCCGGGGAGAGAGAGTTCCAGGTGTCGACTACTCTCTGTGTGAAACTAAATTTGCGAATGTTTGTTCTACAGTGCTTTTTATAAATCTTATATTTGTGGCCTCTAGTTGATGTTACTTTAAGGGGGAACATTTTGTTCTTTGCATCGACTTTGTCTATATCTTTTATTATTTTAAAGGTTTCCACCATATCTGCTCTTGCCCTCCTATATTGTAGCGATGGCAGTCCAAGGCTTATTAGTCTGTCTGCGTAGCTAAGGTGGTTGATTTCTTTCACTAGTTTTGTTGCTCTGCGTTGTACATTTTCGATTGAAATAGCTTCTCTCTTGTTTATAACAGACCATACGCAACTTCCATATTCTAGGTGTGGCCTGACTAAGCCTTTATATAAAGCTATGAACATCTCTTTATCTAGGTATTTGAATGTACGGTTAATGATCCCTAATTTTTGGTTTGCTTTTTTGACTTGTGTGTTGATGTGTTCTTTAAAATTTAGCGTGTTGTCGATAATAATCCCTAGATCTCTCTCACTGGTAGTTGTTTCAATTTGATGTTCAGTTATATTGTATTGTGCCTCGGATTCTGCCCCTAGGTGTATACGCTTACATTTAGCTTTGTTGAATTTTAGGAGCCATTTATCTGACCAGATTTCAAGTGTGTTCAAGTCACGTTGAAGACTTCTTATGTTCTCCTGGTTGTTGGTGACAGCGTATACTTTGGTGTCGTCAGCAAATAGCTTAGCCACATTTTCGATTGCTTCTGGAAGGTCGTTAATATATATTGTGAAGAGGATAGGACCAAGGACGCTTCCCTGGGGTATCCCACTTGTGACTAATGACCAGCTTGAATTTGCACCGTTTAATGTTACTCTTTGTTTCCTTTCACTCAGGAAATCTTTTATCCAAAAGAGTAAGTTGCCCGTTATACCATAACATTCAAGTTTTTGGATTAATCTTTTGTGTGGAACTGTGTCGAAGGCCTTTTGGAAATCTAAATATATTGCATCTATTTTGTTGTGGTTATCTAGGTCTTCAGTCCATTTGTCCAATACTTCTATAAGTTGTGTGACACAGGAACGGCCTTTTCTAAAGCCATGTTGGTGTTTGGTAAAAAGATTGTTGTTCTCCATATAGTCTATTAGGTTATCTCTGATAATTTTCTCCATGGTTTTACATAAAATTGATGTGAGGCTTATTGGTATGTAATTTGCAACATCACTCCTTGCTCCTTTTTTGTGGATTGGTGTAACATTAGCAATTTTCCGGTCGTCTGGTAGTTTCCCTTGGTCCATAGATTTGTTGAAAAGTATTGTCACCGGTTTTGCTATATATTTAGATGTTTCCTTTATGAACTTTGGGTGCATTCCATCGGCCCCTTGTGATTTCGATTCTTTGACAGATTTCAAGTGTTTCAATACTACATTTACCTCAAATACTATGTTGTCTAATTTCTTATCTGTTTTTGGGTTAAATATTGGCATAGTATCATTTTCCGGTTCAATCGTGAAAACACTCTGGAAAAATTTGTTTAGGAGTTCTGCTTTTATGTCATTTCCTGTATGGATTTGGCCTTCTTTATCTATGATACATTGAATATTTTCTTTTATTTTGGTCTTCGATTGGACGTATTTCCAGAATAATTTGTTGTCGTCTTTGCATTTTATAGCTACATCTTTTTCATACTTCAGATGGGCTTCTCTTACTTTATTGGCTGATAAGGATTTAGCCGAGTCGTATAGTTCTTTGTTTTGAGGGCTTCTGCAGTTCATATATTTGTTCCATTTCTTCTTTTTGTCTCTGACCGCCGCGAGGGTTTTCCTGTCGATCCAAGGGGTGTCATATTTTTTTGGTCTAGATTTACACACTGGTATATTATCTTTACAAGTATTTGATGTTTTGTCGGTAAACCTAAGCCATAATTCGTTGATTTCCCCGTTGTCTAGAAGGGATTCCCAGTTGACTGTCGATAAGTCTCTCTCTATTGCTACATAATCTCCCTTGAAATATTTCAGTCTATTAAAATTATGTACATTATCATGGACAGTTTTGTAGTTAAGCTGTAAGCTTAGTACTTCATGGTCGCTGTTTCCCAGAGGTGCATTATGGTGTATTGTATCTATCATTCCTTCTTCATTGGTGAAAATCAGGTCTAATAGGCTTGGATTATTATCGTTTCTGTATCTGGTTGTTTTTGTGACATGTTGTGTGAGGAAGGAATCCAGTACAATTTCTAGAAATTTGTTCGATATGTGTTCTTGTCTTGTGTTTGTGGTTTGAAGGTCCCAGTTTATCTCTTTGAAGTTGAAATCCCCCATGTGCAAGATACAGTCGAATCTTCTACTGTTTAGGCATAAAATGTCTCGTAGTTCTTGGATACATTCGGTTGCGGTGGCATTTGGGCTTCTATATGTACAGGATACGAGTAGATTTTGGCCATGTGGAGATACTACTCCTATTTGTAGGTCTTTATTCAAATATAAATATTTGATTTCTTATTTGCAATGGAAAATTTATTTTAATTTCTGAACCAGGAGTGTACATGAAAGAGAAAACTTGCTCTGTGCGTAGAATTTGAGCATTGTTACAGTCCATCGATTTGCAAGATACGAAACACTAACAATTATTAGACCGGGCAGGAACAGTCTATACTAATAGTATAGACTGTCCCTGGACCGGGATGATCTTTGGAGAAATCTGAGTTCCCATTTGAAAATTTAAAGAAAGTACATTCGAAAAAAATGATGCTTCCGGTCAACTTGTATGTATTTTATTAACAACTAATTGCATTAAACTATATATCTTCATTAAGATCTGTTAAATATCTTCCAAAGGCATTTTAAAATTTGGATTCTAAGTTAACCCGTTCAAAAGTTATTAACAAAAATATACGTGTTTTACCCTTTCGGTTTTTTCATCCCTTTCCGTGTTTAGACCAACTATTAGCATGACCCTTTTTTGGAGGTAAACTCAAAAAATGCAAACAACATTTGTACAGTTTACCTGAAGTAATAAGATACCCAAGGAACAGAAACCATCAAGGACTATTTATTTACGGACCTTCACACCATTATTAAATTCAAACTATTGTAAGCATAAACACCGAGACGTACCATCTGCCGATCTGGAAAACTACTGTATATGTTCATATAGCTATATATATACTGTAGCCTGGAATCCGGGTCGTTTCGCCCCGAATCCTGTTCGCACTAAGTCGTTTCGCCCCGATTCCCGTTCGCCCTGGGTCGTTTCGCCCGTACTTTGTCACCTGTAGCCCGGATACTGAATAGTTGGTCATAGAGTAGTTCTGGCCATTTAAATGACAGAAACATTTCTTGCCATTTTGATAATTGAACAATTATTTTCCCATTAAAAATATTTGGAAAATGCTTGACTTGTTGAAATCTGAACTTCAAAATCAAGCCGATTACCGTGTGACCTCATAAAATCCGTGTTTCGTGATGTATAGTAGGACCTCACGGTATCGATCTATTTACTATTTTCTACTTATTTTCTTAATTTGATTGAATTTTATTTAATCATAACATAATTAATTTCTTTTAATCATCACACTAAAAAATGATAATTGGTATTTGACAGTGATTAACACATTAATTGAATTATTTTGATGAAGTAATTATCAACTGAAATTATAAAAATTAATTGCTATAATTTTTATACCCATTTATTAATTAAAGTTCATCCAGCTCTAACACACAAAATACACATTGTTTTTATTTAGAGGAGCGAAATGACCCAGGGCGAAACGACTCACTTTATAGGTGCGAAACGACCCGAGCGAATCGACTCAGGGCGAACAGGTAGTCGGGGCAAAACGACCCGACACCTGTAGCCTGGATACTGAATAGTTGGTCATAGAGTAGTTCTGGCCATTTAAATGACAGAAACATTTCTTGCCATTTTGATAATTGAACAATTATTTTCCCATTAAAAATATTCGGAAAATGCTGGACTTGTTGAAATCTGAACTTCAAAATCAAGCCGATTACCGTGTGACCTCATAAAATCCGTGTTTCGTGATGTATAGTAGGACCTCACGGTATCGATCTATTTACTATTTTCTACTTATTTTCGTCAATTATAAACAACATAAATAAACAAACTTATCCCGGTTTCCTTCTTTGTTATATCCACTGATATTACTAGTCTCTCCATCTCGCCAATTCTGATTGTTTACATGTTATCATATTTTGTCATGTTTTTAAAATTCAAATTTTTTCAACCATGTTAAAATTAAGCAGATAGATACTTCGGGGTTCCTATATGCATGGCATTGCATGTTTGCCAAGGATGTCGGGTCGTTTCGCCCCGACTACCTGTTCGGCCTGAGTCGATTCGCTCGGGTCATTTCGCACCTATAAATTGAGTCGTTTCACCCTGGGTCTTTTCGCTCCTCTAAATAAAAACAATGTGTATCTGTAAACAATAAAGCGTATTTTGTATGTTGGAACTGATGAACTTTAATTAAAAAATTATGTTCGAACTTGTGTATAAAAACAGCAATTATAATTTAAGTTGTTAATTACTTCAACAAAATAATTCAATTAATTTGTTAATCAGTGTCAAATACCAATTATCATTGTTTAATGTGATGATTAAAAGAAATTAATTATGTTATGATTAAATAAAATTCAATCAAATTAAGAAACACCTTTGATCTAGAGCTTTACAGCTTGTGCCATCTTGTCGGCTAATTAAAAGTTCAAAGTAATTTGTGAAATGTTTGAAATCAAGACCAAAACCTGTCTGCAGAGCTAGATGCTAGCTTCAACATTTCAAACAGATCCATCCAAAACAGTGTTCAATCTAGAGCGTGCCATTGCCCCATTCCCGCATTTTTTGTTGAATTGACGCGCTTAAAAAACCTCCTGGGTCATTACTGGCGCAACATAATTTTTCATTGCTTTGAGAAATTCCCCCATAGTCAACAGCTTTGAGAAAGTCCCTTTAAAATATACCCGAAATTTTACTGTATTCTCGGTCCTAAGTATGCTTTTTATCATGTACAATTACAATTTAGCAAGCGTCTAAATCACTTAGATAATATAATACCGATTTTTTTATAACGTGTTGTTCATGCTTCAAGATGAAACATATTTCTTCATATTTTACTCCCATTGGAGATAAACGTGCACTTTTTGTCCAGTTGTCATGTCTCTATATTGGTTTTATTGACCAATAGCTATAAATTCTGGCCCCCTGTCGTAAGTTATTAGGGCCATCATGACCCCCTTAGGCCAAATTCTTGATTGAACACTGCCAAAACAGCATCAACTGGTGTTTACCAGCTTATTCCCAGTCTTCGTAGAGAAGCCGAGTTGGTGCAAGCTTCTGTCAATGCAGGTGATCTTGACAGGGAATGTAACAGAACATATACCAAACTCCAGACCATACTCACAGAACAGTGGTCACAATACCAGAACAACGAGGTCACAACTACCCAGTTTCTAAAGAATGATGGTTCCATCTATACACCATTGATGATCTGGAGTGACAATAACTTTGAGCTGTATCAGTTGTGCATTTTATGCTTTTTATGCTTTGTATGCTTTGTTGTTTTTGTTAAACTGACTTAATAAAATAAATATATATATTTAAAATTACTTTTTTTCTGTACATCAATAATAATTTAGATCCATGATATGTCAAAGATCGAAAGACTAAAAACATGCACTTCCACAAAAAAAAAGTAAATTATTACAGAAACCATAACACAAGCACACGTAATAGACAATGATCTATCATTATATATCCTGTACAAAGTACGGACGAAACAACCCAGGGAGAACGGGAATCGGGGCGAAACGACTCAGTGCCAACGGGAGTCGGGGCGAAACGACCCAGAGGCTAAGGGGATTCTGGGCGAAATGACCCGGATTCTTTCCCAAGTATAGATATAATCAGGTTATTCATGATTTTGACCACACATGTTTTTCCATCAATAAGTCATTTTCTAAGCAATATAACATACAACCACTTCGTTCCTATTGTTTCAAAATACTGTTGCAATAACCTACTCTACGAAATGAATGAAACAGATCTGTACTCATAATTAGGTTATCACCGGTTGTGTTAACCATATTACATAATTAACACTTGAATGGAGTGAATGATTACTCAATAAACACATGTGTCAGTGTCGGAAAAGAGCCTTAGGGTTGATTTTTTAATAAAATATTTATATCTAGCAGATATTAAAGGTATTTAAACCAGCTAAAAGATATTTATATTATTGACCACGTTAAATATCACTGTTTTGGATGTCCGATTTGACTAAACCTTAGTCTGACATTTTAATGTAAAAGTCGGACATGTCCGGCAAATCCTTATAATAGATGAATACAAGGATCTGGAAACGGTCATATTTAATATGACCGTTTCCAGATCCTTGTATTCATCTATTATAAGGATTTCATATTAGAATTGGTTATTCATGTATTGGTTGTTGATGTTGTACATGTAGATGATAAATATATATTATAAAAATTATTTTTAAAGCTGATAAGAATGGCAGACAAGGATACACCAAGGTCCATTTTGCAAGCTTTTATAGAGAATGTTCCCACAACAGCTCCTATTAAAAGATCAAGGTCAAGGACAAAGTCTCCAGAAGAGAATAAAACTATTCCAAGTCAGAAAAAGAGACCAAGACGACATTCCTCAATATCTCGTCAAACCCCTAGATCAATGGTACGTAGGATACATATAAAAAGTTATTCATTTTACTTTGTTTATGTTTGATGATTGTATTATCATGATTTCCTTGGTTATGTTTCATACAATTACTATTTTGTAAAAAGTAACAGAGAAAATATTGTTACACATGTTAAATCCAGTTACTTGGTCTGCTTAGTATGTCAGCCTTTAATTATCCTCTGTACATTACAATTTATGTGCTATAAATGGTAATCATTATTCCGAACAAATATTTCATGATAACGAAAAATGGTTGTTAAAAATTTTAAAGTGTGACTTTGTACTGCAAGATAAATCAGTGTGTTATACAGTGTTGCCCTTATTATCAATTTCTGAAATATTACTCACGATGGAACATAAATTTGTATTGTTGGCTATGTTTTGTTGGTTGTTTATGGTAGAAATTATATTGGCATGGGGTTTCAGATGAGATCAGAGGAATGAAATATTACTAACGGAGGTTTTTCATTGTAATAAAATGTTAATTTTATTACAGAGAATACATGTAATGCCTTAATGGATCATTTAAGAGTTAAGAGATTGTTGTTTTGCGACAAGCTAAATCTGAACAAAGCTAATAAAATGTAAGGTTCTGAAGTTCACAGAAACTAAGTGAAATATGTTAAGTACAAAATGTTTACATGTAGTCCTTTTAACAAAATAAATAATGTCATTATTGTGGCATGTTTTTTGTAATTTTGCCAGTTTATGTCACACCATACATGGCACGAGTATTGAAGTTTCCAATATCAAGTCAAAACATCTCTGTACAAAAGCAGCAGATGAACTAGATTTACCTACACACACACTAGTCTAAAAATAATACATTCACATGTACAGTGCACAAAACATAAGATGTAAGGCATATTACTATATTGTATTATCAGGTTACAGATTTCTTTCCCCCCTTTTAGATTGCAGTTTATTTTCCTTTGAACTTTATACAGATTTTTTTTCTCAAATACCTTTAGCATGTTTAGTTTATTGAAGACAAATATTAATTGTTAGATGGGTGGGGGATAAATTTATCATTACTTGCAACTCTTTAACTACTAGTACTAGAGTGACTGTTAATGAAAACAAAAATGCACAAACTTTTGTTATAAGCTATAATATACAACGGCTAATTCATAATACTGTAAAAATGTTTAGGAATAACAGACAATTAAGTGAGGCATATTTTTATAATAAGAAAAAAGTAAATTTCATTTGCACAACTTTATTATTACGAGGAAGATGACCCAGTGCAAATAGAGTGCATCTGGTACATTGGTGTGAGGTATTGGGTGCAACCGTACATAATTATGTCCAGAGTTGTGTTGATCTTATATATGAGAATGATGTATTTTTACTTTTGTATATCCCCATCCTGACAAGTCACAGGGAATTTTTTAGGATTTTGAGGGCTTTAGTCACTTAAGCGGATGAGCCGTATACGCATCTGCTCAGAAGCATGCATTCATTGTACTGGTGAAATATCATAGTATAAAAACTATATTCTTTCAATTGCAGGGTATAAATTTGTTTTAAAAAATGATTATAACAAAATATTTATAAATTTTCAAAGAATTTTAATTTTAAAACTTATTTAAAAAGCGTTTGTATATCAATCGGTTACAATTTTTCATTAAGGGCCGTTGTACTCTTTGTTTACTAAGTGGTAGCTATCGGTAATTAGAGGTATCTCGGATGTACACAAATGGCGCGTAATCCATTTAAAACCATGAAAAACATACGAAAAAATTAGTTAAATACGCAAAATCTTTGCAATTTTTATCTGCATTACATATTTAATCAAAAGGTGGAAGTTTGTGCGCATCAGTACGATCTACGACACTTTTGTTTGCGTATATTGACCAGGAGCACCACTTAAGCATGTTAATCAACATCGATTCGGCAATTGACACCTGCTGTTTAAAATTATCGAGGTGAAATAATTAAATTTCCTGTTAATTGGCTCTGGGGTCATAAATATGTCGTTTTACACTTGGTAGAATGAATTTGTAACAAAATTTTAGTACTTGCTGAAAATCGGGTGATGAAATTGATTTAGAAATCTATCGTCAATTTTCAAATGATTTCGTCAATGACGAAAGTGGCGAGCGCTAAAAAATTCCCTGCAAGTCATGGTTTTTGTGTCCTCGTGTGTCTACGAAACCCTGACAAACTTAGCAAGGAAATTCCCGGGCTAGAAGTCACTATTTTGATTGGCTACATCATACCTGCATGTAGCCAATCAAAAGTTCGCTTTCATGGTATATCCCACACAATGAAGTTGACAGGTCTGTCAGTCTGTCCATCAGTCCTATTCTTGTAAGCACAACTCCTCTGTAACTACTGAACAGAATTTTATGAAACTTGGTATGTAGTTGTGCATATTAACAGGAAATTATAATAGGATATTTTTTGTAAGAGTTATACCCCATTTTAACATAGACATCATAGCTATTCTTGTAAGTGCAACTCGACTGTAACTAGTAATCAGAATTTTATGAAACTTACTAGGAATTAAGAGGTGTTCTGCTCACTAACTACTGATCACAATTTTATAGAACTTGGTGGGTATATGGGAGCTTGGGGTATGTGAGCCTGCTCACTAAGGTTCTTTAATTTGTCATAAATATGATAAATAAAGGTATTTCAAGCATTTTTGTTTCCATTTCTAGATTGAAACATATATGCATGGGCATAAAACAAAGACACCATTCATTCAAACATCAAGACCGGGCCCTCGTCCTGCAGAAGATCCAAGTACACAAATGGTAACACCTAGAACTGCTTTAGAGGGATTTTTAAATGAGGGTAATTACAAAAAAACCAATTGTTTTGAAATATACAATTGTGACATATATGTTAATCCAAGGAATTTAGGTATAATATTATGGGTAATTTGTGTTATTTTTCTTAAATGTGTGCCAACTAATAATGCTTGTCACAGCATACTAGCCATGATACAAAAAATATCAGGCAGTTCATAACCAAGCATGCACGACTAATGGCGAACAGAATGTTCAAAAATAAACAAAATGAAACATGATCTTAAAAACCACCTTCCCAAATGAAAACGAACAAAAACAAAACTCAACATCAAATATCACACATATTCCCAGAAAATACCATTTCTTGCCCTCATAGGACTTGCATTTTAATATGTCTGTTTGTATTATGAACCCCCTACAGCGCCCTTTTGTTTTAACAGTTTCAAAAATGATATGCAATATTCTCTGCCTTCTGTTCTCGACCACCAGAGCTACATTTTCGCATCTTCCTTTAACAATTTACTCATACACTTTAAATAATCTGAACAAAACTCTTCAAATTTCACAAACATCAACATTCACAGGCAAGTGACCTGAAATCGCCAATTTCTGTTCAATCATTAGAAGAACTTGTGAATAACCTCGCCATTTTTAGGGTAAATCACAAAACTGTAATAGGATTATTACAGGAGTAAAATTCTGCCTACGCAACCTACAACTCATTACATTGTAATTAAAATTATATCTAAATAAATGATGTGTAAATCGTATCTCCCCTGGCCACTGCAAAGTACTGAAAATTAAAAATAACACAACACCAAACAGTTACCAGAAATGATAAATATATTAAATACAAAATGTAGCAAACAATAAATGATGTTGACGCTAAATAAGGTAGCACACCGTTTTTCACAGATCACTAAAGACAAAATAGTCGCTTTGAAATTGTTTTGAACAACAGATTGACACTGTATTTTTATGCCCCCGCGAGGACATGTCGGGGGGGGGGGGGGGGGGGGGGGGGGGGGGGGGGGGGCATCAAGTTTTACTCATGTCCGTCTGTCCGTCCGTCCATATGAATTTCCGTCAAGCTTGTCTCAGAAACTGTAAATGAGAACAATTTGAAATTTGGCAAGGTGGTTAAATATCACAAGTTGTATGTCCTAAGGGACTTTCAGATCTGTTGGACAACTACGTCCTGTTTGGGATTTCATTTGTACATATGTACATCCGTCCGTCTGTACAAATTTCCATCAAGCTTTCCTCAGAAACCGTACATGAGAACAATTTTAAATTTGGCAGGGTGGTTCAGTATCACAAGTTGTACGTCCTAAGCAACTTTCAGATCTGTGCGACAACTACTTTCTGTTTGGGACTTCATTTAGCGGGGGCATCTGTGTCCCATGGACACTTTTTTCGAAATTTTTTCAAACTTTTGCATGGATACATGTAGTAGATATATTCTTGGTTATAAATTGCAGACAAACAAAATATAAGGCAATTGGTTTTAGGTAGTGGCTTTCTCACGGTGATATCTCAGGTTCGCCCTAATGGAACGGGATCACCTGAGATACATGCCAATACATGTACCAAAAAAAAATTCTGTATTTATCACATAAGATTCTGCCAGATTAATCTAATTTAATTATTGTTTCTTTTAATTAGGATTTTTGGGTCCAAAAAGGAAAAAAGAATAGGAGGATTTTTTTACATTTCCATCTTGTTTGTCCATGTAATCTCTATGTATTATAAATTATCTGTATTTTAGAATTGATTGGCCTATAGGTACAAAATACCTCACAGTTCATTGTATTTTGACTATAATATCTTTAAGCTATACAAATTAGGATAATTTCGTACAAGGAAAACATTTAAAATATTTTCTTAATGTTCTTCTGTTTATATGAATTACAGAATGTTTCAATATTCTTTTTTTTAGCATCGGAAGAAATACCATTTGAGATTCCAGAAGGCAATGATTCAGAAGGCAGTTTTCAAATTCCTAATGAAACAATAAATATCACACAGTCGCCATTGTAAGTTCATTGTTACATGTATTTCTGTCAATTCATGATCTGAAATTTAATAACCGCTTTTCTCAGTGTTTCTTTCATTTTCAGAATTATGTTCTATCAGTGTAAATTTTACCCTAAAATGAGTGAGCTGGACATTTATAATATTTAGGCTTTGCATTGATACAGGGCAAGTAGATTGTAGTTCAAATTTTCTTTCTTTTTTTTTTTCGTCTGGCCTGCGACTTTAGTCGCTGGAGGCAAGACATATGTATGGGAATCTGCCAGCGGCAGCATAAACACTTGGACATCTTGCTTCATAACTTTGTAAGCCCTAGGTCAATCAAATTTGGTCCATTGGTAGCTTATGATGAGTACTTGCCAGCCTGTCCCCTGACCTTGACCTCAATTTCATGGTCCAGTGACTACGTTGAAGTTTTTGGGTTACGGCAGTTCCTCTGTAACCATGCATGGTAGGATGACAATAGTTGGGATATAGGTTGCTGATGAATAGTACATGACTGTCTGGTAATCTTCACTTGATCTTGACCTCAATTCACAGTCCAGCAACTAAGTTAAAGTTTTTGGATTAGGTCCGTTTCTCTGTAACCATGCATTGTATATTTTTTTTAATAATATTAATTTAATACTAGTTACGTAATGCTTGTGAAGTAATTTTTTTTCGTTACTGATGCAGAATGCAGGCGAGAAATCTTTCTGTGTCCACACTTGTTTACGGTAGTCATATAAATTTTACTTTGATGTACTGCTATCAACAAGAGCTTTAAATTACCTTTGATTATTGTCTGCATGTGACAAACTTTTTCTATTTAGCACATTTCCAAAGTTAATTTTCAGACTCTACTGTGCCCCACATAGATTTTTGTGTTTTTTTAAGGTTTTGTTTTTTTAAAAGCAAAATTACAAGATGATAAAAGATTATTTTTTAACTTTAGGCATGATTTGAAGAGCTGAATACATGCTCGGTTAAATAGATTATATGGATATATACTTGATACAAAATTTTTAAAAATAACACATGTCAATCAGTCTACAACATGCATTCAAAGTAAAATTAATACAGAAATAAACAGCAGGGATACTTCAGTGTGAGAACTCTCAGGAATTTGTTAACAATAAGTAACAATTCTTCCAATTTTAAAATTAAACGTTTTCACTCTATAGAAGAAATAAAATTAAAAATATTCTTTCCATTTAATAATGTTACTTAACAAGTACACAGTTTACATATTTGTTCAGTACTTGACAGTTGTTTTTTCACATGCGACACAAACTGATTGTAGATTTAATAATTTAGAAATGAATGTCGGCAGTAATGGCAATACACAAGCATAAAACTGCCAATGCTTGCATATACATGTGCTTTATATTTAAACTTTATTATCCAGGGATCCTCGTCTAGATGCCTATTGTACGCGTCTTTTCAGTTCAGGACGCACCTTTTCAACATTTTACGCATCCAAGTACGCGTCTGTGTCAGTTGTCAGACACGTACAAATTTCCGTCATGTCAATTCCGTCTCTGATGCGTGATTACATATTCTTACAAAATGGCGATCGATTTTTACCTGTTTCGTCTGATTTTCAGCAGGTAGCAATCACTCGTGCGGCAAATATGCTTTAATTAAGATGTTTATTAAACAATAAACGTGCAGTGTTGATAGACACTCTTTATGGTTAAAATTAAGCGTTTACAATACACTCGTTTCAAATTTGAATACATGGTCGGAACCTTGCACTTGCAGTGGCACTCCTTACGATTTTTTTTTAAAAGTAAGAATTGTTGACCGGTACAAAGATATCTTCAATATGAACATTAATTAGTTATCTTATAAACTTTTAATTTTTGAATATATCAATAAGATAATCTGCTATAGACTAGGATCTGAAAAAAGGGGTGGGTGGGTAATGAGTTGCCTGGAAGAAATATTATGTCAGTATCTTCATCCATGTAAGTCTCTCTTTAATGGGCAAACATCAGCATGTTTCAAGTAATGAGTGCAGTTCAATCATACTCCAAAAGACTTACAAACTCAGCTATTACTAATATAAAATAGCATGGGATAAACATTCTACAAGCCATATTATATCTTTTTATGAAAAGACATTTCATGGGTCAGTCATCCAAGAAAACAGTTGTATGCAAGCACTTAGCTGGACTCATCTGCGATATGTAGGACACGTAAAAAATTTTTGGGACTCACCACTTTCAATAGTGATGCGTCCAGGACTCGCCATAAAAAAATCCTACAAGTATCACTGATTATCTGATTTAAAGTCAATCACAATGAATGGACAATAGTAGCTTTTTGTTTGAAAAAATATTTTTCTTCGTGCTCCTGTCAAAAGCTTTGATACATTTGTTCACAATTCAACTCTTACAGACATGTCATATGTTTACAAAAAATTTTCACATAGAAAACTGAATAAATTTGACAGAAAGTTGATTTTATGAGTAAAAAATGAATAACTTTCTATGTGTATTTAAAATTTACCCCAATATACAAATTAATTGTTTGTGCAATAAATAAAACATATAGATTCTATGATAAGAGTTAAATTATTCTGTTTCATTGTTAATTTTTTAGTAAAGTTAAAGTAATTTGAACCACACAGAAACCATTTTGGTTTTTTATTTTTTAGAAAAATTGAAAAAAGTGTCCAACGCACAATAAAACAGAAAGAAATTCGTAGAAATCATAACCACATCACATTGCAACATTTTTTACAAGGGATTCATAATACAGCCAATGTGAACAGTGCTGGTAAGATAATTATAGTTCACTTCAAGTGTCGGTAGTTGTAATATCTTAATTGCTATATCTGGTCACTAGCTGACATTTAGTTTCAGCTAGCAGAATTTTTTGGCTGTTACAATCAGAAAGATGATAAAGCTTCAGAAATTGCAAAATTAATTGGAAACGCTCTTTGTTGGAGAAATATCTGTTTCATCTTTAAAAATACTGTTTGTACCTCTATGATACGACGAGTCATTGAACAATTTTTCCATATATGTATAATGGTGACCTAATTGTAGTAAAATTGTCATACAACAACACACCAATAAACATTGCGTAGTAGGAATTTTAGAATTTACATATATGCGACACCTTCACACCATTCGGGGTTGTCAATGTTTTTCAGGTAGTAAATGTAATTTAACAGTGACACCAATGTCAGTTAAGACATATCGTACAGCAGGTAATCAAAAATGACATTAATTATCATAATCATTCATCCTTAAGATAAAACCAATAAAAAAATTGTTTCACTGTTGAATAATAGCACGATAGTACATTGCTGATTTTATGTGCAACTGCTGACATCAAAGTTGTTGGAAGTGAGTCACTACAGCTCTGTTACATTAAGAGTAATGGAACAAAATTCATACCCTTGCCAAAAAAGCGATGGTATTATTATTCATTCTAGCATATCATAATGTAGGTGACTTGTCTTTAATGTATTTTTTTTTCATGATTTATCATTATCTGTGATGCATAAGATTTTTTTTTGTATTTAGATAAACATGCTACATATACAGAGAATTTAAAATACAAATAGAAATTTATTATAAAATATAAAATTATTTTTACAAGTTTTGAATTACATCCCATCTTGACTTTCATTTATGACCTGTAAACTTTAAAAGCTGGATTGAAATAGCTGAAAGTAGCTGAAAACTTCATTCAAAGAAGCAAACAATTATTGTCTTCTGAAACCATGAGAAAAATATAAACCAAACTTTTATAGATGTTACATGGAAGGTCCCTTCTTGTATCTCCTTGAATTGTATCGTCTTATAAAGATTGCTCCATTTCTTAAAATTAAAAAATGGCTTATTCTGCCTTATTTTTCAGCAAAAGCAGCTTAAATTTGAAAATGTATTCTAATATGATGTCCTGCTTTGGCTATGTAAACAAAGTTATATTAAAATTCTAATAATTTTAGTTCGCACATGTGTGAGTCAATTGTGGTTGCAGTATGTTAAATTTTATTAGAAATACTCAAATTTTTAAACCATAACTATAATTACTGTTAATAAAGTTGTTATTTTAGGTCTATGTGGGGAGGTATGTGGAACAGCCACTAGCACACATTTATACGCTCTTTACTGTACATATTACCGTATTTGTCATAATCAGAATCAAAATAATTCCTGGCTACCCTATACTTTATTGTTGTTTTAGCCTGGGTGGACATTAGGACATTATATTCATGATATTTTACCCCTCACTTTCGCGTGGCAAAAAATATTCACGAATAAAATGCCCACCCATTATAACCCGACAGTAAAGTATTGTATCCATGAAATATTTCTTAATTATTACAAAGAGAAGATTGACATATGTTTCAGGTTTAGAAAAAAAATTGTGGTACATCCTGTGTTTATCAGTTGTTCTGATAAATCATTAATATCTCTTGCTTGAAATATTGGTATGTATTTATTTGCATGCCTTTCTATTTGCAGCAACATTACAAACAAACAAAATGGAAATTTCTAGTAAGTTGTCTCCCATTGCGAAAGTAAATAGCAAACCGTTTAATATAATCGGCAACACAGAATCTGTGCTAACAACACCAAGAACAAAGTGGACTTCCTCTACACCTCTGAGTAAAAAGAAGAGTCTGTCAGTAAAAAACTCACCACAAATACAGACTGTTGATAATATTGAGCAAACACCAATACCTGATGTTACTGTAGGAAAATCAATTTCAAACAAGTCAGATTCGAACTTATCAACAAGTACTAACAAACATGAGTCATCAACACTCGAGTCAAACGCTAGAAAATCGCTTAACAAAGTAGTACAGAGTAACCTCAGCAGAAAATTAGAGTTGACTTATGAACCTGTCACATTGTTGGACAACACAAAATCCATCTCAACAAAAACACCTACGAAAAATTCCGAAATTCAAACCACAAAGTCATTAACTCCCTCTCCTACACCAGCAATTCAGAGGACACCAATTTCAAACAAAGTGGGAAGTTCATTGCTGATGACTTCAAAGTCAATAACTAAAGGTTTATCAAAGTACAGTTTGGAGCAGAAATTAGATCAATCAGCTTTTCATCGAGGTATGCTTTGGTTTTTAATTTGTTTTTAGCTTACCTGTCTAAAATGCAGTTTAGTTTTGCAAACTTTTTAATTTGGACTGTTCTATTGGTTGATATTGAAGTACTATGAAAAATGTATGAAAAAGGTCAAAAATTTTTAGACAATATAATGTAATAGTCTAGCATTAAATAATTTGCTGGTTTTGCAAAATAGATTATGGTATAATTGGAAGATGTTCAAACAAATATCCTTCCAATTGGAAGAGCCCCAAAGCCTAGTTTGTAAACTTAAGAAAGAATTAGATGTGAAACCTTTACAGACTACAGTATACAAATACATGTTACCATGATGTATAAAACTTTTCATTAAGCATCATATGTCAGGGTATTTAAAGTTTTGGAAGATGAACTGTCTAATTTACCTAAGAACATACATGTGCTTTGAGAAGTATGCCAATAGAATTTCTCTTAATTTTTTTAACCTTTTTTTTTTGTTTAAAATTGTGAAACTCTAAAAAGTTCCAGATTGAATTTTTATCCAATTTTGTTGGAGATTCATCCAGGCAATTAATTTTTCCAATGTGTTTAAGGTAGTTAGTCATCTACTATTGATCATGTGGTCTGCTGGCAACAAGACATGTGGGTTTAAGTCTTATTGCAGGCAGGGTGTACTCAAACTTAATTAATAAGGATTGCTAGCTTTTCTACCACCGGTCAAGGATTTTTTCTTGGTACTCCCGCTTCCTCTGCCAAAAAAAAAACTGGATGCCTTCATATAGCTGAAAAATTACTGAATTAAACACTATTCAGACAAACAAACAAACATTACAATAATAAAATGTTGTAATATTTTCATTGTAATTTTTAGCAATTAAAGGGGGAAATGGGGCCAATTATTCAATCTTTCTCATGTTTGGGAATTAGGATTGTAGTATAAATTTGTTTTAATTTGTAAATTTTTTCTTGTTGAACGAGATTTTGAAAGTGTGTCAGTGAATTTGTTCTACTTTTGTATGCTATAAGTTGGGGGAAGGGGGGGGGGGAAGCAAATAAATTTACCCTTGTCCGTCCATGAGTTTGTCCATCCGGATTACGTTGTCCGGCTAACTCCTACAGTTTTAGGCCTACAACATTTATATTTTGCAGAATGTTTTGAACAGTATTTATATTTTGGTAGGATATTTGAACGCATAATGGAGGTGCGCAAGTCTAAGAGATTTCGATTTTTGTCTCGCCTGCGACGAAAGTTGCTGGAGGCGAGACATATGTATGGGAATCCGGCGGCAGCGGCGTAAACACTTGACATCTTGCTTCATATATTTGTAAGCCCAAGCCCTAGGTCCATCTAATTTGGTACAGAGGTAGCTTATGATGAGTACTTGCCAGTCAGTCACCTGACCTTGACCTCAATTTCACGGTCCAGCGACTACGTTAAAGTTTTTGGGTTACTGCAGTTTCTCTGTAACTACGCATAGTAGGATGACAGTATTTGGTGTATAGGTTGCTGATGACTAGTACATGACTCTGGTAGGTGTCACCTGGCCTTGACCTCAATTTCACGGTCCAGTGACTACGTTAAAGTTTTTGGGTTACGACATTTCCTGTTACCACGCATGGTTGGATGAGCGACTACGTTAAAGTTTTTGTATTGGGACAGTTCCTCTGTAACTATGCATGGAATGGTGACAATATTTGGTATACCGGCCGCTGCTGATATTTAATGCTATTTACGTAATGCTTATGAGGAAATTTATTTTCGTTACTGATGCGGAATGCAGGTGGGACGTTTTTCTGTGTCCACACTTGTTGTGAAATATTCTTAAACTACAGATATTTGGACTTACTTTGCAGACCAGATAACTGTTATAGGGGTACATGTCTTGTCCAGCTATCTTCTAATTCAATTTTAGAGCTACAGCATTTATATATATGTAAAATAGTAATAAAGGTCATGTATGCCATAAGGCTAAAAGGTAAAATCAAAACGAAAAATAAAAATAAAATTAAAAATAAAAAATCCAACAACAATAAAGAGGGGCCCGAGCTTTCGGTCCAAAGACCTTCTTCAGGGCGAGAAAGAGGGAGACAAAGAAAAACACAACCGTATAGGACAAGGAAAGCGAGTAAACTAAATGAGAAATGGCAGATAGCTGTGATCTGTTGCACACATACACATGCCTGGATGAATCTCCCAAGGAAAGCGAGTAAACTAAATGAGAAATGGCAGATAGCTGTGATCTGTCGCACACATACACATGCCTGGATGAATCTCCCAAGGAAAGCGAGTAAACTAAATGACAAATGGCAGATAGCTGTGATCTGTCGCACACATACACATGCCTAGATGAATCTCCCAAGGAAAGCGAGTAAACTAAATGACAAATGGCAGATAGCTGTGATCTGTCGCACACATACACATGCCTGGATGAATCTCCCAAGGAAAGCGAGTAAACTAAATGACAAATGGCAGATAGCTGTGATCTGTTGCACACATACACATGCCTGGATGAATCTCCCAAGGAAAGCGAGTAAACTAAATGACAAATGGCAGATAGCTGTGATCTGTCGCACACATACACATGCCTGGATGAATCTCCCAAGGAAAGCGAGTAAACTAAATGAGAAATGGCAGATAGCTGTGATCTGTCGCACACATACACATGCCTGGATGAATCTCCCAAGGAAAGCGAGTAAACTAAATGACAAATGGCAGATAGCTGTGATCTGTCGCACACATACACATGCCTGGATGAATCTCCCAAGGAAAGCGAGTAAACTAAATGACAAATGGCAGATTGCTGTGATCTGTCGCACACATACACATGCCTGGATGAATCTCCAACAAAATTATTATTATTATTCTATATATGTAAAAGCAAGATTGTACACAAAATGATGGATTGCAGGACAAAGGATTTTGATTTTCAATTTATTTTCATAAAATTAGAGATAGTTGGACTTTGTCAGTTTGCAGTTCAGATAGCTGAGGTACCTGCTTCAACCCACTGCTTATGTTACTGATCAGGTGGGGGCATCATTGGTGTCTTACAGACACACTTTCTGAGAAAAAAACTTTGCCACTAACTTATCAACCTTTTCATCTAGTTATAGTATACAAATAATCAAAATTTGCATCTTCATTTTTTGACATTTAGATCATATTTTATCTTTTATTCAATAATGATAAGGTTTTCTATTTTTATTCCTTATTTTAGTAATGCTTAAACAGATATTTTTCCTGCTTGTATTCAGGTTTATATTTATTTTTTAACTACCTTTAGGTAAATGTACATAAATTTTTTAAATATCTGATTTCAGTAGATTTTTGTTCTCAGTTAAATGATTCATTCATTATTTAAAATCTGTTGTTTGAATTTAATAGTATGTTGACAGATTGTTCATCGTTATGTTTTTAGAGATTTACAGTGTAAAATTGTCTATAGTTACTTGTTTTCGTCATGGTAGTAAATTTATAAGAAACAAAATTTGGATTGGATTCATTCTTGTAATTCATCATCAGAATTTTATAAGTGTTCCAATATATTTTCTCGTCTTTTTGCTCTTGATATATTTGGGATAAAGGGACGGCAGTTTTGTTATGTCTAATGAATTTAGTTTTTTTTTGTTTGAATGGTGTTTTAATGCCACTTTCAGCAATTTTTCAGCTATTTCATGGCGTCCAGTTTTTATTGGGGGAGGAAGCCGGAGAGAACCCCGACCTGCGGTAGGAAAACTGGCAATCCTTGTCAATTAAGATTGGAGTCGAGTACACCCTGCCTGCAGTGAGAATCGATCCCACAATCTCAGTGTTGACAGACCACGTGATCAATAGTAGACGAACTACCTTGACCACTCGGCCACCGAGGCCCCCTAATGAATTTAGTGTATATAAAATAAATTTTTATTTTTACTTATATCGCTATATTTTTTTCCTCTATCAACTGCTTCCTATGATGTAACTATTACAGTGTCAGCTATGGACAAAGGATTTTTATAGTTTAAAAACAAGATTGTCATGATTGTGATGTATATAAAAACTAAAGGTAATTGTCCTACTTGTGAAATTAACAATGTATTTGTATGTGTTCATTTACAGATGACAAACTTCCTGAAGAAGTTGATGACAGTGGAAACAGTGACCTGGAGGTAAGGATAAGTAATCAGTTCATGTTTATCTCAAATAATATTATGTTCTGAGATTTTTGCTTTGGTCTCAAAGAACAAATTGTCTCCCTTCTATACAAGTATAAATGGATAAAAAATAAGTTTGCCTGTTATATAACCTGGGTAATTCTTTACTCCAAAATTATACATAAAACTATAGTTATTTATCTTTCAATTGAAAATATGGCAAGAAAACAGAATGCTTTTAAATTAAATTTAAAGAAAGAATCCACAAAAAAACATATATTACAAGTAAAAATGGTCATCATAAATTAAATAGAAACTTAGCAAAAAAAATATGAAAATTTGATATGTTACTTATTCTCAAAAAAAAAAGAAACACATTTGTCTTTTGATGTTACATTCAATTTTCTACAGTGAATTTATTCTGTAAAAATTGCAGTAATGGAGGTCTTGTCACTATCTGGTCAAAAGATTGTGATACTAGAAATACCTTAACAGCCAAATACCTAAAAGTAGTCTTATGATAATAATGGGAAAGAGTCTGTCATGGTCAATATATCCTGTGGAAGGTTGACCTATAATACAAGGTTATGGCAAGATTACATTTCATATTCCTGATCCAAACAAGAAACCAGACTGGTGTAACAACAGTTTTAAAATTTCTACTTTAGACTATGTCCATACCATTTTGAAGAATGTTGCATTGAGGATAGTTTAATGGTGATTTTTTGTTTCTATATTTTCATTTAGGTGACCTCATTTTCCATTTTGTCCTAGAATATTAGTTGAAATTTTCACATAAATATTAATGAAATTAAAAATTTTTACTATTTTTTGCAGCATGTATTGTGTTTATACAAAATATTTGCTTAGCTGACTATTTGAGAAATAAGTCACTTGATGCAAAAACTTTGTTTCGCATACAAATTTCTCTTCATGTTAACTACATGTATTATTATTATTATTATTATTTGTAAAAATTATTTTGTGTGTGAGTAAATGAACATACAACACAGTTCCCAAATTTCACGTTTGTATTTTGTGTCAAGGTGTCAGTTGCATTTCCTGAAGGTATTCAAAATGTAATTTACATCCTGACACTTAAGTGCATTAAAATCATACCTGTCCTTAGCAGGAGAAGGGCATTATGTTTATTTGATAGCAATATCATGCTTCAGACGTATTTAAATTAAAACAAAGACTTACAAGTCTATTTTTTCAGGTCATGTCTTTGTTTCTAGTAATACATTCATCAGTTTGAAGATATTCTTCCAATGGCTAATTCATGGCAGCATAAACACTCCAACATTATTGGAATTCTGACATTTTTCACAAGAACACCACTAAGTATTTTTAATTTTTTTATGGATTTTCACTTTCTGTCTTGCATTTCAAAAGGTATTCTTGTGTTCAAGCTGTTTTTTTGTGCACTCTGGCTCATATTGACATGCCAAAATTTTACCACCTTTAATCCACTTGCGAAGCGTGACAGTGAAGGATATAATAAAACATTACAAGGCAAATATGTTTCTTTTTATTTGCATAATAACGTATCATTCAAATTTTCATTTTTTGCAAAGTTTCCCTGTATGTTATGACCTGTTTATAGCATATAAACATCTGATGATCTAAAAAATGAAACACTTTATTCCTTTTCCTTTTTAAGCATGGTACCAGCATGTTTGTTCTAACAAAAATTATTTTTAAAAAAATTACTAATTTTAGGGTCGAATAAGTACAGAAAATACTGGTGAACTTAAACTATAGCCTTAAATTTCTGTAGGGTTGTCACACTGTCTTTAGTCAGGGAGGTCGCTGATATGTAAACCTGCCAATGCTGAAAAATCCAAATTTTACTCGTTATCAGCTGGCTATTAATATGGTTTATTCCTCGAATGCCAACATTCTTTCATGTACCCAAAATTTACTTGTAAAATTTTGTTGGCATTCGAGGAATAAGGTCAAATTGTTTAAGAAAACAAATGAGCATTATTATACAAACAATCTTCTAAATTAATTTTTCAGGTAAATTAGGGAGAGGTCTTTTGTATTTTTTTCTTTTTTCTCCTTTTGTTTCACCAGAAGATGTCTCTTTTCATCTTTTCAATTTTTGCCTCTTTTTGAAATGATTTTGAAATAACATTTTATTATTTTTATTTTATTAGCTTCATGACTTTTTATAAATTTTTACTCAAGATGCAAAAGGTAGGATGCAGCATTAGCATACTGTAATGTGGGTTATCTCTCTGTTGGTGTGTCTGAGTGTAAGGTCTCCAAGTCTGTCTTCAATTTCTCTGTATTTTTCCTTTCTGGTGACTCTTTTTCCACTGGAAGGGTACTAGAGCATCTGGCATCTTGAGGGGGCTTCCTGACACTAAGAGCTTAACTAGACAGTAGATATTGTGGTGTGGAACTTAAACAGCTTTCTTTATCTTGGAGTGCCATCCTTTTAAGTTATTGGTGGTTCTTGGTCCTATGGTGTAGTAATGGTTCCAAAGATGTTGATTTCTTTCTTTCCAGTAGTTGGTGAATCTCTCTGTGTTGATGTCTGTGTCTGCGACATTCATGTCTTCAAGCGCTTAGAACCACATGTCTTCAGCTTCTTCCGTTGGTATCATCGGGAGTATTGCAGCACGTTGCACAAGTCTGTGCAAGTCTGATATCTTCATTGCTGCAGTATGGTACTTGAAAACCATGTGTTTTATTGTCCCCCGCCGCAACGCGACTGAGGGACCTAGTAATAGTCTGCGTCCGTGCATCCATCCGTCCTTCCGTCACACTTTTGTGGACACAATGCCTCTGAAACCACTTGATGGATTGATTTGATATTTGATAGGATGATAGGATTTGATATATGATGGGTAGATGTGCATATTATACCGCCATTTTGATTTGTCAAATTTTGTAGGAGGTATGGGACTTTGACCAATTTCAGCAAAATAATTCTTGTGGAGGCATCTCCTCTTAAACCGCTTTATGAAATGCTTTGATATTTGGTAGGATTAATTGTTATGATGGGTAGATGTGCACACTCTCCCGTCATTTAGATTTGTCAAATTTTGTAGGAGTAATGGAACGTTGACCGTTTTAGCAATATATAGTAGATCTTGTGGACGCATCTCCTCTGAAACCGCTTGACAAATTGCTTTGATTTTTGTAGGATTAATTGTTATGATGTGTAGATGTGCATACTCTATCATCATATTGATTCATTAAAATTTGTAGGAGATATGGGACTTATTCGTTAAAGGATTGCTATGATATTTAATAGGATTAATTGTTGTCATGTGTATATATGCATACTCTACAACCTTTGTGATTTGTCAAATTTTCTAGGAGTTATGGGATTTTCACTATTTTTGCAATATTGAACAATACTGAAAGCTTATTTTATCGAGCCCTCTTACTAGAGTTTCACATTCTGTTTCATGTAGATGTTTAGCTCTTCCCAAATACATGTCCAAACAGTTCTAATATTACATGCTTACTATTATGTCCCAAAACTAAATGCATCACAAACATTTTTTCCCATTTTATTTTCTCACGCCTCTTATGCAATTCGATACTGCAGCGGCAGGGGACATTTGGTTACATGTAGCAACTTGCCCTTGTTTTGGTGTTTGTAATTTTGGTGTTTCATCCAACTGATGAGTTAAATTTTTGCACCATTGATACTTGCTCTCCTTAAATCAGAGAAGTAAGCAAAGTTATTATACGTATATGTTTTTATGCCCCCGCGACGACATGTCGGGGGGCATTAAGTTTTACTCATGTCCGTCCGTCCGTCTGTACGTCCGTACAAAGTTCCGTCAAGCTTTTCTCAGAAACCGTACATCAGAACAATTTGAAATTTGACAGGGTGGTTCAGAATCACAAGTTGTACGTCCTAAGCGACTTTCAGACCTGTCGGACAACTACTTCCTGTTTGGGACTGGGCCGATATGAAAATGTGTTAACATGAGAATGAAAATTTCCGTCAAGTTTTTCTCAGAAACCGTACATCAGAACAATTTGAAATTTGGCAGGGTGGTTCAGTATCACAAGTTGTACGTCCTAAGCGACTTTCAGACCTGTCGGACAACTACTTCCTGTTTGTGACTGGGCTGATATTAAATTGTGTTAACATGAATATGAAAATTTCCGTCAAGCTTTTCTCAGAAACCACACACGAGAACAATTTGAAATTTGGCAGGGTGGTTCAGTATCACAAGTTGTACGTCCTAAGCAACTTTCAGACCTGTCGGACAACTACTTCCTGTTTGCGACTGGGCCGATATGAAAATGTGTTAACATGAGTATGAAAATTTCCGTCAAGCTTTTCTCAGAAACCGTAGACAAGAACAATTTGAAATTTGGCAGGGTGGTTCAGTATCACAAGTTGTACGTCCTAAGCGACTTTCAGACCTGTCGGACAACTACTTCCTGTTTTCGACTGGGTCGATTTGAAAATGTGTTATCACGAGTATGAAAATTTCCGTCAAGCTTTTCTCAGAAACCGTAGACAAGAACAATTTGAAATTTGGCAGGGTGGTTCAGTATCACAAGTTGTACGTCCTAAGCGACTTTCAGACCTGTCGGACAACTACTTCCTGTTTTCGACTGGGTCGATTTGAAAATGTGTTATCACGAGTATGAAAATTTTCTCAAGCTTTACTCAGAAACCGTACATTAGAACAATTTGAAATTTGGCAGGGTGGTTAAGTATCACAAGTTGTACGTCCTAAGCGACTTTCAGACCTGTTGGACAACTACCTCCTGTTTGGGACTTCCTTTAGCGGGGGCATCCGTGTCCCATGGACACATTCTTCAATTTTTTTATATTATATATTGGTATATAATTTGAGGGGACAGCATGTATCCACTTAGAAATCATGCCATGACCGATTAAATGTGTTAATTAAGTTTTATTAAACTAATTAATTACCAAATATATCATATAAAACAAATGATCATTATTGTCCTTCTGTCAGTAATTATCGATCATGGATTTAATCCTTTTTGTATCCAGCAGTAAACCTTGAAGGTGTTATTTTTATAATCATTAACAAAGCGCCAAATAAACCAAAATAAAACTACATCCAAAATAACCAGATTTTACGGTATTTGGTTCATTGACCTCTGTACTTCAGCTTAACTCCATACTTCAGTGTCGAGTTTACTTCATTGGCTATTCCCTATTTCAGAGTTATGTTTAACCTCCTTTAGCATTATGTTTTGTTTGTTGGCTGATCTCCATACTTCAGAGTTATGTTTAGTTCATTAGCTGACCTACCTCCAGCATTATGTTTAGTTCATTAGCTGACCTACCTCCAGCATTATGTTTAGTTCATTAGCTGACCTACCTCCAGCATTATGTTTAGTTCATTAGCTGACCTACCTCCAGCATTATGTTTAGTTCATTAGCTGACCTACCTCCAGCATTATGTTTAGTTCATTAGCTGACCTACCTCCAGCATTATGTTTAGTTCATTAGCTGACCTACCTCCAGCATTATGTTTAGTTCCACTGACCACTGTTCTCCAGCCTTATGTCAAGTTCCACCCTACTTAAGCATTATGTTTAGTTCCACTGACCACCGTTCTCCAGCCTTATGTCAAGTTCCACCCTACTTAAGCCTTATGTTTAGTTCCAATGACCACCGTTCTCCAGCCTTATGTCAAGTTCCACCCTACTTAAGCATTATGTTTAGTTCCACTGACCACCGTTCTCCAGCCTTATGTCAAGTTCCACCCTACTTAAGCCTTATGTTTAGTTCCATGTATTGGAAGCTTTTATAATTGTAAGTTGGTCAGATAGTGAAATATGATATTAATCGATAGTAAAATTCGTTATGTTTTTACACAGCATATATATAAATTAAATTGTTGATGGAACTTTATGTTGTAACTTTATAGTTTTTGTAAGCCCATCGTTGTATTGTGATTTTCTACTAGTTACCAAACATTGATATATGTTAGTTTTACTGCTTTACCTCTTTAGAATACATATTGTCTGTTTTTATTTTCAGGATACATCAGATGATATTAAATTGAAAACGCCACATTTACATGGAAATATCTCCAGGATACCAACTCCTATCTATAGTAGTACTCCAGCTCCTGTTAGGACCAAACAGAACATAGAATCTCATGTCAAGTAAAATAATCTTACTATTTATAACTGCTTATATTTATTAGTTTATTGGTATGACTCTACAAATCTTTGTTTTCCAACAGAGTCCAAAACAAATATAAACTAAACCTTTATATTGGTTAAGTTCTTACTCCTCTTGTAGTCATGGATTTAACATCGAGAAATGTGAGATCTTAGTTTTAACTGGGATAAAATTGTATGGATCTCATGATTCCTCATCCTCACAAGGGTTTATGTGTCCTTGAAACCCTGACAATTTTAGCTAGGAAATTCCCAGTCTAAAATATTTTCATATGACGTCAAACCTTCAAAATATCAACCAATGAAATTTCTTGGCATGTGTTTTTTTGAAGAAGCATGTGTTTGGCAATAGAATATGCAACTGTCACTCTTATTAATTCTTGAGGGGATATAAAATGTAACGCAACTAATAAATAAAACAGTAATAACAAACTATTAACACTATTGTACAAAATATGCTTATTTTCATGTGGTTTATGCAACACATCCATTTAGTTTATTTACAATTGACATCAGGATATCCCCTAAATAAATCATGTTTAAAAGCCAGCTTTTGATTGGCTACATGCAGGTATGATGTAGCCAATCAAAATAGTGACATCTAGCCCAGGAACTTCCAGAAATGTTTGTCAGGATTTCTTGGACCTGTGTGGACACAGAAACCCTGACTTGTGAGGATGATGGTTCCTTAATTAAATAATTTGCCAGTTGCTCTGATGAGAAAAAATAAAAACAAAATTATTTTTGGGAAAGATAATCATAGATGAGTGATTAAGGTAGTAATCTATTATTGATAACATGCCTGTCATCACTGGGGTTGAGAGTTTGAGTCTTACTGCCAGCGTCTGCTCAACTCCAATCTTAATTGTCAAGGATTGCCAGTTTTCATACCCATGGTCAATGCAATGGTTTTCTCCAGGTACACTGGCTTCATATCCCCCCCCATTCCCCCTTTATAATACGATGATATAACATTAAACACAATTCAAACAAACTATCAACCAATGTGAAATTAATCACAATATTTTTTTTTTTGTTAATTATTATTTTATTGGAGGCATTCGTCAAATCATTATTCAAACATCTTTCAGGATTTCAAAAAAGAAGCCTGAAAGAAACATGATATCATCAATAATACCAACCAGTGTCATCAAGCAAGCTTTTCAGCATTTTTCCAACATGAGAGCTGCTCCTAATACGATGAACGAACTAATAAAATTGTAAGTAGTTCTTTAGTTCAAGATAACTGTAACTTGAAACCTAAATCCCAGCATTGAAACTGCTTCAGTTCTATTTATGTCCCTACAAATTTCCAACATTTAGTACTTTTTGTCAGCATAAGGTTTTGTGCATATTTGCTATTTTAAGTGGCTGCAGACCAAATAGGTGTTCAGTTTTGAGGCATAAAAATACATTTTATGTAGTTGCAGACATCATTAGACCATTGTTTATTTAATTCATTTAAAATAACAATAATTTTTAATTGGTGCAATTTTTGTCTCGCCTGCGACGAAAGTCGCTGGAGGCGAGACATATGTATGGGAATCCGGCGGCGGCGGCGGCGGCGTAAACACTTGACATCTTGCTTCATATCTTTGTAAGCCCAAGCCCTAGGTCCATCAAATTTGGTCCAGAGGTAGCTTATGATGAGTACTTGCCAGTCAGTCACCTGTCACCTGACCTTGACCTCAATTTCACGGTCCAGCGACTACGTTAAAGTTTTTGGGTTACGACAGTTCCTCTGTAACTACGCATGGTAGGATGACAATATTTGGTGTATAGGTTGCTGATGACTAGTACATGACTGTCTGGTAGGTGTCACCTGACCTTGACCTCAATTTCACGGTCCAGCGACTATGTTAAAGTTTTTGGGTTACGACAGTTCCTCTGTAACTACGCATGGTAGGATGACAATATTTGGTGTATAGGTTGCTGATGACTAGTACATGACTGTCTGGTAGGTGTCACCTGACCTTGACCTCAATTTCACGGTCCAGCGACTACGTTAAAGTTTTTGGGTTACGACAGTTCCTCTGTAACTACGCATGGTAGGATGACAATATTTGGTGTATAGGTTGCTGATGACTAGTACATGACTGTCTGGTAGGTGTCACTTGACCTTGACCTCAATTTCACGGTCCAGCGACTACGTAAAAGTTTTTGGTTTACGACAGTTCCTCTGTAACTACGCATGGTAGGATGACAATATTTGGTGTATAGGTTGCTGATGACTAGTACATGACTGTCTGGTAGGTGTCACCTGACCTTGACCTCAATTTCACGGTCCAGCGACTACATAAAAGTTTTTGGGTTACGACAGTTCCTCTGTAACTACACATGGTAGGATGACAATATTTGGTATATAGGTTGCTGATGAATAGTACATGACTGTCAGCTGGTAGGTGCCATTTGACCTTGACCTCAATTTCACAGTCCAGTGACTACGTTAAAGTTTTTAGGTTACTGCTGTTCCCCTGTAACCAAGCATGGTAGGATGACAATATTTGGTATATAGGTTGCTGATGAATAGTAAATGATTGTCTGGTAGGTTTCACCTGACCTTGACCTTAATTTAACGGTTCAGCGACTTCGTTAAAATTTTTGTATTAGGACAGTTCCTCTGTAACTATGCATAGTATGGTGACAATAATTGGTATACAGGCCGCTGCTCATAATTAATGCTATTTACGTAATGCTTATGACGAAATTTATTTTCTTTACTCATGCGGAATTCAGGCGAGACGTTTTTCTGTGTCCACACTTGTTGAATTATTTAAGAAACTAAAGTTACTAATGATCATATTTTCCTAAACTGTTAACAGCCCTGTTAGGTCATTAATTCCTCACTAAAGATTTATTGTGAACTTAATATTGAGATATTGTAAAACAACTGTGTTATTATTATAATCACAAAGAATTCAAACAGCTGCCATTGTCGGACTGTCATTTATGTTAAATTACATGGTATTCCTGATGCTATTGGGTTTGTGACTATTTTGTGCTTTAATTCATTCATTTTTTAAATTTATATTTCAGCACAGATAAATATTTTGAAAACACTTCTAAAAATCTGGAGAATTATGCCTTGCATGCTGGAAGAAAAACTATAGATGAATCAGATGTGATCTTGATGATGAAAAGGTAAGATCTATAGGGGACACTATTGTCTGCTGGGGGCCTAGGAGTTTGTCTGCTGGTGGCCTGGGAGTTTGTTGGGGGCCTGTGAGTTTGTCTGTTGGGGGCCAGGGAGTTTGTCTGCTGGGGGCCTGGAAGTTTGTCTGTTGGGGGCCTGGGAGTTTGTCTGCTGGGGGCCTGGGACTTTGTCTTCTGGTGGCCTGGGAGTTTTCATTGACCATTCAATCTCAGCAAGGGGAATAATCTGCTGTATATGTATCATATTGTAGACTTCACATTTTATCAGTGCACGCTTAATCAAATTTTCTGTCTTAACATTCAGCTCCACATGCCTTCAATCCCAATTCATTAATAAATTTTACAAAAATTGTGTCTGTTCCTATTCTTCATCTCGGTAAAGCTTGTCTGACCTGTTAGTTTGTCTTCATTTGACCTAGACTTAGATATTGTACATGTGAATATATCACTAAGAGATGGTGTGCACATATGATGACATTGAGATCAAAATGTAAGCAATTTTCATAGGAAAAGCTTGTCTGGCGGGTAACTCTTTTCTCACTAATGAGACAGCATGGTACCTATTTTTAGCCGGTTGAGATATCCTTGTCTCAACCCGTGGGTGAGATAAGAATTTCACGCTCCTTTTCACGTAAAAATGTATTGTGACGTCAACTGTCGGTTCAGCAATAAAAATTATAAATATTTGCTTTAGTTGTGTTGGTTTACTGTGCCTTTTTAAATATTAACATGAAAACAACATATATGAGCTTCCATGACCCAATTTATGCCACAATATGATAGCGGTAAACATCAAAACAAAAACGGTGACGTAACATGTGTGCACTGGAGATTATGTTCAGGGTAGATAACTCTATTTGTTGCCATCTTCTAACAGAAGAGAACCGGATTTTTTTAACGAATTAGTGAGAAATAGAATCAAACACCGGTGGTTGGGCAAGACGGGAAAATCTCAGACACCCGCGTGAAAGATTTCTTTTGGTCTCCAACTCGGCATAGCCTCGTTGGAGACCAGAAATCTTTTCACTTGGGTGTCCGAGATTTTCCCGTCTTGACCTCCCACCGGTGTTAGATCCTATATTTCTCTTTTGAACTAAACCTTAGATATTGCAAATATTAATATCTTTTTTAACAATGTAAAACCATACTTTTTTGGAGGGATTTCAGTAAATGATTACTATTTCCTACACATGGAAAGCATAATGGTATGTTTGACTGCAAATTTTATGTTTGTGGACCTTGCCTATTCAGTGCAGAGAAGGGGGGTCACCATTTTTTGGTTTAAATATTGATAATTAGGATGTCATTTTACCACCTCATCTGTTTTAATGACAATATTGTGCTATAGTTTGTAGTCTGCTGGTTTTATCTTCCACCAATAGGATTGGTCAAAATGTTCATTTCTATATCATATATCTATAGCTAACTTTGGGCTGCCAGTCTGAAATTTTTCTTAAAACTGCATTGAACCCACATTAGAAATCTTTTCAGAAATAAAAGATACACAGTAAAAGGGGCACTTTTATTGACATTTGCAGTTACATATTTGTTGAGGCATGAAATAAGACACAGAGATTTGTTTTATATAAATTTTTAAAATTATTTAAGTTTACCCTCTACTAAATAACCAAACAGTTGATGCTTTAGTCAAAAGTAGTGCTTAAAGAACCAAAGTACATGTAGTTCTACTTTCACTTTGCATAAAAATTGTAATTCTGAATGAACCTGTTTAAAATTAAATTTATATGACATATTTGAGAAGTTAAATTAATCAAAATTAATGATTTCAATAAAGTTTTAGATTTTGTACAAATATTCACAGACTGGCACCTGTTTCTATCCATATGACAACTTAAGCTAGCTTTATTTGTGATGTCATTTTGTAAACTTCACAAAACATTCTTATTAGTCGGTCACATAATTTTTAACAAAGACATGGTATTTTGAGAACATCAGGTTGTCACTTATAGTGAACTTAAGGTAAATTCAGTATTCTATAAGTGTATTACCACTAGATGATGTGTTGAGTGGTTGACCTTAGATTGCCTTTGTACTTAACCTTCAAGGTCAAATTTCCATATTTTTTTTTACCTAGGCTTTAGATATGACATGTAGGTATGTCATAATAGCACAGTACATATTTTGTAAATCAATAATTTAGTAAGATTAGAATATTTTAAATATATGTATACATCTCCTACTATAGACAATTTCTGTACAATTTTCCTTTTTTCAGTGTATATGGTGTATTGGGGTTACCTATTTTGTGTAATGTGAAACTCTAAATGGTTGAATTTCTGAAATCCATCATTCTTTGCATGTGTAAAATACTTATAGTGTGTCCATATTTGCCCCAATGTGCAGGGTCCAAGTGAAGGCGAGACATTCGTTTTAGTTACTAAAACATGGTCTAGCTTTTATATGTAGTTGTAATTTGTAAAAGTTCTTTTACAGGCAAGGTTTCATCACAGATAAACAACCACTAGATATCCACATAGAGAATATCTTGCCATTGGAAATGAGACAGGAAATAGTACCAATGGCGACAGCCTTCAATATACTGACACCTTATTGATGTCAAAACTAAAGTGATGACAAATTATATATTGTAGCTCACCTCATTGATGTGTGGCAATGTACTTTCTGCCCCAAGGATTAGAGAATTTTTTTTGTGTGCTCATTTTGAGCATTTCTGCCACATAGAGATCAATTGACAATTTGTTAACAGCTGTTAAAGGATTATACAGAATATGCATCAATCTATAAACAGAATTAAAATGCAGTTCATATTCATATCAAAAGCAGTTGTATTATGAAATGATTTGCTGTTTATGCAACACAGTCATCGAAAGAATCGATTAATTTATGTCAATCAACAAGCATTTTTGTTTACCAGATTTTTCTCATCATAGAAACATTTAGAAAGACTTGTATCAGAAATGGCTGTAATATGTTAACATGTATGTAATGTGACCATTGACAATAGTGTTTGTCAAGTTTATTTAACTAATGAAATGATTTGTGCTCACTTAGCTGAAGACCATGTGAGCTATTGTCATCAATGTTTGTTCTTTGTATGTCTGTTAACATTTTACATTTTCATCTTCTCCTTTAAACTAAATTGAACAAAACTTGGCATTAATGATTCTTATGACGACCAACAGATTCCTCATTTGCATTTGATTGGTGACATTTAAATACCTTCTACTCAAGATCAAATAATTTATATTTTGATATATTTTAATTTGATATATACTTTTATTTTCCTCCTGTTGCAGAGTAAATAACACAGTCGAAATTATGATACTAAACATACACTTTTAATAATACATGCAATATAAGGAAAAGAGAACCTTAAAGTGTTCTCTTGTATTAATGTCAGCAATTAATGACCGTTGTACATTAAGAGAACCTAAAAGTGTTCTCTTGTATTATATTAATGTCAGCAATTAATGAACATTGTACATTAAGAGAACCTAAAAGTGTTCTCTTGTATTATATTAATGTCAGCAATTAACGAACATTGTACATTAAGAGAATCTAAAAGTGTTCTCTTGTATTATAACAATGTCAGCAATTAACGAACATTGTACATTAAGAGAACCTAAAAGTGTTCTCTTGTATTATATTAATGTCAGCAATTAACGAACATTGTACATTAAGAGAACCTAAAAGTGTTCTCTTGTATTATATTAATGTCAGCAATTAACGAACATTGTACATTAAGAGAACCTAAAAGTGTTCTCTTGCATTAATGTCAGCAATTAATGAACATTGTACATTAAGAGAACCTAAAAGTGTTCTCTTGTATTATATTAATGTCAGCAATTAACGAACATTGTACATTAAGAGAACCTAAAAGTGTTCTCTTGCATTAATGTCAGCAATTAATGAACATTGTACATTAAGAGAATCTAAAAGTGTTCTCTTGCATTAATGTCAGCAATTAACGAACATTGTACATTAAGAGAACCTAAAAGTGTTCTCTTGCATTAATGTCAGCAATTAACGAACATTGTACATTAAGAGAACCTAAAAGTGTTCCCTTGTATTATATTAATGTCAGCAATTAACGAACATTGTACATTAAGAGAACCAAAAAGTGTTCTCTTGCATTAATGTCAGCAATTAATGAACATTGTACATTAAAAGAACCTAAAAGTGTTCTCTTGTATTATATTAATGTCAGCAATTAATGAACATTGTACATTAAGAGAACCTAAAAGTGTTCTCTTGCATTAATGTCAGCAATTAACGAACATTGTACATTAAGAGAACCTAAAAGTGTTCTCTTGCATTAATGTCAGCAATTAATGAACATTGTACATTAAGTGAACCTAAAAGTGTTCTCTTGCATTAATGTCAGCAATTAATGAACATTGTACATTAAGAGAATCTAAAAGTGTTCTCTTGCATTAATGTCAGCAATTAATGAACATTGTACATTAAATGAACCTAAAAGTGTTCTCTTGCATTAATGTCATCAATTAATGAACATTGTACATTAAGAGAATCTAAAAGTGTTCTCTTGTATTATATTAATGTCAGCAATTAATGAACATTGTACATTAAGAGAACCTAAAAGTGTTCTCTTGTATTATATTAATGTCAGCAATTAATGAACATTGTACATTAAGAGAACGTAAAAGTGTTCTCTTGTATTATATTAATGTCAGCAATTAATGAACATTGTACATTAAGAGAACCTAAAAGTGTTCTCTTGCATTAATGTCAGCAATTAATGAACATTGTACATTAAGAGAACCTAAAAGTGTTCTCTTGCATTAATGTCAGCAATTAATGAACATTGTACATTAAGAGAACCTAAAAGTGTTCTCTTGCATTAATGTCAGCAATTAATGAACATTGTACATTAAGAGAACCTAAAAGTGTTCTCTTGCATTAATGTCAGCAATTAATGAACATTGTACATTAAGAGAACCTAAAAGTGTTCTCTTGCATTAATGTCAGCAATTAACGAACATTGTACATTAAGAGAACCTAAAAGTGTTCTCTTGCATTAATGTCAGCAATTAACGAACATAGTACATTAAGAGAACCTAAAAGTGTTCTCTTGCATTAATGTCAGCAATTAACGAACATTGTACATTTTATTTATAACAAGTTATAGATATTTTGTCCAGTTTTTTTTTCTTATATCATTTGTGCATATCGTACTTTAAACCTGTTAACTTATTTTCTGCAAGAGTTGTATATGAAAGAAACAACATAGCCAACATGGACATTTCAGATTGGCTGAAATAAAAATCTTCTTGGAAAAGCTTCAATATTTGGAAACTAAGTACCATTTCTTATTCTGTCTTGGTCTGGTATGAACATAGCTACAATAACATAACTCTTTTTTTTTCATTTTGACCAAACTTCAAAGAGGTCCCACTGCAGGTCATTTTGGATATTTTGTTTAATACATACTTTCACCATCAAACTACTTTCTTGGTTAAATAATTTTTTTTTTCACTTTAATTACATGTTTATTATTTCTCATAAATATACTACAAGTATAATGACAGACTAGTTTTCAACAAGCTTGAAGAAATACTACAAAATTCTTTTTAATCAATGAAATCATTGTTTCCAATGAAAATAAAGCATTTTAAATATTACCTTACTTTAAAAAGTCTCATATAATGTTAACCTAATCAATTTTATTTTATTCCAGAAGGCCTTGGGGAAGATAAGCTGAATGCTAACTGCATAAAATCCTTAAATAATGTGTTACTATAAAGTCTTCTTGAAATAACAAAGTTTAGTGAAGTTTTTAACAACAAAAAAACGTAACAAACTTGCTGTGTGTATTAGAGTGAAAACTACCTTAAAACGGAACAACGGTCCTTACTGTACTGTTCTATAATAAATGCTTGATTTTACTATGCAATTTCCTACTCAGGCTAAAGTGTGACTTTATCTAAATTTGAACAGTGTTGTATCGAAGAAATTTCTTTACTCTCAAATAAACAAAAGTATCAAGAAAACTTTTATCAAAGAATCTTTAATAAAATAATAAGTAATCTTTCTTTGTTTTTCAACCTTCAATATGAAAATTTTTTTAATGTGCTCTTTGATTCCTAAAGAGTTATTGCATTAACCTGCCAAAAACATGGGTTAAAAATAAAATGAGACTTGTCTAATTTCCTCCACACGAACAGTATAATTCTTTAACTTTTTTGTCAGCACTATTAGGAAAACGGCAATATATTTTGTGTAATAAATTGTATGTATTAGTCATATTTCTACACTGAAGATAATAATTGGCACAGACTAATTTTTTTTTTTTAACTTAATTTTTGCTTTTCAACAACACATACATGAATTCACATATTGATATAACAATTGTATCTACATGCAATTGTACTAGTAAATGTTATACATATGTAGTAGCTTTCAAAACAAAGAACAGCTGTTGAATTTTTTAAATGGGTTTAAAATAAGAGTAAATTTAGAAGAAGTGAAACAACCGGGAGTAGTCTTATTCTTTGAAGTGAAGTTTTGCCATTCCTGCTTACATAAAATATACAAAAATATAAAAAATATAAAGTATAAAAAAGTTATCAATAATAAATACAATTTGTTCATTCATCATATATGTATACATAATGAAATTTACTTGAGTAAAATAAGAAAAATATTCCATAGTTTGTTGAAGAGAGTGATATTTTTGATTTTGACAAACATCATCTTTTCAATTAAGTACATGTTTTTGAGTTTTTCTTTTAATGATTGCAGACTTAATGTACCTTTACAACATCTAGTATTATATATGTATTGTTTTATATTGAGCAGTATAATATTTTCAGCATTTCCATAATAAATATTATTTATATTACCAAACAGAAAGTTTTGGCAGCTGAATGATATCCTTATACCATTTGAGAGAAACCAATTTTCAGTATCTGTAATAAATGATTGTACATTTTCACACTCCCAAAATAAGTGTTCAATAGTTTCAATATTAGTTTTGCAAAAAGTACAGCTTGAATCATTAGTTATTTTTATTTTACAAAGGAATTTATTTGTTGCAATTATTCTGTGATTGATTCTATACTGTAGCCATTGTAATTTTGTGTTCTTGGTAACCATAAAAGGTAACTTGAAAAATTTATTCCAGTTTTGTTCATTCATATTTAAGATGTCACACCATTTAATTTTTCCATTTGGAAAACTCAAATTTCTGTTGAGAACTAAGTACTTATCATTAGAACCTTTTTTGTTTTTACAAAACACTTGAATATTTGACGGGATAAATGGAGTGTTCAATTTATGATTTCCTTTTTTAAACATTTTTGCTGCTTGTGTTAGAGCTGCAATTATACTATTATACTTCATTACATTTATATCTATTTGAAACTTTTGTTGAATCTCTTCCAAAGAGTAAAAAGATCCATCTGTATTCATTAAATCATTTATATATCTGATTCCTGTGTTACACCAGTCTTTGTAAAAAAACTGGCGTGTTCCCTATTTGAACTTTCTCATTCATCCAAATTGGAATTGAGAGAAAATTTTCCCATGTATTATTTTGTTCTTTTTCAATTATTATTTCCCATGATTTAAGAACATCTTGCCAAAATTTATTTTTAATTTTCATTTGCAACTGTTTAATGTAGTTCATTCCACAGCTGAAGAGTTGTGTACTTTTAATACTAGATAGAAATATATTTTGCCATTTACAGTTAGTTTGAAATATTTGTCTTATCCAAGTACTTTTTAGTGCAAGGATAAAAAAATATAAATTAATCATTTTAAGTCCACCCTCTTCATATCCCTTTTGTAATACTTCTTTTTTAACTTTGTGAACTGGTGTAGCCCAAATAAATGAATACAGAAGATCATTTACCTGTTTAATAATCTCATCACTTGGATTTGGTAGTGAAATAATCAAATGGTTAAGTATTGGTAGGATGAGTAATTTCACCACTGTTATTCTGCCTATTATAGTAAGATTTCGTTTGGACCATTGCTTAATAACATTTTTAATCTTCAAGATTTTCTCGTTATAATTTATATTATTTATTATATCTAAATCTACGTCAAAAGTAATACCTAATAATTTAAAAGAAGTTTCCCCCCATGCAAGGTCCCTGTTTGAACTGAGTATTTCTTCACTGTATTTTTTACTGCCAATCCAAATGACCTGTGTTTTAGAGAAGTTTATGTTTAGACCTGATATTTCTGCGAACCAATCCAATTCTTTTAATGCCTCATTTAATGATTCTTTAGTGCCATCTAAAATAATGGCAAAACGTCAGCAAATAGTGAAAGCTTATGTTCTATTTTAGTAACTGATATCCCAGCAATTTTTTATTGTTCCTGATTTTGACAGCTAAAATTTCTGCACAAAGAATAAAGAGATAAAGAGATAGAGGATCCCCTGCCGACACCCATGTCCTATATTGACAAACTCTGACAGATTCCCACCCTGAATAACAGCAGAGTTTATATTATGATAAAAAGCTTTAACCCAGTTTATTATTGACTCACCAAAATTAAAAATTTCAAAACATTTATAAGGAACTCCCAAGAAATAGAATCAAATGCTTTTTCAAAATCAATAAGTAATAAAAGGCCAGGGATCTCATTTTCTTCTGTGTGTTGCATAATGTCATATATGAGTCGTATGTTTTCCCCAATATACCTCCCACTTATAAATCCTGTCTGGTCTGTATCAATAATCCTATCCAAAACCCTTGTAAATCTACCTGTTATTACTCCTGAACCATTCTTGTAAACAGTATAAAGAAGAGAAATAGGTCTCCAATTATTAAGAAAGTGTCTAGGTTTATTGCCTTTTGGAATACAAGTTATAATTCCTTGTTTTTGAGTTACTGATAATTCCCCTTTTTCTGCCCCGTAGTTAAGAGATTGAGTTACAAAAACCTGAGATCTTACCAGAAAAACTTTTTAAAAAACTCTGATGCAAATCCATCAGATCCAGGGGATTTATTGTTTTTCATTTTAAATAGGGTTTCACTTGTTTCCTTAATGGTCATTTTTCCTTCCAAACTATTTTGTTCATCTAAAGTAAGTTTTCTAAGTTACATATTTTTCAATCCTTTTTCAATGTCCTGTAATTCACATCTTCTTTCTAGATCTCTACTTTTATATAGATTTTGATAAAATGTTTTGACCTCCTTTAATATTTCATTTTGCTTTGTAACTATAACCCCATTTTCTTTTTCAATTTTTGGTATTATTTTACTAGTAAAATTCTTTGACTCTAGACCACAAAAATAATTATTAGGTTTTTCCCCCTCCTCTATCCTCTGTATTCTTGCTCTTATCATTTTGCCTTTTAATTTATTCCTTCTATAATTTTCCAATTCTTTTTTTTATTTTCTAAATATTGTCAAGAACCTTCGTCCACTTTGATTAAATAATTATTTATTTATTTTTCTGCCACTCTTGACATTTTTACAATGCCTAATTAATTAATTTGAACACTTTCATAATCATGCCATTGTTGAAAATTAAAAAGTGAAACAGTGTAATTACATTCTGGTAAAACTGGCATATTTATAGTTTGCACTATCTGGAATACCATTTTTTACCGTAATACCTTACAAGCAATTCCTTTTTCACCCCAAAACTTGGTTGTTTATGATATGATTTTAGGATTATTTTGTATACTTGGAGAGCATGATGAAATCCATCAGTTTAATTGTTAGTTATTTTTTTTTTAAAGACACATCTACATATCTAGTACTAATATCTAGTATAAGATAACTTCCACAGCACATGCCATGGCTTCATAAAGTTAATATATTTCTGTTGTATGCAAACAATATACATGTTAATATTGACTTTAGATTTACTTATAATCCTTCCCATAAGCTGAGAAAAGGAATTAAAACATAGATTTTAAAAATTTCCAGAAAGCCTAGGGATTATATTATTATGAATATTAAAAATATATATCAGAATAAGTATTTATTAATACAAAAATACTTGCTGACTAATAAATATGTCTGAACGAACCAGTTTCAGCCTAGTTCTGACATTTTCACCAAATTTGTTGTCATGTGGGACAAATGTGACAATATTCTAGATCATTGCACACATGACACACAAATAGGATCTTACACTGTCCATTTGTCACAATGTCCTCCATTCGTTTTTATGGAGCTGCTTAATTTGTTAGAAAATGTACAGAGGATGAATCTCCATGTTTATGTTTTTTATAACAAGACATAGAAATTAATATGAGACAATTCAATGACTTAAATGAACCAAATTGTTTTGTGGGGGCGGTGGTGCACTAGACATGCATGATTCTTTTTAATGCTTCTCTAGAAACAAAGCTCAAATTTCATCATAAAACCTTTTCCACAACACATGGACTGTATTCATAGATGTAACAAAAGCCTTGTAATGACTATACAATTCATTATTTGGAGCTTACCTTCATGCCAACCCTTCACTATCTGCTATGTTTTCAAAATGATAAGATTTTATCATGTGATTTAATATACTTTCTACCATTATTAGCTATGTCAAATCTTCTTTCTATGGTTGTTAGCCTTCAATACATGAAGTTTTTCCATTTATTGAAATCACAGATAAAGCAGGCCGATTTTGTTGACTGGAATGATATATCTGGATTATATTTTGATGCTTGTTGACATGTTTACATAACTTGACAGTGTTAGACTGTAACATTATTCTGTACATGTATCAGAGTTGTGCACAAAATATGCACAACAGACTGAATTGGAAAAAAATAGAAGATTAAACTTGACCGTATTCCCCACTTGCGGTAAACGAGATTTATCTCCCATTTGCAGAGTTATCTGTTCTTTAGAGCAGGTACTTTATAGTACCTACTGTTGGTAAAAAGTAGTTTTTCTACAATATTTTTTATTCACATATATAGCAAACCATCCGGTAAAATTTATTATGATTGGCAAACTAATTCTGCAGTTTTTTTAGTTGTACATTAAGAGTCAGTCCACAGACATTATTTTAAAAAAAAATAAAAACGTGATTTTTCCCTATCGGTTCAATTCTAGATACCTGCTGTTATGAAAGACAACTCTTGCAAATGGGAAGTAACTCTTGTATTTCCGAAAATAGGGAATTGGAAAAGTTTTAAAAGGCCTTTCTCTGAAACTGGTTAACCAATGGAAACAAAACTTACTAGCAATATTGTTTAGACAGTCCTCTTTAAAGTTTGTTTTTTTATATTTTATATCAATCGGAAAAGGACAATGGCCACCACCACAGGATTTGGTTTAACATTGGACCCCATGGGAAAAAGTTTTAATGGCTTCATCGCTGAAACTGGTTAACCAATGGAAACCAATCTTACCAGCAATATTGTTTAGATTTTAAACTATTAAGTTTTTATGCCAAACAGAAATTCAAAATGGTTGCCATCACAGGACTTAGTTTAACATTGAACCCTATGGGAAAAAAAGTTTTAAACGGCTTCTTCTCGGAAACCGGTTAATCAATCAAAACAAAACTTACTAACAATATTGTTTGGATGGTCCTCTATAAAGTGTAATTTTTTTATGCCAATCGGAAATTCAAAATGGCGACCACTGCAGGATTTAGTTTAACATAGGACCCTCTATGGGAAAAGTTTTAAAAGACCTGTTCTCTGAAACCAGTTAATCAGTGGAAACAAAACTTACTAGCAATATTGTTTGGATTTGTTTTATATCAAGCGGAAAAGGAAAATTGCTGCCATCACAGGACTGAGCTATGAGGAAAAAGTTTAAAACGGTTTCTCTGAAACTTATCACCAGTATTCATGAGATGGTCCTGTATTAGATTTATCGTTTTATTCCAATTTGAAATTTAAAATGTCTGCCAACACAGGACTTAGTTTAACACAGGACCCTAAGGGAAATATTTTTAAAAGGCTTCTATGAAACACGTTAACCAATAAAAACACAAGTTATAAGAAATATTTGAATATTATATGAATGTTCCATTTTTAAAACCAGTAAGACAGTAAAAAAGGCCACCATTACCATTTTAGACTAAGTTTTACAGAAGACTCCATTTTCAAGTGCCATATCATTTCTAAAACTACAAAGCTGATTCAAGCCATATTGTATGTGAATATTTATCAGATGGTTCTCTTAACAGTTTATGTTTGCCTATTTAATAAAAGTCTGCAGGCTGAAATTGTAGGAATGATTTTTTAAAACATAAACACCTTCAGGATGTTTAAATAGCTTACTATCGGAAACTATTGAATCAGTTGAAACCAAACAGCAAGTTTCATTAGTTGGTCTTAACAAAACACATGTTATTTATGCCAGTAGAAAATTGCAAATTACAGAACTTAGTTTTGCATCAGGGAAAAGCTATTTCATTACTTATAAAAATCAGGTGAGCGAATCAGGCTCGGGTTTTATATTGAATTGAGAATCGACAACATGAAAATAAACTATAAACGAATTCCACTATATCTTACTTATTTAACAAAATTTTACAAAAAATATATGGTCCGAGTTGTCTTCATATGCAGATAAGTCCAATTTGAACTTTGACAGTATTGTTGAAACATTCGATCCAGATCCAAAAATAAAGAAGACACGGGTGTGCACTTTTATTAAAGACGATCTTTATATAGGGAGACAACATTAATTTCCAAAACCTGCATCGGTTCCGAATAAGAAAGATTATAAACCGAGAGAGATCGTGGCAAGATTAAAAGAAACACTGCAAAAGTGTATTTATTTTTGATAATGTAGATTAACCTAGTGATTACATCTGTCGACGAGGAAACCATCAAAATGGTCTAGGTGACACTTTTGAAAACTATCAAATAATTATATATTGAGGACATTATATGCAACTATTATTGTCTGTCTCTGATATATATATGAATAGAAAGTTGTTTAACACCAGTACAAAATTTCTTAACTGTTTCTATTTTTATCTCTTGTAAAAGATAAGATTTTCTTATTTTCAACTTAAAAGTATAAACTTTTAATGATGTCATTCTGGAAAAAAAAGTAATATGTTATGAAGATAACCAATAGATCACCTTTTTCAGAAATATTACATGAAAAGGTTAAATCATAGAAATTAGCACCTTAGCATAATTTTAAAAACATTCCAAATAATGAATTTAGCTTGACTGCTTATATTTCTTCAAAGTGAACGCTTAAATTTCATTAAAATTGTTAATTCATTGTAATACTTAATTTCAATAAATAATATTTGAACTTCCATGAAAATCGGTCCAATGGTTGAAGCCATAAAGATTTAAAATTTTCAATTTTATGCTAATATTGTTCGAAGATGGCCGCCATTATAAAATGCATCTTTGTGAATGTTTTTGAAGTGGTATATTTCACTTTTATTATATCTCAGCTTGCAACAGTTTATAGCAAATGTACCATTTGTACGTGTATCTCCAGAACTATAACAATATCATCATGTCAGTACGCAGGACAAAAATTATTATGTTTTTAAAGTGTAAAAGCCCCTGTCTTGTCAAAAAACAGATTTCCCGCAATTTTTTTGACATAAAATACTCGTATCTATATTTCATAACAAAATAACTCAAATGGCTGGTCTAGACATAATTGGAAAATAACAATCCTTGGGAAATAGTTTGTAGTAGTATTCTTGCTGAAAAGTGCTGCTGAATGTATCACACACACAAAACGTTGAAAGTGACTGAGTAACCAGAACCCAAATACAAACCGTTGGTGCACTCAGGTGCTCCAGACCAGTAAGCAGTACTTGCCTCTAATTAGATACGGGTCTATCGAATTACTCGTTGTCATCAAAATCGTACATGTAAATCATTTCAGGAATTGAGGTAAGGGAGTATCCGTAGGTGTTTTCGGATGTTCACAGGTCAATAAATTTTCAAATGACATGTCTTGAAAAACAATTGTGCGTGTACCAGTAGATAAATTCTTTCAGAATACAGCGTGTTAACCTACATGATATTGATAGAAAAGTCCGAAATTACATTTTGTCGAAATTCGATCACGTCGTCGGGTGATTAAGATCATACTGCAGGCAGCTAAAGATAAATTGATGTGCAAGCCAAAAACCTACTCGGCGGGTCCAGGAAAGCGTCCTGATACGGGGCGGGGCGCAACTAAGCAATAATTACAATTTCAAATAGCCAAATGATAGCATTTAAAATAAATATATATCACGTTTCTAGTATATCCCTTAAATTTCAATTCATAAATAAAATGTGACCGCAAGTTACATGCACCAGTGGTCAATCGTACAAAATTCAGCGTGAACATTTTTTTTGGACAAAATTTCTAGAAAATGTTTTTGCGTAAATAAATCTGTGCCACTGGATGCTTTCCACACTCAAAAATAGTGGCGTGGTAGTGGATAATAAATCGGAAAATCTTTATTTTTTTCGATATATGCATATATGAAAAAAAAACAATAAAATGTCGATATATACAAGAAGATATGTGTGTATTTTTTCTCAGTGTTTTTTTTTCTTGCACTGTATGATTTGTGACAGTGCAGTTATTGTACTCGACTCAGTCTTTACAAATCTTTTATTAAATTTAAAAGAAAGTTTAAATTTAAAGTTATTTTATTTAAATTTGTTTTAGTTTATTGTAATTGTAGTCATTTCTCGTGAAATATTATTCTTATAATTTTAAAATGTTTATTTCAAGCAAGGCTATTTCACTATATAGTTATACAGTTAATTAACGTTTGTAATTTCACGTAATAGTACATGTACATGTAATAACAAGAATTATAATTATACGACAGACATACAAGGCAGACTAATCTTATGTAATATTATATCAAAAAGATTAGTCTGCGAACAAAACCTATTCAAGTTATACACACACACATTTATAAACTCCATTCGCCATACACTGCCTTGAGCGGAGTTATGCTAGATCCAGGGAAGGGTACAATCAAACCGACTCTTTAGGGTACTATTATTACGTACTGAATGAAGGACGGGTTTGGTAGTATCTATGCATGTAGGCATGGCATGACGGAGCTTCTATCTCGCCAGTCAGGTGCTGACGGTGTCGTATTAAATTTTGCTACCATGACAAACGAGCTGCTTTTTAATGTTCGGAATACTTATTCGGTAAGAGCACGATGTGTTCCGAAAGATCGTTATGAAAATCTGCTACCCAATAATAACGTGTTTGGATTATCGCCCTTCCACCAGTTAGAATATAACACAACCAATGCATAAATACGCAATTTTCACGAGAAAGTTCGGGTGGGGAACGGTAATATGTATGTGCAGCCCGAAACGGTCTATTTTTTACCTTTCCAAAATATATGAAAAGGTTGCTCTTTTCATTGAATAATATATATTTGAGTAGTTGTAAATTATCTAAATATATCAATGCCCTTATTTTCTTCTAAAGGTGAGGTTAACCACGGTGACTTAACAAATAAATCACTTGATGAAATTTAATGTCTTTGTGTCGTTAAATAAACCAATAAAACACGTGTCATGCAATATGATAACAAATGGGTGTTAATGTGTATAAGAATGCCCACAGATGTTATAATTAGTTGCGATTCCCTGTCATTGTGAAGTCAAGCGTGGAAATAAACAATAGAAATTCTTAAAGACAAGAAAAGCAAATATATTTTATTCTTAATATGTCACTTTAGTTTTTATGTATTGCTTTTGTTTTATAAACATTTAGGTAGTAAATGTACTTATTCAACGTGGAGGTACAGTAATAAAATATAAGAATATTTTGTGTTTAAAAATATTATATTATAAATTACGCAACCTTCTGTTAAATGTGTTATAAAAAAACCTTTTCTTTTTTTAAAACTTTCAATAACTCATAAAACTTTTACATTGTGTGAAAAGATAGATAAAGAATGTATTGCCCCTGTGGCGTAACCAACTATAATAGTTCGTACAGATAAGCCATGCGTATGTAAATTAAATACTAATGACCACAAAGGGATGGCGCTGTAACTCTAAAACTAGTGATTATTTATGGTCTTCTATTTGTTCCTGTAATCACGTAGGAATAGACAAGGAGTGCCAGTTTTACTACCGCAGGTCGGTGGTTTTCTCTACTAAGGCTTCATTCCCAATAAAACTGGACGCCATGATATAGTTGAGCTGAAAATGGCGTTAAACACCATTCAAACATACAAACAAATATCAACACTAAGGTTCGCGTTCTGGTCTAAAGTATTGTAATATGGTATGGTCGAACCATATAATTGACAAGGATTTGCCTCTTTATTGTCGGTTTTTTACCGGGAACTCCATCTCCACCCCCCCCCCTAAACAAAAACTGGACGCTATGATATAGCTGAACAATTTCTGCAAGTGGCGTTAATTAACCATTTTACAACAACCCAAAACTTATTAACAAAAATGATAGCAAGTCTTTGCTAGTATATTAAACAGGCGCGTAATTATATATTGAAGGGCGGTTAGTAAATATCAACAATTCCATAGTAACCCACTCCCCGTTTCCCGCCAGATGATAGGATCGTCATACAACAACTGGAAGAATTTACGTATCTAAACATGTTTTACATCTGACTTTTTCAATCCAGATTGTTATTTTAATCATCCAAATCCATCTTTACCAGTTAAATGTTGCCATTAAAATTATCTTGAAAAGAAAAGGACCATAATATCTCCGGTATACGCAGGTAAAAGGAAATTGTCAGGTATATATAATACGACACGTATTAGCTTTCCTAAAAAGCTAGCCGTCTCTAAGTTTTATTTTTCCTTGTGGACAAAACTATTTTTTAATGGTAAATGGCAATATGTATTGTTATTTTTTTTTACATCGCTTCATTATAAGTGCATAATATTTAGATAGCCAAATCAGGCAACCGCAAAATATAGGTTAGAGACTGCAATTGAAGCACTAATTTTGCCACTCTCCGGCACAGAGAACATAACTGGTTCCCAGATATAACCTCTGCCACACATCATCCTCCATTTACTGCGGGACTACATTTGTCGTCTGCTCGTGACGTTTGTAAACAAAGAACAATGTTTGTAAAATAATGTACGAGATCTTATTTATTTTTATATAGTCTTTTTATACACTTTTGATACAGTTTTACATTGAAATTACTGCGTTTGTACGCGAAGCTTATCACACATGAGAGATATCTCTCACAATGTCAACCAATGGTATGGCAGAGGTGATTGTGGTTGACGTAGGATACCCAGAATCCTTTGCGTGGAGATTGTAATTTTGCATGCACTACCCAGCAAACACAGTACGTAAGTTGAACGTTACACTAACGTTAAACTTTGGTTAGTAATTGAGTAACATTTTTTTAACGTTTTTGTAACGTTCATTGATAACGTTAGCGGGTAACCAAAAAATAACGTTGTTAAATAACGTCATAATAACATTTGAATAACGTTAAAATGTTAATGTTTATTTTGAAACATTAAGGTAACATTTATTTAACGTATAAAGAATACGTTGTATTTTTAACTTTTAAATAACGTATGCATGGTAACGTTTATACAACGTTAGGCAACTATTTTCTATCAGAAATATCTGCTATATCGAAAATATATATTGAAAAATGACTGTTCTTATCAAATGTTTATGGATAATTGTTTTCGAAAATGTGTTGAGAATCTAATAGTATTATTTTAACGTCATTGTAACATTTATTTATAACGTTTTGTGCAACCTTAAAATAACGTTTGTAAATAACGTCACGGCAACGTTTGAATAACAAAAAATATTAATGTTAATTTAAAACGTTTTTCTAACATTTGTTTAACATTAAAGAATAACGTTGTATTCTTAACTTTTTAATAACGTATGTATGGTAACGTTTATACAACGTTCTATCTTCTATCACATCTGCTATATCGAAAATATATATTGAAAATGACTGTTCTTAGCAAATATTTATGGGTAGTTGTTATCAAAAATGTGTTTAGTTCACATCCACGGGACAACCATTTTTCGTCCCTTCCGAAGGACTAGCATCGTTTCTTGGAGTGAACGGCCTCCATGTAATTATACGGTTAGGGATCCTGTGACGAAAATATCAACTACAGTTAACATGTCAAATATATCAATAGTTTGAGTTCACGTTTATATTAAAAAAATCATGTCGACATTTAGAGTGCATAATTTTAATCACGCTTAATTTGTTTTGATTTTTAACGATATTTTAAAAACATGTATTTTTATTTTTCAAAGTTTTGGGAAACACAACAGGCAATTTTAAAAGCGAATGCGTTTAAGTTTTAAATGAACCTTCATTTTTAAACAATATCCAGAATATGTCACATATATAGATGGTAAATTAATATTATATATGCATATTTATTTTAATTATTACTAGGTGTAGCAAAATATTCTATATACTAATTTAAGCATCTCTAGATGGTAAGATAGTTGATGTAAACATTGTCAGTAAGCAGGAAAAGAATTAAAATTTGTCTCCTAACTAGAGTTATTTTCCGATAAAATACAAATTAGAGGCAGTTTCCAAGAATGCATTGTTAGTTCCAAGATCCATCATTTTCACCAATATAGTTGATGTAGACCTGTTTGCGAAAATGTTACGCTTCGGAAATTTCCGGCAATTTCCGTGTTTCTCCGTTTAAGTTTTATGATACACATTTTATGATAAACATACACAAATCAATGCCACTTTCCTTTTTAAAAAGTTTGATTACAATCTGATTATTATCATATTTTCACTTGGCTCCCCCCTTTTTGCTATTGTCGCCGTGAAAATAGCAAAAGGGGGAGCCAAGTGAAGATATAATTTTAATTAGATTGATTTGATTGCTTTTATCTTGCATATTTTTCCCTTTTTATTCGTGATTCCTCGGCTTTTTCTCGAGTGGCACGAACGGCGGTCTGCCAATTATGAGTAGTGCTAAACATGCGGTGTTTTCATCCCTAACTACGCTCCCGATTTAGCAAACCGAAGTGTTTGCAGGGTACTATACGTTCCTTGCTCGATAAAGACCCCTTCTGTAGGCACCCGCTATATTATACTTTAATCTACGCGCCTACCCAACACCATACTATATCAATGGAAGTCAAAATTCTGTTTCCGGTGGTCCATCATTTCCCATTATTTATTGATCATCAATCAACCAATAAATCAATCAATCAGTCAAGCAATCAATAAAATATTTTTTAAACTTGTCATGTTATATATCATACTATACATTTTTTTTTAAAATTTATTTTTCGTAATTACCTACATATTAAACCATTGCTGTGGCAGTCTTAAACATTTTTCACTTTTCTATTTTTCTTGACCTATAATTATCAAAAGTGGGACAATCTGGAAGACACCCGACTGAAATGTATAGTCTGAACAAAGACAAAAATCAGTACAATCGGAACGTACGTATGTACGGTTGTCCTACGAAAACAATGCTTTATAGTTTTTAAGGAAGCCTAACTAAACACTGGTATTTGTTAAACAAAGAAATTCTATCAACTTATGATTTTTTCCAATCTAATTAGAATTCGTCCTCTCATGGCTACTGTACTTATTTTTGACGTGATGTATCAGCAAACTGGAGCGATAAGGGATCGAATTTTAAATAAACTGATTTTTTTGCTCATATAGCGGCTTGAATTATAATCTTTACCTCTATTGTGACTAAAATGTAGCAATGTTTGTAATATTAACAATGTTCAGTTGTTTAAGTTTTTAAGTTGTAAAGAGGGTGTTAACAGACCCCATGTTCAATAGTAGGCGAACTACCTTAACCTGCACTCGTTCACCAAAGCCTGTACATCCATACATAGTCTTTGAAAATTGACTCTTATGCTCAGACTATTGGACTGCTACGATCTGTAGTGGATAAATTTATTTGCTAAAAGTTTGATCTGAGCTAAGTATAAGTAAATGGACATTTTCGCTATGTTTGATATAAAACTAAAATATATTTGGGTATCAATATTTTGGAGCTTTGAAATACTGCTTCGATCTCACTGGCCAATTCTGAAGGATCTTGTCCGACAACAATTTGTCTCGAAACTTTAAAAATGTAATATTTCTTACTTGTTTCACTGCTTTTTGGAAAAATGAGAAACAAAAACAGCAAAAATTAGAAAAGTGAGAAAGAATTTGAAAAGCTAGCGTCACATTGAAAAAAGTAAACCTTAACAACAATAATAATGATAATATTCACGGTAATATTCATATTCTTGATCTAGTTCTAAAAATGTATGTCGTAAAATATAGCTACAATACACATCTTCATTGTAAATGTACATATTTATATATCAAACCCTTCTACCAATGAAGTGTGTTTGTAATCAAACTACACGTACATTTTCTACATTGAAATGTCTCCGTTTAAGAATGGTATTAAAAAAATGTAGTTGATTTCTACTTAAAATTTATCCTTAACAATAATTGTTCCTAGTAAGTATATATGAATAAACTGAATCATTTATGATTACTTTATTTTTTGACAATTTTAATGTTAGATCAATTATTGCTTTATTCAAATTAAAACGACAGGTAGACAGATTAACTTGGTCATATACATGTATTAGTATGATTATATATTGAACAAAATGTAACTTATTTATATCTATTAATGAAGGCAAAGTATCCTCTAGAGGTAACTTCACTAGACGTGTAAGAATTTATCTACATGTTTATATAGCAGTACACCAATAAAATTGACATTATTAGTTTCAGTGTGCAACGGCCTAAAAATAATTAATGCAGAAAACATTCGGATAAAATCTGGACCCTCTTCAAGATATTGTATATGACCACCTTATTTCTTCACTGTTAGATAATTTACTAGAATTATGAGTCGTCAGAGATTTACCTTGAGTAGAGAGAAATCTTGAATTTCTAGTAGATAGTATTGGTCACGTTAAGAAATTAGAATAAAGTAACTTCCGCACATAATTTATCAGCATTTTCTGAAAAATAGATAGGTTCTTATTAATTTATAGTTTGTCCTAATCTTAACATAACAATAGATACATTTTGATCGGTTAAGTATCTCCCCCCCCCCCCTTTTCTTCTAATCATTTAAAAAATATGGCATATAATTATATTGGATACAGGATGGGAATTTTTGATATTTTTTAGATCCGCCGCGAACCTTAAGTGTTAATATCAAATTCAAGTTCAAATTATTTTATTGGATAAAGCATAGTCAAATTTACAATATTGCGTAATCAAATACATAACACATAGTACATTTATCGACATAAAAGTATACTGGTATGTATTAATTATAATGAAATAATCAATTGTGAAAATATATAATGTTTCTGTATAGTATGACAATGTACAGTAAATGGCATTTTGCTATACAATATGATGAGAATTATTTTTGAGTAAATATTGATTGATTGATTGGTTTATGTTTAACGTCCAGCAAGCAATATTTCAGCTATATTCAGGACGTGAACAATTTTATAAATTGATAAGGTTTAGCAATTAGAAAGAAAAAGAGACAATCCTGCCGAAATGTAGTAAAACTGTAATCTCACACAATAGTATAAGGGTATATACCCTTAAAAAAATACCGTGATTAAAATCATAAAATATGAAATGACAACATAGTTACGATATAAGATTATATTTTATTATACAAATTAATTTCTTTTAAGAACTGTAGAATTTTGTCGCCAGCGACAGTTGTAAACAAATGAAAGTAAAAATCTACAGTATAAAAACGTTCCCGAATGTGGGCCACGTCAACACAGTCGATCAAGACATGCTTGATTTTATACGGACTGTCGCATTGCACACACTCGGGTCGTGGTTCACCATTTAAAATATAATTGTGTGTCGTCCTGGTATGACCAAGACGACACATAGTTAAAACTACTTGGTCTCTACGACTTCAAGATGATTTAAAATTATTTGCCAGCAGAAGTGGTTGGATCTCATGAAGTTTATTATGGACTTCTAGATCCCAACCACTCAACCATGTATTAAAAATATTTTTTAAAATAAAGGATTTAAAATCAGGTAAAGGTATTTTACAATTAATGATATCATTATTTAAGGCATTCTTAGCTTCCCTGTCGACGACTGTGTTTCTATGGATTCCAACATGAATTGGAATCCAGAAGAACACAACCTCTTTACCTAAAGTTGTCAGCGATTTATAAATTTGAATTATTTTAAAAATAAATGGATTTTGAATTTTAGAATTTTCAATTGCCTGAAGACATGACAAAGAATCGGAGCAGATAATAAATTCATTCTCATCTGACGAAGCAATAATTTTTAGCGCAAGAAGGATAGCTTGCGCTTCTACACTAAATACAGAAGAAACGGAAGGAAAACGGCGAGTTTCAACACGTTCCCCAAAGACATCGACCGACGCAACCTTATCGCCGTCATTCCATCCATCTGTATAAATTGGAGAATGGTCAGGATAGTGAGATTGTATTACTGCTAAGTGTTGTTGAATAAATAAAGGGTTTGTGTCAGGCTTTTTATGGTTTCTATATAAGATCAAAAATAAATACCGGTTTTGGATTTAACCAAGGAGGATTATGTGGAATTTCAATAGCAGCAGTTTCATCTAAATTTATACCAGAGTTGTTCAAATGAGATTTTATTCTGATACCAAAAGTTTGAATTTTATTTGGATGTTTTTCAAAAATATTTTCGTAAAGAGGTTTGAAAACACAGTCGTGGGCCGGGTTGCCAGGATATGCCTTCAATTTGGTTGCATATTGCAAAGCGAGCTTAAACGCATATACTTTTTTCTAAAGATGTAAATCTTTTAGTGTATAAGATTCTTTTAAATATAAACAAATATTCTTTAGTTCTTGTGTTGTATTTGGGTTAAGGAGACGATTGATAGTCTCCATAGGAGTCTCATTTATATCTTTATTAAATACATTTAAAAACTGATCTCTAATTTTGTTATATAAGGGACAATCAATTTAAAATGAGGGTCATCTTCGACGTCGTCATATCTGCCTGCTTCAATAGCTCAGAAGTGTGCACTTTGTCTAAGTTTTGTCAAATATGATCTTAGATATTTATTAATATTAACTTAAGATACTGTTGAAGTTCAAACTTTATAGAATCCCAGTTTTTTTATGTGATTTAAATGATTCATAAGTCTATTTTAATAGTAAGTTTTATATCTTTCTCGAATTGTAAATGAGAAAGTACTAGCGTATTCAGATTAGATAATGTTTTTAAATCTTCTACAGATTTCCCCCAAGATGGAGAATTTTCTATTTTTAGTTTTTGATCTTCCTCAAAAGCTGATCTTAGTAAGTCGTTTGATTCTATCACCTGAAGTCTTTAATGGTATTTAAACATGTTTATAAACCTTAAAACATAAAAATGGAAATTGTCCTAGCTCTGTTTGAATTGCAAGTTTGTAGGCTTTGCCTAGTATATGGTTCATGATCAATCAGATTCTAGTTGTTTACCATTAAATGTAAATGATTTAATTTGCTTTGTAAGCTGAAATCTGATTGGCCAATTCAAATGTAGAAACCTATATTATACCATATAACTTGCGTTGGTCAAGCGCACTATTCTCACAAGGGGCCTCCGCTATTGATCATGTTGCAATGTCAAAACTAAAGTTGCGGGTAAGAGTCTCACTGCGCCAAGGAGTACTCAACTCCTATCTTAATTGACAAGGATTGTCAGTTTTCCTACCGCAGGTCGGGGGTTTTCTCCGGGTACTCCGGCTTCCTCCCCCAATAAAAACAGGACGCCATGATATAGCTGAAAAATTGCTGAAAGTGGCGCTAAACACCATCAAACAAAAAAAACAAACTAATTTGGGGGGGGGGTCCAGTTAATAATTAGTTTTGATAATGAGATCTTGACTGCTCCCACCCATAATTGGGAAAAATTTTCGTGTTCCGTTTTCAACGAAATTTAGTATGGAGGTAGATTTCAATATTTAGAATGAAACGCCCCCTTTGAAACATTTGACACTAAAATGTTATGTACTTCAACACTTTTTGATTCTTTTTTTTTTATTTTTGTAGTGTGTAACACGTAATAGTTTTATTCATCTTTAATATAATCTACAGGGTAAGGTTACTTTTTATTCAAGATTATAGTTCTTATTCCTCTATCATACAATACAGAGATATATGGTTTCTTATTTGTATGGGTCATCTTTCTGATTCCTCTGTTTTACAATGTATAGAAGTAAGGTAGCTGATTTTTCATGGGTAATGATTGATTGATTGATTAATGGCGTTTAACGCCCGAGCAGCATTATTTCAGCTATATTCAGGCGATGAACATGAAATGGATGATAAAATGAACATGAAATGATGATGAATGAAAATGGGATGGGACACAAGGAAAAATAAGGGTAACGGATTTTAGATTACCACTGGCAAATGGGAGGATGGATAGGGTCGGGTAATTCAGCCTCCTGTAGCGGGATTGAAATCCCTACTCATAGCGAATACTACAGCAGCGTTCTTTAACGTGCGAGGAACGTGGCATTTTTCCCAACACGGTGCACTAATATGGTTTGCGGTCAGGTTTTCCGTATTATGACCTGACAACCCCAGCTTGCCATGGGTACCCCATTCAACCACATGGGGCACACATCCCAGTCGGTTTTTAAGCAAACCGACCTGACACGCCGGTCAGGGTACTGGGCGCTATTTGGTCGCCTTTTACGACAAGCTAGCGCGACTGCGGTCTATTCTTTTGGCCACCCGGATCCCACACGTAGCTTCATGGGTAATAGTTTTATACATGATTTTTCATGGGTACTAGTTTAATACAATACAGAGATAAAAGGTTTCTTATTTATATGGGTCATCTTTCTGATTCCTCTGTTTTACAATGTATAGATGTAAGGTAGCTGATTTTTCATGGGTAATAGTTTTATACATGTCTAACAAATCTACAGGGTACAATGCTTTTTTCAAGGATAACAGTTTTATACCTCTATTATACAATACAGAGATATAAAGTATCTTATTTGCATGGGTCATATTTTTTATTCCTCTTTTTGCATTGTAAATAGATGTAAGATAGCTTATGTTTCATGGGTAATAGTTTTATTTATCTTAGATATAATCTACAGGGAATCTTGTTTTTTGAAGGATTATAGTTCTTATTCCTCTATCATACAATACAGAAATTTCAGGTATCTTATTTTCATGGGTCATATTTTTAATGTTGTACAATGTATAGATGTAAGGTAGCTGATTTTTCATGGGTAATAGTTTTATTTATCTTTAATATAATCTACAGGGAAGCTTGCTTTTTCAAGGATTATAGTCTTATTCCTCTATCATACAATACAGAAATTTCAGGTATCTTATTTTCATGGGTCATCTATATGATTCCTATGTTGTACTATGTATAGATGTAAGGTAGCTGATTTTTCATGGGTAATAGTTTTGAACATGTTTAATGTAACCTACAGGGTAGGGTTGCTTTTTTTAAGAATAATAGTTTTATACCTCTATCATACAATACAGAGATATTAGGTATCGTATTGTCATGAGTCATCTTTCTGATTACTCTTTTTTTGCAATGTAAAGATGTAAGGTAGCTGATTTTCTGGGGTAATAGTTTAATACATGTTTAATATAATCTACAGGGTATAAGGATGTTTTTTTCAATGAGTATAGTTCCCCAGCATACAATAAAGAGATATAAGGTATTTCAAGAGTCATCTTTCTGATTCCTCTTTTTTTACACTGATAAGGCAGCTGATATTTCATAGGTAATAGTTTTATACATCTTTATTATATAATCTACAGTGTATGCTTGCTTTTTTCAACGATTATAGTTCTTATTCCTCCATCATACAATACGGAAATATAAGATATCTCATTTTCTTGGGACATACTCCTGATTTCTCTGTTATACAAGGTTTAGATGTAAAGTAGCTGATTTTTCATGGGTAATAGTTTTATTTATCTTTAATATAATCTACAGGGTAGCTTGCTTTTTCCAGGATTATAGTTCTTATTCCTCTATCATACAATACAGAAATTTCAGGTTTCTTATTTTCATGGGTCCTATTTCTGATTCCTCTTTTTTACAATGTATAGATGTAAGTAAACTAATTTTTCATGGGTAATAGTTTTATACCTGTTTAATATAATCTACATCGTAAGGTTGCTTTTTTCAAGTAGTATAGTTCTTGTTTCCCCATCATACAGTACAGAGATATGAGGTTTCTTATTTTTTGGGTAATCTATCTGACTCCTCTTTTTTTACAATGTATAGATGTAAGGTAGCTGATCTTTCATGGGTAATAGTTTTATACACCTTTATAATATTATCTAAAGGGTAAGGTTGCGTGTTCAAGGATTATAGTTCTTATTACTCTTTCATACAATACAGAAATTTCAGGTATCTTATTTTCATGGGTCCTATTTCTGATTCCTCTTTTTTACAATGTATAGATGTAAGTTAACTAATTTTTCATGGGTAATAGTTTTATACCTGTTTAATATAATCTACATCGTAAGGTTGCTTTTTTCAAGGAGTATAGTTCTTGTTTCCCCATCATACAGTACAGAGATATGAGGTTTCTTATTTTTTGGGTAATCTATCTGACTCCTCTTTTTTTACAATGTATAGATGTAAGGTAGCTGATCTTTCATGGGTAATAGTTTTATACACCTTTATAATATTATCTAAAGGGTAAGGTTGCGTGTTCAAGGATTATAGTTCTTATTCTTCCCTCATACAATACAGAAATTTCAGGTATCTTATTTTCATGGCTCATATTTTTGATTCCTATGCTGTACAATGAATAGATGCAAGGTAGCTGATTTTTCATTGGTAATAGTTTTACACATGTTTAATATAATTTGCATGGGTTATATTTCATTTTTTCGTGGTTAATCGTTTTAATCTTTAAAAAAATCTACAGGGTAAGATTGCTTTTATTCAAGGATTATATTTGTTATTCCTCTATCATGCAATACAGAGATAAAAGGTATCTTTTTTCATAGGACGTCTTTTTGAGTCCTCTTTTTTGTAATGTATAGATGAAAGGTAGATGATTTTTCATGGGTAATAGTTTTATAGATGTTTATTAAAATCTACAGGGTAAGGTTGCTTTTATTCGAGGACTATAGTTCTTATTAACCCATGCAATACGTAGTTGTAATGAATGTAATTTTAATGGGTCATATTTCTGATATTTGTCATGCAGAAATATACCGTTATATTGTTATGTAAATAATAACAACAACATTACAATAAATGTGACAGTGAAGTTATAGGTGAAAGTGAAATGTAGCACAGGTAAGAAAAGAGAATGAAAGCAGAACTATGGAATAAATAAATAAACTAATGAAATAATCAGTCTATTACTTTCACCTTTTACTTCACCTTCTTGAGGGTAACAATCAAATTTGTAAACTCGAACCAGTCGGAAACAACGTCAACGAATATTAATTTAAAAATATGAATGTCTCCCTCAATAAGAGATGGTCGTACTTGTTTATTATATTGTACGCCAACACTAAACATGTACATGTACATGTTATTTTAATGAAATTTGTGTTGTTGTCATCTAAACTTCTGCATTTTTGACCTGTTTATTTTTTTCAACTTTAAAGGTTATTTACTGGGGAACAATAGAGTTGTTTCTCTTTTGTTTCATTTCCCCGGGAACACTATTGTTGTTTCCCGTTTGTTTCATTCCCTTTCATTATGTCATAAAAGGTAATATACATGCACGAACAAGTATAAATGTTGTTTTAGTTCCTTTATTATTTTGCAATGAACAACATTGTCAGGATCGCATGATACATATGTTTTATATATATATATTTTGTTTTCTACAGTAATTCATCTTCGTATGTTGCATTTTAACATTATTATATGTTTATACTTCATTGGCAAAAGACAGAATAAGTACGATTTACTTGTTAAACTAAATCGCATGATACGTCCGTCCGATGATAAGGAAAATAGCTACACATTTAATGGGTGTATTATACTGGGGTTGGGGTACAAGAGGGGGTCTATTAACAGGTTAACACTTTTTAATTTTTCTCAAAACCGATAACAGTTGATTTAAAATAATGCTAACAGATAATAGCAATTAACACGAGAAAAGAGAAAACAGCGAGTTCAAGAATCGCGAAAAACAGATAACAGCTGAATCTCATCGAAGGGCAAAATAGCGAGAAAATTTATACATTAGTCACTGTTTCCATAGTAACTAGTATGGGATCATAAGTGTATTCCTCCTTTCATAAGAAGACCCAATTGCCTTTTAAAAAAAGGTGATGAATAAAATAAGATAACAAATAACAAAGAAAAAAATCTGTAAAACAGCTAACAGTGTTCTGATTATTAACAGTAAACAGGGCTTTCATTTTCGTTATAACAGGTTACAACAATTTCAATTTTTAAGAAAACAGATAACAGCTCATTGTTGAAAAACAGTTAACAGTTACTTTATTAAAAAAAAACCAGTTAACTGACGTGTAAAAATGACCAAAACACGTTAACAGAAAAGATCTTCCCTCTATACTATCTCATCCTCACAAGTCAGGGTCTCTGTGTCCACACTGTGTTCATGTGGACATGGAAACCCTGACTTGTGAGGATGATACTATCTACACTGATCATCTATCAATATCAACAATGTCTCAGTATTGATGAAAGCTTTCCTCAAACAAATCCCATTACCTATATGATTAAAATACCGAATTTGTCCCCGAAAAAGGAAGCTATTATCTACCAAATTAAAAAATTTCCCAAAGATTCAAGAAAATTTGACAAAAACCGAACGTTTTTGAGTCTGAAGCAACCGCACCCCCTTTTCATGCGATAAGTCCAATAAATCAGAGATTACCAACAAGTATACAGACTATGATGCTAATAAAATAAACAAACATGTGCAGTTTGTAAAAAAAATCTGTGAATCTTATTTGCAAGATACGACGGATGGACATTTGTATTCCATAATACGCACGTCTGTCATGGGAGTGGGGTGGTTCTGTCATTGACAGGTGTATAAAAATGAAAAATGTTTTATTTATTTTAATTTAAACTACATTTACGTAAAATTAAGGTATAGCTTGCATTTAAAATTTGGGTTTTTTTATTTATTTGATCAATAAAAATAAATAAGTTGATACTTATATATTTTGTAATTATGCGATAATTAGGAGATAGTCAAACACATACCCGGAGACACAATTCCAACAATCATTTCGCTCACAGATGTTTTCAGAGCAAATCTATGGACTGTAGTAAATTATTAAGTAACAGAACCGACTTTATGCCGTTATGGCATTGTGGATAGTAAATAACATTATAAAAATTACAGTTAATTTATTAAAATAAGTATTTTAATAGCTCACACATATCTAACTCCACCTTACAGTGTAAGGGAGGTAAATCTCATTCATTTATGTCATACGGTAGCTTGTTTTTATGGGTAGTCAATTTTTAATAGCTCCGCGGTATTAAAATTTACTACCGTAGCTAATTTTCATAGGTAGCTCGGTATTAATACGACAACGGCCTTCCCATTGCACGGATCTTAACGCTCATACAGGTATTACAAGAATGGAGTGATAGGCCCCAATCTTGGACAGGTTTTGTTGTTTCAAGACAATTATCTTGGACTCGCCTCCATCTCTTCTCTTTTTTATTAATATTAACAGCGATGTTATCAAATATCAAAATTTGTTAATGCTCAATTTAATAGTTTTAATGTCAAACTCTTTAATTTTCTAACATTGATACATCGCAATTAACCAAAATTTTTGAAATTAGAATTTTATATTTAAAAGCGAATTATATGGCTTCACCGTCTCGTTCTGTCATACAATAAAAGACACAAAAGAACTGGACAATTGTGATGGCATATGGTTCTTTTTGGATACATTTTGTGAATAGTAGCGGGAGAAAAAATAAAATAAAATAAAATAAAATAAAATAAATAAATAAATAAATAAATAAATAAATAAATAAATAAATAAATAAATAAATAAATAAATAAATAAATAAATAAATAAATAAATAAATAAATAAATAAATAAATAAATAAATAAATAAATAAATAAATAAATAAATAAATAAATAAATATTCCTTTTCCTTCTTCAGGCTAGCCAGTTAGGTTTTCTGCACTTGTTGGAAGAACGAACACACATTCCATCATTTAAAATGCCTAGTACAGTAAATTCCCCTACAGGCATCGACACCATTTCTCATACTTATTTAGAACGCTGCAACATGCTAGAATTTGGTGTTCCGTATCATGTTTCAGATAATGGTAGTTGTTTGTTCAATGCCGTTTCAGTATCTTTATGTGGAAACGAGAGTTTGGCAACAGAGCTGCGTGTACGAACATGCATAGAAATGGTTACCAAAAGAGAAATATATACATCCCTCCCAGTTGCAAATAGTCTCCTTTTGGTTTCCCCTAATTACATTTCCAGTACACTTGACTGTGCAAAAGAACGCGGTTGGTCGTCCTCGTGGACTGTGTTTGCACTGGCCGAGGTTATAGGCATAGTAATAAAGTCTGTGTACCCGCCAATGAATGGTGTAAACGACATGTCATTCAAAATTCTAAATCTCGAAGCTATTCCAAGGAATTGCAAGGACCTCGGTGACAAAGTTACAATTCTATGGACACGATCAACTTTTCACAATGAAAAGCAGATTTGGATACCGAACCATTTTGTTCCTCTAATACAACTAGCTGTAATTACGATTCATTCACCAATGGAACCCCCTGCTTTAGACAACGACGACGATTTTCCGCTACTTTTAAGATCACCAGAATCGAGATACAATTCTACCGTCGTCGAAAATGAAGAGAGTACTAGTCAAGAACCCCATTCTGATTTTCCTAACAATAATCTTCTTACTAAAGGCAATTTAACAGCAAGCGAAATATACAACGCCGTCATAAATACCGCAAATGTTGTTCATGACCAGATTCCTCCAGGTACGAAAACAAATGTGTATTTCCTTGTGGACAATAGAAATAACGTACTACGTCAACAAAACTCAAAACACAGCTCTTATCCAGACGACTGCGGAGCTTGGGATTCTCACAATGCTCGTACTGTAAAAACAGACTTTATAGTTACCCAAGATAATACTTTGCGATATGTAATTCTTAAAAACGGAAATTACTGTTACGAACAACAAGTGAAAGGTAAAAAGACTTTTGTACCACTACAACCGCAGCCGGATCCGGACAGTGTTATTAATCTGACTAGATACTACACTCCTTTGAAAAGAGACAATAAATTCAAAAAACGAGTCAGTACATTTAACCGATTGCCTACTACACATTCCATCCGTGAAAACATAGCACTTGTTGAGTATACAGGCGTGTTTCCAGAATCTAACCAAAGTCACGGCAACGCAAAGCACGTAGCTTACGAATACATACGTACTAAACCAGAAGTGTTTGAAGAAATACAACAAGGGGTACAAAATAAACGTTCAAACATAGAAATTTACAAAGACATGGTGTTTAAAAATCCAGAAAACGCGCCAAGAGACCTGCAGCAAATTAGATCAAAGAAATACCATGACAAAAAGCGAACCACGAATTATTCTAGCAATGTAGCTGATCAAGTGTTAGAAGCCTTGTCAATGGTTAACAACCACGAATTCGTTCAAGAAGCAGTTTATACCAACGGCAATAAGAAGCCACCATTTCTTATATGCTATACAAAATCTCAAATTGACGACATGAAACTTCATATACAGTCTGATCCGGATTGTGTCGTTGGTGTAGACCGAACATTTAATCTCGGCCCTGTCTACGTTACTAACTTTGTGTACAAGAACAAAAAGATATTGCAAAAATCTTCTCGTGACCACCCTATTTTCCTTGGTCCAGTTTTCTTCCACTGGGACGCATCTTTCCTCACCTACCACACATTCTTTTCACATGTTAAAGCCCGACTGGAAATGGATGTAAAACTGATTGACATTCGTATAGGTAGTGACGATGAAGGTGGCTTAACGAAAGCTATCGACAGTGTTTTTTCTAATGCAACTAGACTCTTATGTACTAAGCATATTAAAGATAACATCACGGACTACGTAAAGAATAAAATTCCTGTCACGCAAGAACAACGCTCTGAAATTATGTCTGATCTATTTGGGGAGAATGGTCTTGTCAATGCTGATGACACAGTTGATTATGAAACAAAGTCTCAAACACTTTGTGGGAAATTTCCAGTATTTGCAGACTATTTTAATTCCAGACTAAAAAATAGGTTTCTGCAGTATGTTAACAAACTGTCAAGAACCCTAAACCATTCCCGCCTATGGACAAACAACAACTGTGAAAGTATTAACCACAGATTAAAGATTGCCACTGACTGGAAGCCACAACTTCTACCAGAATTGATCGGTAGTATCCACGACATTGTTCGATTACATTTTGCCGACTTTAAAAGAGCAATATACGGACAAGGCAATTATGAACTATTTAGCACATTTAAAAGTTTGTATATGCCACAAAGCCTTTGGAATACCAAAACTTCTACAGAAAAAGACAAAATCATCAATAAATTGTTAAAATCGTCTAACTTTACAACAAACAAAATAACATCATCAGATGGAAAACTGACAATTCCAAATGTTACACGTTTGGCACGTAAGCCAGGTCAGCGTTGTCGACCAAAAACCGTAGCAGCAAAAACAAAGCCACGATACAACAATTAGAAATTTATTAACTTTAAACTGTATCAAAATATATATGTTTTGTAAAATGTGTGTGTATAAATAAACGTTGAACTCTTTGCTTATTTATCTATTATTTATAAAATTAATTACTGTAATTTAATTATTGTTTTGTCATGGTTGATTTAACACAATAAACAATGTGTTTAACTAATTATATCTGTGTGAATGGCACGTGCCGATTAAAATTGTAATAACTTCTTTATCAATAAAGATAAATCAATAATATTTGGAATTCTGACTATTTATGTTATTCTTTTTGTTGGTACATGTTCATTGTGCTCTTTTAGTTATGTTATCAAGTCCTTAGTGCAATTCAGGGTCCTTAGTGCACAAAGGAGGTCCTTTGCAGTATTTCTACGGACCCCTATTCAGATGGCTCTTTAAAAATTTTGTTGGACTTTGTTTTCGAAATCTTCAAATGTCAAAGACTTTGTTTGACAATTTTTATGTTTGTCTTTTATTAGTTTCCCCAGAAAAACAACAATGCTATGTTCTAGTAAAGATTTATCTTGTTTCTTTGATTTTTCAAAATATTTCTTCGTTTATCTTTACAGCATCTCCACATTGCAACATTAGTGTCGCCATTTCTTAATACTCAAACCTTAAAACCTAAACCGCAACTGTATGTGGTTTGGATGGTTTGCGAAACCAGTTTCAGTTGCTACTAACAAACGGCAAACCAGTTTAGATTCCAAACTAGTTTCAAACCGGTTCTAATTAACACATAGAAAGTTTAATAAACTGAAGCTGGTTTTGCCATAACAAATACGCCCTATAGGTTAATCACACAACCTAGCCATCGGTATACAAAACTAACTCAGTAATGTATTGTGTAAAGGGTTTTAAGCCACTTTCTACAATTGTTTAGCAATTTCAAAAATATTGTTTTAATTGTGGAAGAATTAGTGTGCCGAATAACAGCCCAAACATTTTGCAGAAAGTCAGTGGACAGTGGCAATCAATGTCCGACGCCCGGAGCATAATTTAAACGTAATAATACTAGTTACGATTTTATTGGGATGCCCCAAATACAATTTTTTAGCATGGATAATACAATGTTCTATATAATTACCCCTGTTTCCATGATAACGACATTCATTTTAAAAAATTAAAAAAATAGATTGCAAAACTTCAGGTCCCCCTATTCATGTTCCCAAAGTTTCAAATTGATTGGACATTGCGACTCAGAGAAAATGTGCGGACAAGATTAAAAGGAAAGAAGAAAGAGGAAAAAAGGAAGAATAATTAAAATTTACGTTTCGCGAAACGTGAAGTCTCCCAAACGAAGTTACTGATAGTCCTGTGCAGCCATTTTACAAAAAATAGCGCGTCATATAAAAATTCTGAGTTGACCATTGAACTCGACATACTAAATTTACTTTAGGAACCAATTTTCATTGAGTTCCGACAATGTTGAATTTTTGCCGATTTGGCGACTTTGGTGGCCATTTTTAAAAAAATGGCGGGTCGTATAAAAAATCTGAGTGTACCGTTGAACTCGGCATACCAAATTTACTTTTAGAACCTATTTTCGTTGAATTATGACAATGTTGAATTTTTGCCCATTTGGCAACTTTGGCGGCCATTTTACAAAAAATGGCGCGTCGTATAAAAATTCTGAGTTGACCATTGGACTCGGCATACCAAATTTACTGTTAAAACCCATTTTCGTTGAAATCCGACAAACTTGAATTTTTGGCGATTCGGCGGCCATTTTGAAAATGGCGGCCGGTTCGCGCGCGATTTTTTGCCAAAAATAAATCAAGACCACTATGCTGAACCTACATACCAAGTTTCATCGAAATCCATCTGGCGGTTCTCCGGGAACTGCATTTTGGCGGGAAAACTTAAATGGCGGCCATTTTGAAAGTGGCGGCCATCTTGGAAATTCCGAAAGATGATTGCACATCTAGCCAATAGGGTCTAACATCCTACCAAGTTTCAAATTGATCCCATTTACGGTTTCTGAGAAAAGTGTCGGAAATCTCTACGGGGAAACCAGAAGAAGAATAATAATAATAATAATTAAAATTTACGTTTCGCGAAACGTGAAATCTCCCAAACGAAGTTACTGATAGTCCTGTGCAGCCTTTGTAACCTGAGAAAAAATAACCAAGCAACTTTAATGACCCAATTGCGTTGAATGCCAACGATGCTGAATTTTTGCGGATTCGGCAACTTTGGCGAATAAATGTTGTGCTAGGGACAGAGAATATATATCTGGTTTAATGAAGGGGATTTCAACCTTTTTCAAGTTATAATTAAGTTTATAACATTCAGAGGGCTTAATAATAATAAGAAGGGGAAAACGAAGAAATAGTGTAAGAAAATTCTGATTGCACCATTCAACTCGCCATAACAAATTTACTTTAAGAACCCAATTTCATTGAATTCCAACGTTGTTGATTTTTTGCCGATTTGGCAACTTCGGCGGCCATTTTACAAAAAATAGCGCGTCATATAAAAATTCTGAGTTGACCATTGAACTCGACATACTAAATTTACTTTAGGAACCAATTTTCATTGAGTTCCGACAATGTTGAATTTTTGCCGATTTGGCGACTTTGGTGGCCATTTTTAAAAAAATGGCGGGTCGTATAAAAAATCTGAGTGTACCGTTGAACTCGGCATACCAAATTTACTTTTAGAACCTATTTTCGTTGAATTATGACAATGTTGAATTTTTGCCCATTTGGCAACTTTGGCGGCCATTTTACAAAAAATGGCGCGTCGTATAAAAATTCTGAGTTGACCATTGGACTCGGCATACCAAATTTACTGTTAAAACCCATTTTCGTTGAAATCCGACAAACTTAAATTTTTGGCGATTCGGCGGCCATTTTGAAAATGGCGGCCGGTTCGCGCGCGATTTTTTGCCAAAAATAAATCAAGACCACTATGCTGAACCTACATACCAAGTTTCATCGAAATCCATCTGGCGGTTCTCCGGGAACTGCATTTTGGCGGGAAAACTTAAATGGCGGCCATTTTGAAAGTGGCGGCCATCTTGGAAATTCCGAAAGATGATTGCACATCTAGCCAATAGGGTCTAACATCCTACCAAGTTTCAAATTGATCCCATTTACGGTTTCTGAGAAAAGTGTCGGAAATCTCTACGGGGAAACCAGAAGAAGAATAATAATAATAATAAGAAACAGAGTAAAAACAATAAGTCTCCAAACTTCGTTTGGGAGACTTAATAAGAAACAGAGTAAAAACAATAAGTCTCCAAACTTCGTTTGGGAGACTTAATAATAAATATATATGATTGTGCTGGGATGCCAACACAGAATGTCTCCCAAACAAACCCCCATTGCCACTAAAGATGGAAACTTGGAAAAAATGCTAAGAATAGTTAGCTGTATCAGTATACCAATTTTCATTGAAATTGCTCTCGCCATTACTGAGATCTGACAACAGCCGCCATTTTGAAAAAAAGTGGATTGCAAAACTTTAGGTCATCCTTAACATGTTCCCAAAGTTTCATCTTGATTGGACATTGCATCTCAGAAAAAATGTGCCGACAAGATTGAACGGAAAGAAAAAAGAAGAAAGAAGAATAAGAAACCAGACAAAAATATGTCTCCCAAAACTTCATTTGGGAGACATAACTAGTGCTGATTGTGTTGAGATGCCAAAACACAATGTATCCCAAACGAACTCCTATTGCCACTATAATGTTCAGCATGTTGAAAACCCCCTAAATACAAATTGTTACTAAGATAATGCAATGTCTTATATAATGACCCCAGTTTCCATATAAAGGGCAGCCATTTTGAAAATTCCAAAATGAATTGCAAAGCTTCAGGTCACCCTTAACATGTTTACAAAGTTTGATATTGATTGGACATTGCATCTCAGTGAAAATGTGCTGAAAAAGAAAAAAGACAGAAAAAACTAGTGCTGATAGTGTCGGGATGCCAACATTGAATACCTGTATACCAAATATCGTGTAAATTGGATGACGTTTAATTTTTTGCATTTTTAGGGGGGGGGGTGGTGTTCGGATGGCGGCCATTTTGAAATGTCGGCCGCGTCAAATTTTTTTTGGCAAAAATGCTCAGGTTAGTTAGCTGTATCAGTATACCAATTTTCATTGAAATTGCTCTGGCCATTACTGAGATCTGACAACGGCAATCATTTTTTTAAACGGCGGCCATTTTTACAATTTCAAAAGTGGATTGCACAACTTTAGCCGGTCACCCATAACATGTTCCCAAAGTTTCATCTTGATTGGACATTGCATCTCCGAGAAAATGTGCGGACAAGATTGAACGGAAAGAAGAAGAAAGAAAGAAGATTAATAATTACAAGAACCGGACAAAAACAATATGTCTCCCAAAACTTCGTTTGAATAATAAGAAAACGGACAAAAACAATATCTCTCCTAAAACTTCGTTTGGGAGACACAATAAGAAACCGGACAAAAACAATATGTCTCCCAAAACTTCGTTTGGGAGACATAATAATATCGTTGTGAAAAGTCTGAATAGTAGCCAATATACTGTGTGATTTTTATCTACAATAATTTAGCTCCTGAAATTTTGTTTATCTCGACTGAGATAAAAAAAAAAATCAAAGAAGTTACATTTGTGTACAGCTATATGTGTTTTCGAGTGTATTTTGTTTCTCTTAAATGATGTTAAATAAATTTCTTTTTGTTTGAAGAGCAAAACAACTTCTTATCCCTCCACAGGCGTAGATACAAATCTAAATCTCTGTTGTTTAATATACACGAATAACGGTTAAAAAAACGATCACGATTTTTATGTGCATTATGTGTTATTCCGAAAACAAGCTCAGGGGAATGTTTGTAATTATAGTTTCCTGTTTATAATTTTTGTGCGGATACATTAAGATAGAAGGTAGCACAGTAGTAAATGTTTGGCTCTAGTCGAAAACAGTAACATTTCTGTGATTTGCATACCTTTCTAACATTGATCAGCATTTACCTGGACTAGGAAATTAATAAACTTTCATTTACCATTTAAAAAATATATGCCATATATATCCGTGACCAATTCCTTTTTTCGCTAGTTAGAACATTTTGAGACGCTCCCACTTTTACATGCTATTTCTAATGCAGTGAATGTAAAAATACTACATTGTTTAAAAAATTACCAAAATTTTATCTTGCAAGATCTAAGAAAAACTTTACCACTTTTTAAAACTTAATTGATGCAGGAGCTTACAGCTAAAAAATTGTACACATCTAACAACTATTTACCAAATCAGAACACAACGAAGTATTCAGTACTGTACTTAATGTATTCAAGTACTGTACTTAATGTAGGGTACACAATCTGGTAACTTGTTACTGGTACACATTTACTACTGTTATGCCTATACCAAGTTTGCAAGAGATCCAATTTAGCCAATATTTCTACATCAAGTACATAGGTCATATTTGAATTAAAATCAATAAAAGATATATTGGTATTCAAAGTGTTCTTGAAAAATTCTTCTATTCTTTGGCCCTACCCAAGGAGAAAAATTGCATATGTATATAACATGTGTTTGAAGACATCTTCAGAATAAAAATGAGCATATCTGTCACTGCCCTTGCACTTTTAAATAAGAAAATAATATCAAAGTTCTATAACAGATACCTTTTAAATGCACTAGCCTTATATTATACTATTGGCCAGCCCAATCTATGCTGGCACACTAAGATATTGTGGCTTTCAATAGCTGACCACTCCATCTTTTAAACTATGCCATATTGTCCCCTAAATTGTTTCAAAGTGGCTTCAAATTAACAATATGGTGCTTTTAGACAAGAAAACATATTAAACAAGTACAAATAAATGAACAAATTTTAATTTAACCTGTTTTATACCTTTAATTAGTGCAAAATAAAAGTACCAATATTTCAGTCAAAGGCTGTTGATAACACTAAATTCCACAAAAAATTCTACTTAAGTAAAGGAAACCTGTTTTCTCTTTTAAGTTGGCTATTTTGACCCTTATTATGCCTTTACAAAACATCTGTTGAACAGGTTTTGTTAAATCATGTGCATAATAATCACTTTTATAGACAATACATTACCATTTTTGGCTAATTTTTGCTTATTTTGGACTAAAATTAAAAAAAATTTGAACTTGTTCCTATTAATTTGCTAAATTGTGGCCCTAAATTCAGCAATTGGGGACAAAATCTAGTTTTCAGCCAAAGGTTTTCATTGTCATATCAAAACTTTGGGAGAAATTGAGCCAAAGTTCAAACTGATCAGTACGGTTTGAAATTTACCTTATTTTTGGCCTAATTTTTTATATCGAAATTTAATTTTATGCCCATGAATATGCCTTATTCATTGCGAAAAGTAAAGATGATCATACAGAAAGAAAGTTAAAATGGAATAAAGACAGGAGAACACTTTCCTGTGATTGTATGTGGTTTTTTAATATGTGTATATAGAAAAATGCAAAAAGTGCTGACTAAGCAGTTTTTATAGTGTAGCTTAGACAATACCTTCTTTTTGAGTACTGCCTTCAGTTAGTTTCAACAAGAGATACCACAATCTATGCAAAAAATAACCCTGATGTACTCTCAGAAATAAAAATAAAAAAAACATCATCTGACATATAGGTAGCACAGTAGTAAATGTTTGGCTATAGTCGAAAACAGTAACATTTCTGTGATTTGCATACCTTTCTAACATTGATCAGCATTTACCTGGACTAGGAAATTAATAAACTTTCATTTACCATTTAAAAAATATATGCCATATATATCCGTGACCAATTCCTTTTTTCGCTAGTTAGAACATTTTGAGACGCTCCCACTTTTACATGCAATTTCTAATGCAGTGAATGTAAAAATACTACATTGTTTAAAAAATTACCAAAATTTTATCTTGCAAGATCTTAGAAAAACTTTACCACTTTTTAAAACTTAATTGATGCAGGAGCTTACAGCTAAAAAATTGTACACATCTAACAACTATTTACCAAATCAGAACACAACTGGTACACATTTACTACTGTTATGCCAGAAATGTCTCTCTAGTGATAAAAGCGGGTGTGGATTAGGGAATAAAGGAATACTAAACATGTTCGAGACTGAGATAGCCAACTGATGTCATTTGCAATTATTTATTACTGATCGTAAATCCGTCCGTCTTGTAGAATGCGCAATCTTAAATTACACATGCCAAAACTCAAATATTGAAAAATAGAAATACAAACTAAGTTAGTAAAGGAACGCATGCAATTGTTTGCCAAAAACACTTGGGTTTCTCTGTGCTTGACTTGTTGTTCCTTTAGTAGGACTTCATTTCCGCGTGATATTTGCCTTTTATAAAGAATAGTTAAATAAAACCCGATAAAGGTATTTAAATGGCACTTAGGATCGCAGTAAGCTTTGCTTATCGTAAGGCTTTATAACATTCTGTTTAGAATATTTGTTAATAGAGCGACCGTTCTTGGTGGCATTTTGGGGGAAACCAGGCCAGATTTCTCTTTAGTTTATAACAAATTTTAGATTAATTATGTGGTATATTAGTTGGTCTCAGCATCATAAACTGTAGACATCATAAACTGTTATTATGGACCAATAAGATTCCGAATACACTAATCATCAAGTTTATTTGCTCTTTGAGGTCATACCCCGCAATGAGTATAACGATAAAGTTGTGATAAATTGATAAATTTCTAGCTATATTGTAATGTTTGCAATCGATTTGTGGGTCTCTGGATACTCCGGCTCCCTAAACAGCATTCAAACAAACAAGTATCAATCCTATATCAGATTAGTATTTCTGTATTTAAAAAAAAAAGTTCGTGTGAAAGAGTACAACATTCCCATCTGATGTCATAAATATGTCGTAAATACATTCCTCCAAGTCAAATAGGTCATTTATAGATTCATGATTGAAACCATTCATTTTATTATCGGGTATTTTAATGTTATATGTAAATTTCTTATCACATTGTTACGTTCTCCATTAAAATTTTCAATTCATTGGATTAATTAACTTAAAATATGGACATTTACAGTTCATGTATTCTTCGTAGTTGTCAACATATGGTGTCTAATATTTGTCATTTGTTTTCTCCCCCTCCCCTCCCCTCTCTCAATAGTCACGTACACTGACCGTGCACTTAAATTTTCGGTAGCCTTTAGGCATATGATGTTTAATTCACATTGATTTCAAAAGATGTTATTTAAAAAAATATCTGTGGTATGAGACCTGGAGGGGATACTTATGGTCCCAGAGTATAAAAAGCCAAGACAACAAAACTGCGTACGAAAGAAAGGATAAGGTAAGAAACATGTATAAAAATAATGTTTGAATTTAAGTTATATATCAGTAAATATATAAATTTATGTTATGTTGTAACTTCACATATGTTTTCAATGTATAATTGATTTATATGTCTAATATACAGCACATTATGCCTCTCCGGCTTCCTCCTCCAATAAAAACTTAACGCCATGACACAGCTGAAAAATTGCTAAAAGTGGCGTTAAACACCATTCAAGCAATGAAGCTTACTTGATTTTCATGTATACGATACGTGCCTCTCCGGTTTGTGTGTGTTTTTTAAAAAATTTTTACTTACTTATTATTTATTCATTGTGGTTCTTTCTGTTTCAGAATTTTTTGTATTTTGTTGAAAACTTTTCGAACTAAAAATGAGACCAACACTTTGTTTAGCATGTTTAGTCGTTATTATGGTGGTTAATGGAAAGGGAGCTGAAGGACAGCCACCAAAAGGAAAAAGAGGAAAAGGACATGACCTTGTGTGTACTACTTGCAAAGGTTGGCATTTAAATTATGAATATTTTTGCATTTCAATGCCTGTTGTTTATCTGTAACATATTTATTTTGTTTCTCGATTCCAATTTAAGAAATTGAAAATAGCAACCCATCAAAGTCTCTTAATATAGACTGACAACGAACATTAACCCGAACATTAACCATGACATTAACATTTTCCAAAAATAATCTACCAGACACCAAACTCCCAAAGAAAAACAGTCACAGGTCATGAAAAATCTGTCTACAAAATCTGGGATATCACCATGACATCAGAGCTTAATGTTCAGAGAAAACCATAAAAATCTTTCATCTAAAGTAAACCCCAGGTTAATAGAAAACTTAACTTCAGTATAAGAAAACATTATCCCTTAGGTAGTATCCCTGGCTGATAAAATTGAAATAATTGCACTTTTCACGCAAACCACAAGACCACCAAAATACAACTAAACAAAAACATGAATATACTAAACAAAAACATAAATATAATTCACTATGTGTATCGCCTATTTAATTAAAACATTTATTATCTCACGATATTTGTTAGTAATATTGACAACAAAATCTAATAACAAATAAAAAATACATGCTTTTAACAATTATATCTATATATTTTGACATAATTTCTCCTTAATTTTTCTAGCTTCAGACCAAATTATAAATTTATTTTAGGAATTATATCAACAAAGCACAGAGAAATCAATTCGATGCAAAATTCCAAGCAAACAGAACACCTTTAACACTAACTGCTGCTTATCCTAAACTGAATTTAAAGCAAAAAATAACACCTTAAACACAAACTACTAATTATCCTAAACTGTAATTAAAACAAAAATAACACGTTTAATACAAGTGGGATCATTGATTAGTAATTCCCTATAGTCCTTATACAGTGGACTTTCAAAAAAGTAGTGTTGTGCATTTTCAGTTGCAGAGCCACAACTACAGGAAGAGTCTGTGGTAATATTAGCTTTGATTGTTTCATCTACCTGGTTTTCTAATTCGGGTACACGTTCTACTGCCACGTGTTCCTTAACATATACGAGGAGTCCTCCACCAAAAGTGTATCTGTCTTTACGAGCTATATTAGTACTGAAGGAATCGAGTTGTATATCTGAATTTTTAATAGTTGGATTTAAATGTGTTTCAGTGATTGATAATATATCGTACTCATCAAAAAAGTCGTTCACAAATTCAAGTTTATTTCTTATACTGTGTATTTTTAAATTACATATTGAGACTGATTTATCGGGTTCACTAATTGATTCAGTTGAATGACCTGCATTTTCAGTTGCAGAGCCACAACTACAGGAAGAGTCTGTGGTAATATTAGCTTTGCATAGGTCATTATTTAGGAATGACGCAGAGCATCTTAATTGGGTTAAAATTATATTAAGTTTTCTTGGTCCATATGAGAAATATTCCGGGATATTTTTGTTAATAATTGATTGTTTTTTTCATTTTCATTTTAAATTGTCCGAGAGACTTTGTATGTCGAATTGACGGTTCAAGACTGTTCCAATTTTTTTATTGTGGCAGGTATAAATGAGTCCTTAGTTAGAGACAATCTGCAGAAAGGCAGAATACTATCTTCGCCATTTCTTAAAGGATATGTTGTCATACTTTGTATATTTGGGGGTATAAGATTGCAAAGATAGTTCGGGGCGTGTCTGTTTATAATATTGTAAAACATTTGTAGTTTCCTTCTTTGTCTTCTTAAAGCTAATGTCTCCCACCCAATTTCCTGATATATTAATTCTTTTTTTAGTAAATATCGGCAGTCCAGTTACTATTATTGCACATTCCAATGGTAACTGTTCCAGTCTATTAGCATTGCTAATACCGAAATTATCACAGACTTCAGTTGCATATTCAACAATAGGTCTAATAAAAACTAAATATAATTTTTCTAAGGTTTTTCTGCTTAACTGAGATTTTAATTTACGTAATACATTTAAATGTTTTGTTACACTAACTAATATAGTTTCTATGTGCTTCTGCCATTGTCCATCATCGCTAAAAGTGACACCGAGATGCTTATGTAGGTTTGTGATAGGAATATTGTTTCCATTTAACTGAAAGTTGAGATTTGATATTACCGTATTGGAAAAAATCATTATTTCCGTTTTCTCTGGATTAACCATTTTTGGACCATTCGTCAAGTTTTTCCAGATCACGATCAATCACATGTTTAAGCTGTATTTGATCATGACTAGAGAAATTGAATGAAGTGTCATCAGCAAATAGTCTGCAGATGGAGGTAAGTGTATCAGCTATATCGTTGATGTACACAATAAAAATCAAAGGGCCATGTACAGAACCCTGGGGAACACCCGCCTGAATATTACAGCAATTATCACTTTTTGATTTTTTTTAGAGAGATAACTATTAAACCAGTTCATCAAAGCACCACGAATACCATAAGCTCTGAGTTTATACGGTAAACCTCTGTGCCAGACTTTATCAAAAGCTATAGAAAAATCGCAGAAAACAAAGCCTTGTTTTCTAGTGAGTTCACGATACAATTGTACATTTCTATTAGTTGATGAACTGTGGAATATTTTGGAAGGAAACCTGATTGATATTTGTATATTAAGTTATTAGCGTGGAGATGATTGTAAACATATTTGAATATAATTCTTTTCATTACTTTTCCTACACAGCTGATCAAGGAAATTGGTGTATAGTTTGAAGGTAGTGATTGGTCCCCCTTTTTGAATATAGCTAAAACATTTCATAATTTCCAACTACAAGGAAATTTGCACTGTTCCAGGGACTTGTTGAAAATTATTTTAAGGGGAATAGCAATTCTTTCTGGGCAAATTTTTAACATTCGATGGCTTATGATATCTGGACCGGATGATTTGTTTGGCTTAATAGTCTTGATAATATCAATGATCTCACTAAGTTCTATATGAATATCTGATAAATAGTTTTGTGATCTATCTGGAAATTCGGGAAGGTAAGTAGTTTTATCCTCTAAATAGGATATAGTTGAAAAGTATTTATTCAAGAGATTGCATTTGTCTTCGTCTTCGAAAACAAATTCTCCAAACTGTTGGTCATTAATTATATTTTGTAAAGGTGGCAGTTGTTTTGTTTCATTGGAAGATTTTATTAACATTTTCATTATTTTCCAATAGGTTTTCGAATTATCTATGTTTTCTAGTATAATATTGTGTAGATTTTGCTCAAACTTTTCTTTTGCCTTTTTCTTCATCTTATTTACTTTGTTTCTCTGTTGTTTATACTTCAAGATATCAGTGACTTTCTTAGTATTTAAGGATCTTTTTCGTAGCCTATCCCGTTTCCTAAGTTCACGCCTTAGTTCACTGTTGAACCAGGGTTTATCATTTTCCTAACAGTTATATATTTAGTCGGTATACAATCTCGCGCAACTTGCAAAAAGTTGTCAGTAAAAATTTCACACGCTTGATTAACATCTATATTATCCGGGAGAGTTTTTAGCCAATCAGTTTCATCTAATTTTGCACAAAACTTATCTTTATCAGCTCTGTCATAAATCCATATTTCTCGTTTGAAAGAACGTAGTTCTCTTTTGGGACATTCGATAAATGCGATAGGTGCATCAGTTGCTTACAATTCGCGGACTTTCTAAAACATCTGAATAAGTAGATTTTAGAGTATCGCTTAAAAGAATTGGGTCAAGAAGGGTACAACTGAAATTAGTTGTTGTCGTTGGTTTTATTACTACATTATTCAAGTTGAATAAATTTTTTGTGTCTACTTGCTTATTGTTATTTAGTTATCAAAAAATTACATTGATTTTTGGGACCACTGATTGGAGAATAGTCAGAGCTGTAACAAGACAAGTGCACTGTAAGTTAATAATCAATATTTCTAAAAAATTAAGTTGCTTGATAGGGCCACGGTCAAAACTTTTATCTAGTCTCCTTACAAGTTCATCTCTATTAAGAGTATCCAAATTTTCATCATCATGAAAACAATTCAAATTCTCAAAATGTTTATTTATCTGATACATAACAATTGTATCCTTTAACATGTCAGAATTAAACGGATGATCATTTATTAACTTCATTATTAAATTAAGAGACAAATTTTATGCATGTACAAGCCCTGACCAGTCTCAGCAAACTGAGGGGAAATCTTTAGATCTCTTATCTATATAAGTGACCCTTGGCTACCAATGAGAATAGCGATTAAATTTGTCATTTTACAGCTAGATTCCTTCGGTCGGCTTAATTCCGTTACCCAATCCCCACCACATATTCGTCTGAACACTTATGGTGATTGTCAAGTCTTATTCCTTATTAAGCAAATGCTTAAAGCATACATTATGAAGTCAGAAGCGGACACATTAAATGCAAATATACATATACGTGTATATACGTATATAAAGTACGAAGCATTGTTATGATTTTAAAATTAGTTACAAAAACAAAATAACTTAGTTGGATAATATATTATATACTATCATTTCTGAGAGTGGAGGCTTAAAATAAGAATTTGCTAAAATTACATAGTTCTTTGATACTATTAGAATTAAATAAGTGTATCAATTTAAACATTGCAGGGCGTCTCCAAAATAAGGCTTGACCAGTGCCTGACGTATATTGTGATAAATCAGACATATTAAAACAAAAATACATTTCATCCTCTTGACATTTACACAATATTGACAACATCTAAAATTTCGGTCGACATTATAGAATCTACCGTTTTCAATTGCGAGTCTATGTTAAGATAATCTAAACTTTGTGATATATGCTTAATACGTTTGAGCTATGGCTGTATACAAAATGTAGATACAAGATGCTTATACATATTACATTTACTTGAATTGTTCAATACAGCTGTAATTTCCTAAATAGCTGTATCAATAAGTCTTTGCTTAAAAATATTTTATACATAAGCTCTGCTTGTAAAAGCCATAAATCGTTTAAACCAAGTTTGTATAGTTTATTTCGAACACAATTAGCCCAATTACTTAAGTCATTTGGAAATTTTAAAGCTTGATCATAAAGATACACATAGTTTTCAAAATACAATTATCGCTATTTAGTAACTTCAGCCAATACTTGAAGATAACTTGCGATATATTATCAGTGGATATCGTCCAAGTTCGAAATATACCATGGCATTTGTTGTGATAGTTTTAACATTTAAAACCCTCTGACAAAAGTCTAAATGTATTCTTTCTATGTCCTGCGCTTTGTGGAAGCCCCAAACTTCACTCCCATAACAAAGTACACTATTAACGTAAGTATCAAATAGATTTAATAAAGCCCAATAATTAAAAGAATAATATTTAACCTTTCTCATCAATGCAAACATACATTTTCTGCCTTGATCTGCAACTGTTTCCATGTAATACTATACTTTTTGTTGAAATTTAAGACAACACCAAGGCACGAAAATTGATCAACAATATCTATCTCCATATTAATAAAATACCATTTTTTATGATCTCTTACTTTACAACCCACTCTAAATACAAACATTTTAGTCTTAGAAGTGTTTACAAACAACTACCATTTATCAGTATACTTTTTTAGTGTATCTAACATTTGTTGCATATTATCAATAGACTCAGAAAAAATCACCATGTCACCTGCATATATAAGCAGAAAAAGACTAAGTTCTCTTAATTGAACATGTTTACAATAATCATTTATAAAATCCATTTCACAATCATTAACGTATAGGGAAAATAATATCCGCAAAAGAAACTCTCCTTGCATTAAACCGATATTTGTTGTAAAAAAAAATCCGTATAAAACCCGTTTACCAAAATACAGGATCTTACATTAACATACATTGATTTGATGACATTTAACAATTTACAACGTATGCCAATTCTAGAAAGTTTGTACCATAGATTCATACGATTTACGGTATCGAAAGCTTTGGTATAGACGAAACAACAGTATAGCCTCTTTCCATCAGACAGAGTTTTGGAGATTAAAGTTTGTAGTGCAAAAATAGCATCCACGGTAGATAATCCGTTTCTAAAGCCAAACTGAGCGTCAGTAAAAATGTCGTTGGCATTTGCCCAATTAGTGAGTCTATTGTTAATAATACTTGTAAACAATTTAGCAAGACAGCTAACTAAACTAATATAAGGCTCTAACGTTATTACTCTTCCTGTCGCCTCTTTTGTACATAGGCACCATTATAGCAGCAGACCAAAATTCCGGGAAAAGGCGTGAACTAAAATTCCATTAAACATTTTAAGTAGTACAGGGATAAGCAAATTCTTGCATTCAATAAAATACTCATTTAATAGAACATCTAAGCCATGACTTTTATTTAGCTTCAATTTCGAAATGGCTTTTACCATCTCCTCTTCGGTTATAGAATAATCCAACTCGCTGTACTCAGGAATAGAATCATCCTAGTCACTCGCGAAGTTACCCTCATTACTAAGAATTGTACTACTTGATAACTTCCTAAAATGTCCGAGAAAGTCCTCAGATGAGACATCAGAATCCACATTCCTTTTCTTATTAGCATTTTTTAAAAAAACATTTTTGGATTATCTTATTGTAAATACAGCAGGGTGTCGACCATTAAGCATCCGTAGTCTAGTTTTAGTAGTTTTGTTCTGTGTCATTCATTATTTTATCCGGATTTATTCTCATCCTTAAGTTTGTGTCAGTAACATAAGAAAATAGGTTGTTTAAATGTTCCAATACATTTGTACTGGTACAGTCATCGGTAATAAAATCGTCTTTGTCCAAGTCCGACTATTAAGAGTTACAACAGAAATACGACCTTGAGCTGAATATTTCATAATAGTTTCTTCTAATATTTGGAAAATAAAATTCCTGTTTCATAAACACGGTATTACTATGAAGAACTAGCCGGAATATAAATCGCACACAAATACCGGTATAAGTCTTCGTTTAAATCAAATATTGCTTTTTCGATTTTCAACCAAACAAGTGTATCTTCAATTAATTCGCACACGGAGATAAATTCATTGAAAGTATTCCTAATCATTATAATATTACTACCTCCTTGTACGGATTTTGTTTTTCTTCTCCAAGGCTTCCGTAGTTTCGAAGTTAAAAAAAAACCCAAAGTAAATCCATTTGCATCTGCATTCTTTGTTAGTTATGTTCCCGCTGTTTAGTCATTCAAATCTATTTTTAAGCTTAATTTCCCTTACTGCTAAATAACCAGCAATATGGTTCTGAATATCCCCTCAGCTAGTTTGTATAACAAATCGAGGTAGGTGAAACAGTGCATTGTGGTTAAAAACAAAATAATGTTCCCGGCAATTGAAAACTTCGACATAAGAAATCAATAGATGGTTTATCTATAGAGGATCTAGAGGATCTAGTTTAAGTGAAGTAAAATAAGACAACTGTAATATTGTCACACGTCTAGTTCTTAATTCAATTGCTTTTTGTTTATATTAAAGATATATTTCAAATCTAATTTTTGTCATCTAATGGTTCAATGTACATATACATAGAAAATACTTGAATTCAGGAGGTAAAAGGTAATTAAGACTGTTGTAAACACTAATCGACTGCCAAGTTTTTTTCAGATATGACAGCTGCGTTACCAGCAGGATTCACCGGACAGATAACATGTCCAAGTACCCACCAGATTGCAATCACCCGTGTAATGTGCAAAGCACCCTGTCCGCATGGTCCTCCGAAAACATGTACAGATACAACTATAGAAAACTCTTTTAAGACTGCATGCGATGGGCAAACTACCTGCGCAGTTTCAGGAATGACAGGATCTTGCTTGGACAACAAGGACACAATCGTCGTAACGTGGGCGTGCAACATAGCTCAGAATTAGGAACTCTATACATGGCGTTAACACATAAATTAATTTGTGAACGTTTGCTACCATAGTTTCGTACAACATATCAACGGTGGAGATATTTTATTTGCTTTAATCAATTCCTTCTTCAAATGTTCAATATTGTAAATATTTCCTTTAAATCAATTCAGTTAGATGCATACAATATTGCATACCATGTCCTTGACATTTTGTGACATTTTATCACATTAAACAAATATTGAAAGCTATAGCAATAAATTAACACTTGTACAGTGTGGTTTTGTAAGAAAAAAAATAGCAAAGAAAAAAATATGGATGAATAATAGAAGGTGGAGGGAACCCATATTACTTTCACTGATACTTTGCTTGTTTGTGGCTGCTTTCCCAATTTAAGTAAAAAAAAATCTTCGCCATCTAACTCGCTTAACTCTATATAAAGCTCTACAATAAAGTTTTCTAAGATTAAGTTGAACCAAATGTCTCAGAGATTCTGAGTACACGGACAACTATAACACAAGCATTAGGTCATAAAACGGTCTTCTACAGATCTGGCACATTTGTTCGTAATCACTCGGTGTCGTCGATATATATCATTTTTGAAACGAAGTATGAAATATAGCACAGAGTCAAGGGACAGTTACAAATCCGGATATAGACAAACGTACTAAACACAGAAAGAGAGTAACACGAACCCAATAAAAACCATGGATGCACTTAAGTGCTCCGGACGAGTTAGCAGTGCCTGCATGGCTCTACTTAGACAAGCGTCGAGTTACACATTGTCATGTCTAGGAAAAAGTCAAATCCGGGAATAGGAAACACTACATATGAAGATGTCTGATCGTATGTGAGAGATTGATTTTCCATAACGATCAATTAAGTCATTATGACGAGCATAGAACTTCTGGAGAGATAAGATGAGTAGGTTAGTAGTCAACTGCAGTGATCGGTCTAGAAAATCGGGATACCGATCGCAGGATCTAGATAAAACGTATAAGTTGTGAAATGTACACAACATACGCTGAAGCTGCTGAGATGAAGGGAAGTTAACAATTGGAAAGTTGAAGTCGTCACGTTGTAGTAGAGTCTAATTTTGTAATTTATTGAAAAGAATAAACCCTTTCTAACTTATGGAAGACCACACATTAATAATGTATGTAAAAAGTAATTTTCACACCTTTCCGACTCAAAAATATATTATCAGTTACAACATGGGCAACGGATTTTTCCCCGGTTTACAAGTGTAAAAGGCTGAAAATAGGTTCTTCTGTCGTCAGAAATAAGCTTAATGCGCAACGTCATTACAGTTGCTCACAAAAAATTATACGTTTTCATGCAGGAAATGCTCATTTTACCAAGTCGAGGTTGGTTTGGTACCAACCGACTTATCAGGTTTAACGAGCTTTTATTCTGTTTTACATAGTTTCTACTTTCGGTACAAGTCATGTTATAATAACATCAACAGACATTGATGCCACTCAAGTTCTGATTTAATTCCTATTTGTACGTGTCAGTGTGAATGTAGGGATCTGAAATGAAGTAAAAATACATATATAAAGGTCAGAATTGGAAATATTCCCTTTCCTTTGTGGAATAACACACACTGGTACTCTTGAACATACATTTGCAAAGCTCAAAACAATACAACTTGCAACGTTAGCAACGCAGCCGGGGGCATGGGATTTGTACCGAAGGATAACCAACCAATCAAAAGTGCACATTTGTTACAAGCCGAGCATAAGTATATTTACTTAACTTCCAAGACGGGAACACGTTAACAAACAATAAATCAATGAGGATTGGAACAAAATTGTGACTGCCACTAATAAAGTATGAATCCTTGGCGAGGGACGAAGTAGTTAGCATTTTGTTTGTTACAATGAGCCTACTCTTTTTCGAAATCTACAAAAAGTTATATTCATCTTTTTTACATATTCTATCCTCTCTTTTAATTTTTGTGAGGGGCCTCGGTGGCCGAGTGGTCAAGGTAGTTCGTCTACTATTGATCACGTGGTCTGTCAACACTGAGATTGCGGGTTCGATTCTCGCTGCAGGCAGGGTGTAGTCGACTCCAATCTTAATTGACAAGGATTGCCAGTTTTCCTACCGCAGGTCGGGGGTTTTCTCCAGGTACTCCGGCTTCCTCCCCAATGAAAACTGGACGCCATGATATGGCTGAAAAATTGCCGAAATTGGCGTTAAACACCATCAAACAAACAAACAAACAATAATTTTTTGTGTAGCGTCCTCAGTTTCAATGTCTAAAAAGTGGTCACTTAATACCTTATACGCATTTAAGTTATGTTTCGCCTTTTTTAGAAATAAGTGTTTTGTATAAATTTTTCTAGTTCATATTTTGTTTTCAGTTTGCTATACAGAAAAAAGTTCACTCTCTTCGGTAATTGTTTGTAATGTAATTAAAAAATATTTACTTCATAAGTGTTCTAGATTTGTTTTTAAATTATGCCTTTCTCTCAAAATTAATAATTTAGTTGATCTACAGTATTTGAATTACAGATATTATTTATCAAATAGCGGAAAGAAAAAGTGACTGGTAAATTAAATGCATCACAAAGAATTGTCATCTTGGATATGTAATAGACAGTAGTTTTACACTAATAACAATAGGGTATTGAGCTAATTCTATGGCACGCCGTTCTCGTCAAAAGTATTATTCAAAATATTATCACAAATTACACACTCAAATTTTAAATTACGAGTGTGTTTTCGTGAAATTTTGAGTGCATATTTTAATTTTTAGTGCGAAATTTTAAATTTTGAGTTCATATTTTAATTTTGAGTGCGTAATTTAAAATTTTGAGTGTGTAATTTGTGATGATATTTTGAATCATAATTTTGACGAGAACGACGTGCCATATAATTCTGCTATAGCTGCTATAATAGTAGATTGCTTATTCTCATATGACGTGGGACCACAACTGTGGTAAAAAAGTGATTTATATATTAGCAACACGCGTTTTAAAGGGCTGTTTCAATTACAAAACTGTAACTCCCACCGGAAAACTATTGCGTATGACGTATTAATCTTATATATATAGCGACACGCGCTATAATTATCCGTTGCAATATATTGTGTGTTCCATTGACGGAACAGCCATTTATGATGGAAATGATGTTTTCTATAGGTACGAAAATATTATAAATGTACCGTAATTGTCTTATTAGAATAGAAATAATTCACGGAGGCTGTAGTTTATCATTGTTTTACAACGGGATGACCATTTATGTCGTTATTTTATCCCTCACTGTCGCTCGGGATAAAATAATACGACATAAATGGTCACCCCGTTGTAAAACAAAGGCAGCTACGAACCAAAAGTATCGGATCGCCAACATGACGATCCAGCATAAACAAAAAATAATATATAAGGATGGAGAATTATGCAACGATACAAATATAAAGATGTTTCTAGGGTATACTAGGGAAATTAAAAGGACACCTTAGAAGAAGGGGGTACAGGAATTATAACATCAAAAAGAATTTCCAAAAAGCACAGCAGACATCGAGGAGTACCCTTCTTCAATATAAAGAAACAACGAAATGCAATAGAGTTCCCTGTGTACTAACTTACCACTCTTGTTTGAAAAACACAATTTTTTTCAATCGATTTCCAATGTTCACGAATGGTGCATTCGTGAACATTGGAAATCGATTGAAAAAAATCCCAGATTGTCAAGAATCTTTCCAGAGCCCCCCATGGTTGCGTTTAAACAACCCACCAGTCTCCGCAACTTATTGGTACGAGCAGAGATTGCAAAGCCCAGCACTGCCGCAGGCAGAAGTCAGTCTTGTGGTGACAAACGCTGCAAATGTTGCAAACAGTCTACATTTAACAGCAAAGTCACAGGTAAACAGTACAAAATATTCACTACTATTAACTGCAAAAGCTCGAATGTCATTTACATTCTTGAGTGCCCCATCTGTGTTTTACAATACCAATATTTGGTATATAGGTTGCTGATGAATAGTACATGACTGTCTGGTAGGTGTCACCTGACCTTGACCTCAATTTCACGGTCCAGCGACTACGTTAAAGTTTTTTGATTAAGACAGTTCTTCTGTAACCATGCATGGTAGGTTGACAATATTTGGTTATATGTTGCTGATGAATAGTACATGACTGTCTGGTAGGTGTCACCTGACCTTGACCTCAATTTCACGGTCCAGCGACTACGTTAAAGTTTTTGGATTAAGACATTTCCTCTGTAACCATGCATGGTAGGATGACAATATTTGGTGTATAGGTTGCTGATGAATAGTACATGACTGTCTGGTAGGTGCCATCTACTACGTTAAATGTTTTTGTATTAAGGCAGTTCATCTGTAACCATGCTTTGTAAGATATGAAGCAAGATGTCAAAGTGTTGACGCCGCAGCCGCCGGATTCCAATATACATGTCTCGCCTTCAGCGACTTTCGTTGCAGGCGAGACAAAAATTGGAACAATAAATGACTGATTCCATTTGTCATGATATTATGTAGTGTTTAATACAAAATTAAAGAGCTAAGCTACGGAAGTTAGTAATGAGATGGACGGCCATGTTTGACAATTTCATAGCATAATTGAACTGGACCACAGCTTTGCCACTTTTTAGTTTTTTGTAAATAAAAGACAAATGAGAACATGTTAAATATATTTATTTATCATTATTTATCTTGTTTACCTGTTGTATTTTTATTTTTGGGAGTCTAAAATCTGTCAAACTAATTATACCTGCATATAAAAAAGGTTCTGAATGACAGAAAACAGAGCAGTAAGGGCAGTAATGACGGGTACTCTCTTCCTCCTTATTTCCCACCGGTTTGTTCATTAATAAAGTTCCGGACACAGATGAAGTATTTAGCTTAAACTTACGACAGCATCTCTGTTCATCTCCGTTAGCACATTTTCCCTCTTGTTTTAAAATAGCCCGATTAAGAACAGTATCCATGGGTGGAATTTTTTTACGTTTTGTGGATACGTTTTGGGTCTTGGATATTTTTGATAATTGATGAGTTATGTAATCTGGTCTTTCAAAAACTGCCCTAGGCTTTGTTTTCGAGATTCGTCGTATACAAAGTGGGTCAACTGATATTTTGTGGACATTAACCGGTGTTCTGTGGTATTCATTTGTTTCAATCAGAACTAGTTCTGCTGTGAGTAGGGCAATCTGACTACGTAACGCCGACTCCTGATCACATACTTTTATGTACTCTTCTTTAAGATAATCAAGTTCTTGGCGTACTTCTTTGCTTGCTGTTAATATCTTACTATTTGGTATTCCTAACCTTTTAATGTATCTCGTTGACAGACGAGAATGTTGAATATTCTTCTGCTTGTCGTTGTAAGTAGTAAGTGTTGTATTTGCGCGTTTTGAAATCTCTTCTTTGTTTGTAAAGCAACGACTGTCGCTCTTCGACGAGCGTATTTCTTTCATATCTGCAAAGAAACTCACAGATTTCAGTATTCCAAAGGTTATTGTTTAAATTAACATGAGTAAACTGCGAACTACATAATATATTTCTTGTTGCAACTGTCATGTCAAAGAGTATATGTTACAACTGCCATGTCAAAGAGTATACTAGCATGTTTAATTCAGTACAGACAGTTCTAGTTTATGACAAATATAGCTAGAATCGTGTAGTTTGAAATATGCTATTTTCAAGCAATGTAATCCCAGCTGATGGTATTGCATATCATAATTAGTTTACATTTTACAGTATCAGTGCTTCAGCATCCTCCCAAGTCATGGGTCCGCGTTCGCTCCTTCTTCACCCCCGACTTGGGAGGATGTGATTCATGGGTTTGAACCTGATTCATTTTGTATCAAGGAATTAATCCAAGTAATCACTAGATTATCGAGTCTGTTTCCCTCTCCTTTCTTTTCATCCACTTTATCATTTTTCCCCCTCTTTTTATCTTATCCCTAGTCTGTTTCACTCCCTCATTCCTATGTAGTCTCTCCCATTTCGTCCATTATCAGTTGAAAACAATGCTAAATCCATCCATTTTGTAGCCAGAACCACGAACTGGAATCTGGCAACAGAACTAAGTGTTCCTAGCATAGTAGACAACGTTAAAGTCAGGATAATTGAATGCAAATGTTTTTGTTACAAGACGAAGAATCAGCCTATGCCAAAAAGACACTTTCAGAACTATACCTAATTAATATCAAACATTTGTTCATTAAAGCACAGCAGTGGCTATTCTACTGGTTACACGGCCAAATACCTGTAGCTTATTTTGGTGTTTGTCAGGCTAAATCAATCCCCACCCCCAAAAAGCGATATTCAGTTTGTCTCATTATAAGGATAAAAAATATATGGTCCAGGAGTAGGGAATTGAACGGTTTTTCAGGTAAAATACCATTCAAGGGACAACCTCAGCCTCTAAATATAGGCATTTTCGATATAAGTAAATGGTAGAAATAAGAGCAGCTTTTGATATATATACCATATGTGAAATTGACAATATTTTTGTGCCAGATCTTTAACCTTAAAAACGTACAGATATAATGTTGGGGCGAAACCCGCCAACTGAAGTTGGAGACATAGATTTCTGCCTGTCCGTACCACCTTTGCATCGAAGCCTTTTTTATGAAAATGACCTCCCATCTTTATGACACGTGATACACAGTTACAACATAATGAGATCTCATAAAGGGCAAAATTCTGTAGGGCTGAGCCAAAAATTTCGCCGAGTCGCCGAGACACAGTTTCTTGTTAACAGCTGCAAACTCTTCATAAAGGAAATTGTTCGAATAAAAAATCATAAAAATCTGAAATTTAATAAGCAGTCAACAGAAATTTTATAATACATAAATTGTTGTTTTTCTAAAATTATACGAGCCAGATATCCCAATTCAATCCTATCCCTACTTTAGTGATGAGTAACATTAGTAAAATGTCATAACACATTGGTCCTCCCCAAGTAAAGTTACAGCACAGGAACTAAATTGACTAACGAAATCTCTGTATGACCCGTTTTTTTTCTAGAATTAAAAGTCCAGACATCCCAAATACATTACAAGCACTCGTATCAAAATGTGCGCAAAACTTAGTTTACCTTTTATCTCTATGAAATGAACCCACGAACGACGACGTTGCTGTACATATGTACCAATATACGACTACACATGTTAAAGTCACTTCAGAGATATCGAACGAACACTTTCAGTTTATACCATACATGTGCATGCACAATATCTTGTTTTCTATTGGACATTATTTATGCATGAAAATTCATTTACATAATAAGTGGAAACAAAATTGAGGCTACAAATTTCATAGGTTATCCAGACAAATGACAAACTAAGCTATTGAAACCACTAACCGGTCATATAGTAAGAAAAAGCTATCTGACCCGGTTAGCTAGGTCGTGCAAAGAAGAAAAATTCTCCCCAACGCTGTCCCGCCATCATATCATATTTCCTCCAAATCACTGCGATATGTCACCTAGATGGAAAGTCATCACGTGCAATTCTGTTTCAGCATGCGTAATGTCTATAAGTAGTTAAACATTGCACATTATTGGCTACTTACCCAATTCTTTTAGACAGCACTCGTTTGAGGCGGTGAATGACTTCATAGCAACGTTAACCATGGTACTAATGTGACGTCATTGACATAGACTATCAGGCAAATGTACGTAAAGAGAGGCGTCCTAATAGACTTTAAATAATCCTGCATACAAAAGAAATTTTAATTCTGATAAAAACAATTATAATTATTATTATTGTTTATAATACAAATTTTAAAAGTACATGTAATCACATGACTATAAGGTGTGACATTCATGTGATCATTTTCTAATCATCAATACGGCGTATTTTTTCCAGTTCGATTAAAAAAAAAATAACGTGAGGCGTGAAAAATTTACGTTTTTATAGCGTGTATTTACTGCTGGTGGCCAGTGCAGGGATTTAAAGATTGTAATTATTGACACCGTGTGAGTGGGTTCAATATTCTAACGTATGTAAAAGAGACCCCCCCCCCCAACCGCAATAATTTCACACAGCTGTATTACAATACTACAGCACTACCTTGAAATGCTATTGTGTCTGGTAGACACATAGACATCTTCACTAGACATCTGTTACGATCAGCCCCCCCCCCTCTCTTCAAGGAAGAGAAGTGAAGTGAGGGGGGACCTGATCGTAACACTTGGCAAGCGAAGGTGACACATAAAATGCTCGAGCATGAAAATATTTATTTTGTACGATATACAGAAATGATGTTTCCGCATGCGTTTGGAGGAGTATCAAATACTGTAGACTGAAATGCAGCTCGAAACAAATGTCTACCTTAATAGATACTTGGTTAATGGAATTACAGAGTGTTTGCCTTAATGTACAATTGTAACGGTAGAGCATGAAATAACGACATTGTCACTACCGGGGATCGAACCCGTGATCTCAGTATTGCCAGCCAGCCATCTAACCAAGTCAGCTAAAGAAGTACTCCGTTAGCTCAGTCGATTTTGACTGGCTCATAATTTCCGTAAAGATAAGCGGAGCTGAACGAAACGTATGTAGCTTTACTTGATCTTTAACTTATATACAACAATAAACCAATTTTTCCCAAGCATTTTACATATGGATAAATTGCAATTGGGATTTTATGTGCAAAAATCCTCTTGATTAATTTAACACCGAAAACAGTTGCTATTTTCAGTTATAAACAAATAAAAAATATATATGTCGTACGGCAAAATAACCGAAAAATTTTTGGTGAAAAAATCTGCACTAAACATGCTAAAAGAAACTAACAAAACATATAACCTCCCTCTTTTTTTTAGAGACCCCAATTTTCCAGATTCTTATAAATATTTCCCCAAAGTATAGATGACTGTCAATTAATGTTTTATATTAAAATTGCTATCTTTAGAACCCCAACATACAATCAGATGCAGCTGTGTATTTTCTTCTGTATATTATCTATGTAATTAAGTACACTATTGAATACCTACGTTGTGTTCTAATTGGGTCAATAATGGTTACATGTGCACATTGTCTGCAAGCCCCTGCATGAATTGTTAAAAATTATCTCAAATCTTGCAAGAACATTTTATGATTATTTACCACTTTTACATCCACTGCATTAGAAATTGCATGTAAAAGTGGGAGTGTCTCTAAATGTTTTAACTAGTGAAATTGGTCACGGATATTTATCAGTTTATGTTGAAAGCAAGTTTATAATTTTCATAGCCCAGGTAAATGCTGAATTGTTAGAAAGGTATGTAAATCACAGAAATACATTACTACCGTTCTACTGGTAGACTCGCAGCTGAATCGGCTACATATCTACTAGTGTTTACAAAAACATATGGTACAGAAGGATGGACAGGGGTAAAATATTATGAACCCCCTACCCGACCCCAACAACTTGCAGTTTCGGGGACTTAAACAACTTATTTGTGTTCCACATTCTCAACTCAAATAGCTAGAACAACCATTTTGTAAATATACATATTCTTTTCAAGCGTAAAAACGCTGCTTTCACTTAGCAAATCTTCTCTATAACAGAACAGTGTAGCATTATTATATATTGACATCTGCTAAAAGATATTATCAGAACAAATAAACACAATTTTAAATAAAACTAAACATTTCATGGACACTAGAGGTATTTGGCACTATTTTCACTGCCGACGTTGACTCAACTGATTGATAAGGTTTGTGAATGGTCTAAAATACTGTTTATTCATATCCGTGTTACCTCAGATGACACAGAAATTATTAGTTTGCTCAGTTATCCTATAATTCTTTTCCTGCATGTCCATCATTAAATTCACATTCGTATGCTTTCGAGTTTGCTGTTAACACGCTCCTTGAAATATTTAGTTTACCTATTACAAAATTTAAAAAATGTTCCGATTGTTTTCACAATATATGTCCAGTGTGTACAATTTACATTTTTGTGTAGCTAAAACGAATCATCATGAAATAGTGTTTTTTTTTGTTTAAATTTTGTTTCCGAAACCCACTATATTTGGTAATGGTGGGTCAACATTGGGATCGCGAGTTCGGCTTCGATCTAGGTGTGCTAGACTCCGATCGTAATTGACAATGGTTTCCAGTTTTACTGCTTAAGGTCAGGGGCAAAGCGTAGCATCGCATTTAATATTGGTGCGGTGCAATGCTAATCAGGATTGCGTAGCGATCCTATCCACCTCGCTGAGGTGGTTTTACGGCATGGGGTTCCAGGGCCGCTTAAGGCCACAGGAAGCTCTGGGGGTAAATGGTGCAAAATTCTTCATTCTGGCGATTTCCTAGCACTTAATCTCATGTCTTAAATGAAGAGTTTCGTGAGCAATATTTATTTTTTTTATTTCTGAAAATTATTGGTACGGCATGCCATACCTGTAGACGTTCTTGGTTCGGAGGAGGCCTCCTGCAGTACCGGCTGCTACGCCTATGAGGAGTTCTCTGGTTTTTTAGCAATAACAACCAGACTGTGTGATATAGCTGAAAAATTGTTAACATGGCCGAAAACCTTAAAAAGCAACAGAACCATCATTCCGGTATCATCTCAATCTATTGATGGCATTAATCTCCAATGTTAACTATGTAAGGTCTTAAATACTGATCTGACAACGGCCTCTTAACCTTTTCTCTGCCACAGGGCCAAAAAAGTGGCCCTATTATTTTGCTTTCAAATTGCCACAGGGCCAATAAATTGGCCATATAATACAATAAAGTCTTAATCAAAATTATGCAAATGAGCCGAAACTATAACCATACTTCATACTATGGTTACGTTATTGATGGTTTTATATCATGAAAGGTAAAACAACAAAATTGTCATAACTGACATGTATACTGTGACGTCATGTTACGGTGACGTCAATCTACATGACGTCACGCCGATGTACGTTTCGTGTACTCATAGCGTATGTAATGTCGGGCATCTGGATTCGAGTTTTTCCACCAGAGGAGAGGGATGTTAGATCGCTGATGAGTAATCCTGGACCACGCAATATATCTCCATGCGGTGCTAAACCCTGTAGTGTAATTCATGTTAATGTTCACTCTGAATCTGATGTAAAAAATCGTTATTGAAACAAACAGGTGAAAGAAAATTATTAAAAAATCATGTAACGAACTTCTTTATCCCCGGAATCTAACCCAATCTTCAATCGCCTTCATCTCGTTATCCATCAATTTGTTGAAAGTATAATATACATGCACCCAAGTGTCGTGTGTCCATTCTCGTCCATCGCTAGTTGAACAAAGGAACGAAAAACATTCACTTATAATTCTATAGTCGGGGCGCCGCTACTGTATCTTTGTAAACCGGCATCTTCTGACATAATTCAAGACATCGTCTTTTAAATAAAATCATATAATTGGCACTTTCAATGCGGCACAAAAATTGCAGTATTTTATAATTGGCTCTCACAAACAAAACCCAACGTGACAAAACTTAATTTAAAGAACATTAATGTATCTCGTAAAAGCAGACATTTATGATGTCAGGGTCAGAAGCCCCGTGTTTTACTTGTCTTCCTGAGTATGTCTCGTAAAAGCAGACACTGTCGAGTATTTTTAGAAATTACAAAAAATCAGGCTTATGTCGATTTCTTCGTTTTGTTTGTTTGGGACCTATATTTCACATGAAATAAGAAAAAAATGTTTTCACGTCACCTTTACATGCAAGCTACATGTAATTTTCTGTGAAGTTGAATTTAGATCGTAATGAGACTGGTACACATAGGCCAGAGCTAATTAATGCCAAAAACGTGGAAGGTTTCGACAAATATGCGCCGAGTTGGATATCAGTGTATTCCAGACATATTCGCTTGTTATAGTATAAGTTATTATATTCTATCACGGGAAGGAAATCACTTCAGAAATAATCCCCCAACTCTAAATTAAAAATTCATATAGTTTATGGCATAATAATGAGCAATACATAGATTTAGTTAATTCATATTTAATTAAATAATGGTAACAACGATTTTTTGCTCTATAACTCACATAAATTTGCAAGTTGTTAGACATGCATAAAAGTTCCCAAAATATCAACTATTTAAAGAAGATTCATAATTTCATATATTAGAAGTCCTAACTAAGATACAAACAGTCATATTTTAACACAGAAATTTCGAGGTCGCATGTTTATCGGAAGCTAGTGCTTATGCCTACCAAAAAAAAAAAAAAAGAATTGACAAGACACAATTTACATTCTATATTTGCCTTTATTTGTAATCTGGTCTACATTTTTTTGTCTAAAAATAAAATAAAAATACGACAGGCACAGAACAATGTAGAGAAAAATTCTTTATGTAGATAAAAAGTTATTGATGATTTAAAAAGATGTTCAAATAATTTTTTGTTCCTATTTGAAACTGCAACGTTCAACTTTTTGTTCACGTACGTTCTCATGTGAAAAATGGCACAGAACAGAAAAAAACAACAGAAAAAATGAAAAAGCTCTACGCATTGAAAAAGTTATTTAAGATTAAAACGTTTGCTGACGGTTTCAATGGGGAAAAAAAATAGGACAATTCTACTTTTTACAAGAGTAGAAATAATACCAAGTTCCCATGTGAAAAATGAAATTCCCATGGGAACTTACAAAATTTTCCAAGGAAACAATCGTCGTTTTCTCGCACATTATTACAGTCTGTTTTTTTTTACATAAAATTTAGTTCATGCACCTAATATTAAGGCATGTCGGATTTGTCAAATCTAAATTAGTAAATTTGTTTCAGAAGGTGTATTAACCAAATAAGTGAGAGTCATAAAGGGTGTACTTTGCTCCACTAATTTCTGAATCTCAGATTTTATTTACAAGTATTTGTTAACACTAATACCACCATAATATTTTAAAAGTATTAAATATTCGATATGACATTGTTTGTGTTCCTCCAACGAAAGTTGGGGAACAGATTTTCGGTCCGTTTGTTCGTTCGTTCGTCCGTTCCATCTCGGGTTTAACTTGCGTTTAAGTTTAAAAAAAATTTTTTTTATGAATATTACTTCACATCTTTATGAACCTTGGTATATAGTTACAACAAGATAAGATCTTTTCACTGGTGAAATTCTGCAGGGCTGTGCCAAATATTTCCCGCTTGAATGAACTTGAGAAAACAGGAGGTGTCACACTTGGCACACGGTGACGGCAATAGAACTATTAGAAGATCCCAGTCATTTCCTGTAAATTGGTTAAACCAAAAGAATGTATAGTCTGTTTGAATCGTTGTAGGGGACAAGAGCTGTCCGTTGTATCGGGAAGGGTTTCATCCATTGTGTGCAAAGAAGCATTTCTGTCAAATGCGTGATCAGTAAAGTCGTGCTCATGTCTCATCATTTATTTTTAATACACAAGAAATAAATTATTTTTCTTCCAAACTGTTTGTAAAGAAAAAATTTTAATTTAAAAAACCCCCACGTTTAAAAACAAAAAACTTGGTTTTGCAAATACAGTTTGTATTTGTTTTTTAATTACGTATTTGAACATTCTGTCGATTTTTGTCAGCGTTCCAAGCAAGAACAATTTGTTTGTTTGTTTGATGGTATTTAACCCCATTTTCAGCAATTTTTCAGCTATATCATGGCGTCCAGTTTTTATTGTGAAGGAAGCCAGAGTACCCGGAGAAAACCCCCGACCTGCGGTAGGAAAACTGGCAATCCTTGTCAATTAAGATTGGAGTCGAGTACACCCTACCTGCAGTGAGAATCGAACTCGCAATCTCAGTGTTGACAGACCGCGTGATCAATAGTAGACGAACTACCTTAACCACTCGGCCACCGAGGCCCCTAGAACAATTTGTTTATTATGTATTGTGTTCGGGCACAACAGCACAAGTAGTTTATTATGAATTGAAATAAAAAGGAATATATTTATTTTAAAGTCTAAATGTGGTAGCAATACAGGGTAGAAATTCTGCACATAAACTGACATTCCATATTAAGTTACGTCATGTTCATAACTTGTCAATGGATTTTTCACTAAACTTTGAAGCTAGCGATCAATTTTTTTTTCCAAGCGTATTTTTCTAAACAAAAACGAGAATTCAATGGGTAACTCGACGGGTGTCTAATTAGAGGCAGGCACAGCTTACTCGTCCGGAGCACCAGTGCACCATGGTTTTTATTGGGTTCGGGTTACTCTCTATTTTTTTGTGTTTTTGGTTTTTATGTTGCGTTTGTCTATATTCGGATTTGTAACTGTCTCTTGACTTTGGCTCTTGTTGTTCGGTCGGTTTTCTTTGCTATTTTTCTTAGTAGTTCAAAATATTAAAGCAGCGAGTAACAAGTGTTTGTGAATTTTTTCCAGAAATGCATATCCCGGTTTTTACTCTAAAACAGAAAAATATCATGTGTTAAATAAACTTTCAATTCACAAAATCATTAAACATAAAGTATGAATTGAATTTCATGAGTATCTTTGTTGTTGTTGTTGTTGTTGAATATTAAGTCTAACGTTTTGGGTTCGAGCGGTTCCGAAGACGTAATTTATTTGTAGTTGTCTTACAGATTGCACTGGAGTAAAGTCGACGTCCGTAGCGCTTGGTAATTTTATAGCCTTCGAGGATTTCTGTTCTTTAGGAAACACGTATTTTAACTTCTGATTCTTCTCGTCACATTTTCAGTGGAAATATATAAATTCTGTCAGAATGGGAACACCAGTGTCTGATTTGTTTAATTGTACTTGAAAGTAGAACGACTTCTGTACTATTTTATTCCTATACCAATCATTTTCTCAATACTTTATTTTTTCTTTTTTTCCCGCGCTTAAAAAAGCACTGCCATTTCCTATACAAGCAATAACGTTTATGACGTCAAGACTTTCTCTCATTGTTAACGTCACAATATCATTCAACATAACAATTGACAAAGTAAAACGACTCTGGCGTTTTGTATGCATCAGTCTTATAAATGCCATGGCAGTAAAAGCAGACATTTATGATGTCAGGGTATATATGTGCATAGGGGAAACTATTAACATTTTTTGCTCTCTAACTTAGGCACTAAGTTTCGTCAGGGACAGTCTATACTGTCCCTGGTTTCGTTGAGTAATGAGAGACCCATCCAAACGAGCGAAATAATTTCAGCTATATCACGTTAAATTTTCCGATCGTCATGTCAGATAAAAATTTTCGCAAATTTAGAAACCCCAAAGGGTACTCGAGGAAACTCACAAACACCCATAAAAGTGTCCAGAAATGCGCTTTGCACAATCAGCTGAAAAATAACCAATACATTTAACAAATTATATAAATAAATTTATTTATCAATCAATTCTGTATACTATGAAACTGCTTTTTAAATACAGCTGAGCTCTAATATTAAAATTCCATTGAATAATAAATCCACTGCCTATGCTACAGCTCGGCGCAGTCAAATATCAAAACAAGAACTAATTTCCTCAGTCAGTGGTCATTTACAGAGCCGATGTCCTCTACACTGTAACAAATGTGGAAAAGGTGAACAATGGGACACGTAGACAATTCGATCTTATTACATGGCGCTACATTCTTGGATTCTCGGTTACATTGAGCACTTTATTAGCTTATATACAAAATTTCAAATTTCTGAAAAAATACCAGAATCGGTATACGTAGAACCTCTCTCATTCACAATTTATAAATGCTATTACTGTATAAGGTATAAGGATTATTTGATAAAAAGGACATTTAAAATAAAAGACAACATTGATTATTATATAGATACAAAAGTGTAGAGATGAAATATCGAATTTTCCGAGTGACAGAAATCACGGTAAATCACATGTGAAAATTATCGTTTATTTTCACTCTCGGGTTTTTTCCCGCCAAAACGTCACAATGGTTTTGTGCTTTACAGATATTCACCCGCCGTTCATAAAATTTAGGATTTGGCATTAAAATTTTACGAAAACAATTTTGATCTTTTTAATGAATAGGATAATCAATTGGGCATCGTGAATATCCAAAATATGATCACTCGTGCCGCATAAAGCATCAGATTAAACTCGTGCGCGGAACAAGTTCCGCGCACTCGTTTAATCAGATGCGTTATGCGGCACTCGTGATCATATTTTGGATATTCAATCCGCCCAATTAATTATCCTATAATTTAATGGTGTCTAGTAAATTCGTCACCAGTCAAATTTGTCCAACACCTCTCTGTTTTAAGTACTGTCTTAACTCGGGTAATTTCATGCGTTGAAAGTCAGCCATTGTGTACATTGGATACGTCAACCGCCAAACCGGAAGTATCCATGCATCATTCTCAGATCACGTGATAGAAAATTCACGTGACTATTTTGACCGCAGACAGGATCTCGAAAATGACGTATTTATCTAAAAAATAAGTCTTATAAGCATTTTCGTCAATGGCAATCTTTTCCATAATAGGAGGCTTCCAATTTGGTTTACTACTTTTACTACTATCTGGAAATTAATTAAAATCATCCACTTTTATTTCTAATTTGTGTAGGGACAGCCATTTTGGAATTTTGTTAAAGTGACCTTCGAGGGCTCACCCATACAAGAACAGGTTTAAATACAAATGTAAATGTTTATGATAGCAAGATAAATGTACATGTTTATGTTTTGATGCCAATAACTTCCCAATCAGGAGAACTAAAAGTCAACATTAATCAATTTGATAATCTTAATATATTTATTAAGTACTACCATATATCCGGTGCAGCGGGATGCCAAACGTGCTGGCAAACGAGTAGCACTGTCCGTGATCGCCTGTTCATAGACAATGAACTGTATACACCACCAAACGATATAGTCGCTGATGAACCACACGTGGACACTCGTACGACCTTATAGCAACCTTTCTCCCATAAATATTAACTCCGGAAGACGACCACCACAAAAAAGGGCGCGTATAGGTTCTACACCAACAAGACCGTAGGAGTGCCAAAGAGAACAATCCTATATATGTGTAAATAATACAACTGTAAATAATTGTATATCTAACGAACATGTAATTAATTATATAGTTTCGCATGTATACCCAACTGACAATATCAATGATATTAATGAAATACTTTTCCCAAATATTAACTCCAATGAATTTTCTTTCGACGTTGACGTTGATACTTCAAATGATAATCAAAATCATTCCAATATGTTAACACGAAGTTCTATCTCCGACACAACTATTTTCGAACAGAGACATGATCTCAGTAGTTTCAACGAAAGTAACTTAGAAAATAGCGATATTGTACATAAATTTAATATCTTAAGCTTAAATTGTTGTGGCATAAAGACGCGTCTAGAGTATCAAGAATTTTGCGAACTTCTTGAAAAACATGACATAGTATGTTTTCAGGAAACAAAAACCGACGACCTTGATAAAATTGAACTAGAAGGTTATTTTTTTATATGAAAAATAGACAGAAATTTAGACGAAAGTCTGGCGGTATAGTTTTGGGGTACAAGCAGACGCTACAGAGTCATATCGAAATTATAAAAACAGAATCTCCATTTATTCTTTGGTTCAAACTCGCATCCAAATTATTAAACTCATACGAAGATTTAATTATTGGTATAGTCTATATCCCTCCTGAAAACTCAGTATACGCTTCTCCTGATGCATTTGATCAAATAGAGTTTGAATATCGAAAGCTTTCCGTAAAACATAATTATATATGCCTGCTCGGTGACTTTAATAACAGAACTGCTGATAACCCCGAATTTCTAGACATATGTATTAATACACACGAAAATGATTTTAGCGAGTTTGTGCAAAACCCAGTTGCTATTTTAGACATGTTAGGTATTAGTAGACAAAGAAGAAGTAAGGATAAATGTAAAAATCGCTTTGGTAATTATCTCCTCAATTTTTGTAAAGGAAATAATTTATTTATTCTAAATGGCCGAATTGGAGACGATTTTGTTGAGTCTGGGAAATACACATGTAAAAATGCTAGTGTAGTTGACAACTTTTATGTACAATTGATTTTTTAAAACTGTGTAACAATTTTAAAGTTATAGAATTTTCTAATCTGTACTCAGATGCACATTCACCAATTTCTGCAACAATTGAATACAAAGAAAGAAAAAAAGCCCCAAATGAAGCACAAAACGTTAGTGAAGAGGTAAATGAAAAAATTAAAAAATGGGACGAAGAGAAAAGTCAATTATTCAAAGATAATCTAAACAAAGACAAGTTGTTTGATTTATATACTGTTTTATCAAATACATCAGTAGAAATTATTGATAAAGATAAAATTAATTGTTTCATTAGGGAACTTTGTACCATTCTGGTTGACAGTGCAAAAAGTACATTTGGTACTTTTCAGCCAAAGCGCAAAAATCGAAATGGCCAATCTAGGGGGGATAAGCCATGGTTCAATAACGATTGTAAATTCGCTAGACAAAATTTTAGAACTGAAAAGCTAAAACATGAGGTGTTCCAAGCTGAGAAACACTACGAAAAAACTCTAGACAAAAATATTAAACTTCTACGCGCAGAAATTAGAAAGAAACTTAAAAATTAAAAAAAACAGTAATCCAAGAGAATATTGGAAAATTCTTAATCAGGGTAGAGAAAAAAGACAGCCACATATTCCCTTGGAGAATTTGTTTACTTTTTTCAAAGATTTAAACTCAGCGCCGGCGGCTGATAACCACGCTAACTTACCGTTCGAAGAACTCTTAAATATAAATCAGTTTAACGAGGAGATTAACTCTTACATCTCAGAAGATGAAATTCGTCGATGTATTAAGAAACTTAAAAATAATAAAGCATGCGGGGAAGACGAAATTATAAATGAATATATCAAATCGTCTGCAGAGATGTTTATCCCAATATATGAAAAAATATTTAACTTTATTCTAGATACTGGAATTATGCCAGACGTTTGGTTACTAGGAAAGATTAAACCTATCTATAAAAATAAAGGAAATCCTTGCGATCCACAAAATTTTAGACCTATCACGTTGCTTAGTTGTGTAGGAAAATTATTCACAGCTATTCTAAACGACAGATTAAATTGTTTCTCAGAGGAAAACCTCATTTTATTGGAAAACCAATTTGGCTTTAGAAAATCATATTCTACAACCGACAGTTTATTTACCTTATACTCACTTTTTGAAATTCTTAAAAGCAGAAAGGAAAAGCTGTTTTGTGCCTTCATTGACTTTGAGAAAGCCTTCGACACAGTCTGGCGAAAGGCTTTGTGGTACAAATTGTTAATGAATAACATCAATGGTAAATTGTATAATGTCATTTTAAGTATGTACACTGATGTTAAATCCTGTATTGTGTATAACAATTGCAAATCAGAATACTTTCCGTGTGAGATGGGTGTAGGCCAAGGTGAAAACTTATCGCCCTTTTTATTTGCCTTATTTTTAAACGACGTCCAAACCTTTTTGGAAAACGAAAACCTTATTGGACTCAAAACAGTTTCAGATATTGCAGAAGAACATCTCAGTGTTTTTCTAAAACTTTTCGTGCTACTCTATGCAGACGATACCGTTCTTTTGGCTGAATCACCGTCAGATCTCCAGACCGAATTAAATAAATTTTTTGAATATTGTAAATTGTGGAAACTTAAAATAAATACACAGAAGACCAAAATACTAGTATTTTCTTCGGGTAGACCTTTGAAAAATTTAAAGTTTCATCTTGATGGTTCAGAAATTGATATTGTAAATGAATTTAACTATTTGGGAATACTATGTAGCAGAACAGGAAGCTTTAACAAGGCTATTCAAAAGCAGGCAGAGAAAGCAACTAAGGCAATGTACGAAATTCTCAAGAGAGGCAGAGTGCATAATCCATCTATTGAATGCCAGTTAGAACTATTTGATAAAATGGTAAAACCTATCTTATTGTATGGTTCGGAAATTTGGGGGTTTTCCAAACAAATTAGTTGTTTAGAAATCGTTCAGTTAAAATTCTGTAAACTTTTATTGAAACTTAAAACATGTACACCAAGTTATATGATATATGGAGAACTTGGCAGATTTCCCATAGAAATTGATATTAAACTAAGAATGGTTTCATTTTGGGCCAGACTCCTTTTAGGTAAACAAACAAAACTTTCTTTTTTATCTTACAAAATGTTGTGGGTTTAATATATGGTAAAAAATGTTAATGTTTCATGGCCAAATTTTGTTCAAAATATTTTTGACAGCACAGGCTTCTCTTACATTTGGATAAATGAAAGCTTTATTAACAATGAGTGGCTTGTCTCCAACATTAAACTTATTCTACATGATCAGTTTAAGCAACATTGGCACAAACAAGTGGAGAATTCCACCAAGGCCATTAATTATAGACTATTTAAATTTGAAAATTACTTAAACATTCTGGACGATCGAGACATCTATACACTTTGTAAATTTCGAACGACAAATCACAGACTACCAATTGAAGTTGGTAGATGGAATAATGTAACCAGAGAAAACAGGATTTGTATTTATTGTAATGCAAAAGAAATTGGCGATGAATTTCACTATCTTCTAAAATGTACACACTTCTCGGCTGAGAGAAAAAAATTTATCAGAATAGACTGTTTACAAATGCCAAATATACTTCAATTCTGTCAAATTATGTGCGACACCAAAAAAGACCAGAGGCTCTTAAGAGCCTGTATCGCTCACCTGATTTTATAGGCAATGAAGATGGCATTTCACTGATGTTAAAGTAAGTCCTGTAATTTTCAATAAACTTTAAATAGGACCATCCAAACAATATTACTAGAAAGCTTTGTTTCATTGGTTAATTAGTTGTATAGAAATTTTTTTTATTTGCCCATAGGGTCCTATGTTAAACTAAGTCCTGCGGGATAGGTGGCCATTTTGAATTTCCAATTGCCATAAAAAACATAAACTTTATAAAGGACCATCCAAACAATATTGCTAGTAAGTTTTTGTTTCCATTGATTAACCGGTTTCGGAGAAGAAGCCTTTAAAAACTTTTTCCCATAGGGTCGTATGTTAAACTAAGTCCTGCGGTAGCGGCCATTTTGAATTTCCAATTGCCATAAAAAACATAAATTTATAGAGGACCATCCAAACAATATTGCTAGTAAGTTTTTGTTTCCATTGATTAACCGGTTTCAGAGAAGAAGCCTTTAAAAACTTTTTCCCATAGGGTCCTATGTTAAACTAAGTCCTGCGGTAGCGGCCATTTTGAATTTCCAGTTGGCATAAAAATCATAAACTTTATAAAGGACCACCCAAACAATATTGCTAGTAAGTTTTGTTTTGATTGGTTAACCGGTTTCAGAGAAGAAGCCCTTTTTAACCTTTTATCCATAGGGTCCAATGTTAAACTAAGTCCTGCGGTGGTGGCCATTTTGAATATCAGATTGGGATAAAAAACATTAACTTTATAGAGGACCATCCAAACAATATTGCTAGTAAGTTTTGATTCCATTGGTTGGCCGGTTTCAGAAAAGAAGCCTTTCAAACTTTTTCCCATAGGGTCCTATGTTAAATTAAGTCCTGCAGTGGCAGCCATTTTGAATTTCCAATTGCCATAAAAAACACTAACTTTATAGAGAACCATCCAAACAATATTGCTAGTAAGTTTTTGTTTCCATTGATTAACCGGTTTCAGAGAAGAAGCCTTTTAAAACTTTTTCCCATAGGGTTCTATGTTAAACTAAGTCCTGCAGTGGCGGCCATTTTGAATTTCCAATTGCCATAAAAAACACAAACTTTATAGAGGACCATCCAAACAATATTGCTAGTAAGTTTTGTTTTGATTGGTTAACCGGTTTCAGAGAAGAAGCCCTTTTTAACATTTTTCCCATAGGGTCCAATGTTAAACTAAGTCCTGCGGTGGCGGCCATTTTGAATATCAGATTGGGATAAAAAACATTAACTTTATAGAGGACCATCCAAACAATATTGCTAGTAAGTTTTGTTTCCATTGGTTGGCAGGTTTCAGAAAAGAAGCCTTTCAAACTTTTTCCCATAGGGTCCTATGTTAAATTAAGTCCTGCGGTGGCAGCCATTTTGAATTTCCAATTGCCAAAAAAAACACTAACTTTATAGAGGACCATCCAAACAATATTGCTAGTAAGTTTTTGTTTCCATTGATTAACCGGTTTCAGAGAAGAAGCCTTTCAAAACTTTTTCCCATAGGGTTCTATGTTAAACTAAGTCCCGCAGTGGCGGCCATTTTGAATTTCCAATTCCCATCTAAAACACAAACTTTATAGAGGACCATCTAAACAATATTGCTAGTAAGTTTTGTTTGATTGGTTAAACGGTTTCAGAGAAGAAGCCCTTTTTAACTTTTTTCCCATAGGGTCCTATGTTAAACTAAGTCTTGAGGTGGCGGCCATATTGGTTTACCAATCAAAATAAAAAACACAAACTTTGTAAAGGTCCATCCAATGAACATTATGGCCAAGTTTGGTTTCAATTGGCCAAGTGGTTTCAGAGAAGAAGATTAAAATGTAAAAAGTTTACAGACGCCGCCGCCGCCGACGACGATAAGTGATAACAATAGCTCACATGACCCTTTGGGTCAGGTGAGCTAAAAACCTAATTAAACTGTGTAAATACATAAGAATAGTAAATAAATTATTTGTTCTCTAGGAATTGTTTCCTTCTCCATGTTATGTAAATAGTGTATATAGATAGATATTGTAGTGTATTTATTGTATTGTCTACGTTGTATCTTATTGTATTGTATCTCCATACCATTGTATTGGTTTATGAGAATAAAGAAAGAAGAAAACTACCATATTATAATTTACAAAGTACACATTTATGAGAATATGAACATGGTTTAAAAGTTATAAATATATAGATGAGTTCAATAACAATAACAACTTCTGTCTCTACACAGCTTATGAAGTGTAATGGCCTCAGATATTTGTTCTACAAGATATTATGTTCCTGTTCCTTTCCTTCATGATGATCCCAGAATATAGAAGTCAACCAGATGGTTGATGATAATGCATGACATACTTTTTGTAAAATGGTTTAGAAACTTCAGGATGGAGGCCGTAAGTAATTGCTCACATGGATAATCCAAAAAGCGGTAGAATGCTGAGTGATTGCAATAGCTAACCTTCATTTTAGTTGTTTATATAAATTAACTAAGTATTTTGCTATGAATCGTCCAATAAAGCCCTTTTACGTTTTCTATGATTGTGTATCATTAAAGAAGTGGTCATTTTTTCTGTTTTTCTGGATTCCCAATTTTGAAAATCATTAAGTCCAATTTGTCCAGCTTTAAACAACATTCTCTCAGTTTCATCCAACTTCTCTGTCAGTTTTGTAGTGTCGTCGTTGAATGCATTCTGTGAGGAATCCATAATTTTTCTTATCCTTGTCTGGAAGCACTTAAGTAAAAATAAACAGGGGACAATAAGAAAATAATGCAATAAAGAAAAAAAATGACTTTAAAAGATTTAAAATGACTACATTTGTATATCAATAAAAAGAATATTTTCAGTTACACATGACACTATTTCTTGTGACCCATGTTTCTATGTGCAGGGAAATACAGCTTAATGTTTAGTATCCCAGGGTATAGAGATCAATAAGGTTGTCATATAATAATTTAAATAATTTTATCATATACTATCATATAATAATTTAAATAATTTTATCATATTACATATATTAATATCAAAATTCTATTCTGTTTGTTATAATTTTTTCTTTCATAGTATTCAAAAAGTTTCAACCTTCTGGGTAAAATACTGAAGGTCTTACAAATCTGTTTATATTAAAAAAAAAAAAAAAAAATCTATAAAAAAAGGTTTTTTTTCTTTCAAAGATATATTATAATTCCATACTTTACAAATTTTAAAGTATAAACCTAAAGCTTATGTTGAATAATCAGTTTAATATCTGATTTGTGAAGGTTAAAAAGACTTTACATATTAGTGTAACTTGATCTGTTGTTTATATCTTGATAAAATATTGTATAAACTGTGTACAGGGAAGCTACCTTTCCCCATATTAAGTATTATTTTCAGTCTCAGATTCTATGTTTATTATTGTTATTGTTTTCATATATTAAATTTACTTTGTTCCAAGTTAGGGAACACTTAACATTTTCATTTTTTACATTGAAAGTATTTTCAAATCAGTTGAGTACAAATTATTTGATTGTATATAATGGGAGATAACCATTGTTTAAGAACAGATCTTAAAATGTGTTACTGGAATATTGGTGGATTATACACACAGGGAGATAATAAGTTAGAAGATGATTTATTCTTAAAGTAAATTTTACAATATGATCTTGTCATCCTAGGTGAGACACATGTGGGTAGCAACGAAAATTTATAGTTAAAAGATTTCATGTACTTCCCTGTGTGTAGACCCATTTCATCAAATGGAAGATACTATGGTGGATTAGGCATTTTTAGAAGGTCAGCTCTCAAAAATTACATTAAAATACTCCCATCCAAGTCTAAAAATTATCAATGGATCAAAGTTGACAAAAACTACTTTAATCTTAATAAGGACCTTTATGTATGTGCTTCTTATATACCCCCACCAAATTCATCTTACTCTTTGAAACTTAAATATGATATTTTACAACAAATTGAAACAGACATTACTGAATTTCAAAAAATAGGGGATATTTTATTATGTGGCGATTTGAACGCAAGAACTGCTAATGAAGCAGATTTTGTAGAAGGAGACGATGCCATGTATCTTCCATTGTCTGAATCTTATATGCCTGACTTTAATATAGGAGGTAGAAGAGCAATGGATGAAACATTAGATGAGAGAGGAAAAGAGATCATAGATCTATGTATTGGGAAAAAATTAAGAATTGTAAATGGTAGATGCATAGGTGATTTTTTTGGGAAATTTACCTGTTTCAACACACATGGTCAAAGTACTGTTGATTACTTAATTGTTACCGAAGACTTATTAGACTATATGCTGTATTTTGAAGTGTCTGACTTTAAATCTACATTCTCAGACTGTCATTGTAAAATCTCATGGTCAATCTTAGCTAAATTTGTGGTCGACTCAAAACCGAACATTAAAATCCATACAGCTCCTCTAAATTTTATATGGAATGAAGAATCAAATATAAAATTTCAAGCAACCCTATCATCATTAGAATTTCAACAAAAAATAAAAAGAGTTGTTGAACAAAAAAATGACTTTCCATCCAGAGATGTAAACAAATTAGCAGATGATCTCAATGAGATTTTTCTTTCAGCTGCAAAAACTTCATTATGTAAACCTAAAGTTAAAATTGCTACAAAAAGAGTAAAAAAGAAATGGTTTGATAAGGACCTCTTTTAAATGATACAAGAGCTTTTAGCAGCTTGTCAATTGTTCTCAAAATTTCCAAAGGATCCTTAACTTTTATAAGGGGAAGATATTTCAAACTCTATAGAAGTTACAATAGAGATAGAAAATTTAAAAGAAAACAATATAAAGTAGCACTTCTTAATGAATTAGATCATCTGCAAGTTGATAGCCCTAAAAAGTACTGGAAGCTCATAGATGAAATTAAGGATCACAAGAAAGATAACTGTGCATCTAACATTGAACCAGATGCTTGGGTTAAACATTTCAAGAATTTACATTCATCTGTTGATAATATATTTCACAATAGAATTAAAACTCTAGAAAAACTATTAACAGAAAGAGAAGGTCTCCAAAACTCTAATGAACTAGACTTTGAAATAACAAATAAAGAAATTAACCAAGCTATTGCAAAACTAAAAAGTGGGAAGGCCAGTGGTATGGACCTCATTTCCAATGAAATGATTAAAAGTAGTCAATCATTTCTACAAACCTGTTTGAAAAAAATATTTAATATGTGTCTTGAATATGGAATTTATCCTGATTCCTGGGCAAATGGCTACATTTCCCCTATCTTTAAATCAGATGACCCAACAAATCCATCAAATTATCGTGGTATTACCATTACCAGTGCTATTGGTAAACTCTTTAATAATATTCTTAATATAAGATTGGAAAAGTTTCTAAAAAAAAATAATTTAATCAACCCATCACAGATTGGATTTGCCAAAAATGCCCGTTCAGCAGACCATGTTTTTATACTTAAAACTCTAATAGAGAAATATTGTCACCCGAAAAACGGTAGACTTTTTTGTTGCTTTATAGACTTCATTAAGGCTATCGACAGTGTAGTTCACACTGGCTTAAAATTAAAGCTTATCGACATGAATGTAGGAACAATATTCTACAATATAATATGTGCTATGTATAAAAACAGTAAAGCTTGTGTTAAAATTGGTAACTCTTTAACTGAAGACTTTTTTATCAAACTGGGGGTTCGACAAGGTGACAATTTAAGCCCCGCCTTGTTTAAAATATTTATCAATGACTTTCCATGCTACCTTCAGGCCTGTTCAGATACAGTCAGTTTACACAGTGAAAAACTAAACTGCTTAATGTATGCAGATGATATTGTAATATTCTCCGACTCCTCACAGGGATTACAAGATAGGCTTAATATGTTAGAAAAATTTTGTAATGATTGGTGTATAAAGGTCAACATTAAAAAGACTAAAGTATTAATTTTTAATAAAGCTGGCAGAAAAATTTCTGAAAAATTTACTTTACAAAATAATCTCTTAGAATGTGTCTCCTGTTATAGATATTTAGGAGTGTATTTCACAGCACCAGGATCATTTCATCAAATGAGGACTGAACTTTATAATAAATCCTTAAAGGCTTCTCATAAATTAAGAAGTGACTTTTTAAGTTTAAGCCCAAGTCTTCGTACCTGTGTACATATTTTTGACCATACTTTAAAACCTATCTTGTTGTATAACTCAGAAATTTGGGGAAGTTACTGTGCATCTAACTCAAAATTGCGAACATCCTTTGATTTAGATAAAATATTTGATAACATACCATGTGAAAAATTACATCTTAAATTTTGTAAATGTATTTTGGGAGTTCATAAGAAAAGTGTAAATTTTGCTGTCTTCTCTGAACTTGGAAGGTTTCCTTTATATTATGACATCATAAAATCAATCATTAATTATTGGTATAGACTAGAAAATCTCTCATCTGATTTTTCATTATTAAAAGATGCATATCTCTGTAGTAGAAATTTTGACAATATTAATATATTTACCTGGTATACTTTTGTGATAAAGCTTTTAAATTACTTGGGTATAAATAGAGATTCAAGTAATTACAGCAGATATAAATTTAAAAAGATGCTTGAAAAATTACTAAGGGAAAAGCTTTTAGACAATTGGTATAATTACAGACATTCTAAACTTGACGGAAAACTATGTACCTATTTCAAAATCAAGGATCATTTTGGCTTCGAAAATTTTTTATCGAAAATAAACAATTCGGATCAAAGAAAAGCTCTTTGCAGATTTCACATATCAGCCCATAGATTACAAATTGAAATAGGGCGTTTCTCTAATACACCTAGATCTGAGAGAACTTGTAAAAATTGTTTTTCTGAGGAAATTGAAGATGAAACACATTTTTTATGTGTGTGTACAAAGTTCAGTACAAAAAGAAATATTTTATTTAATCTTGTTGCCAAAAAGTATCCCAGGTTTTCTAGTTTGTCAAATGAATCCAAATTGATTTTTTTACTCAGTAATGAGGACACTGACATTCTAGCAGCCACTGCCAGATTTATATTAGATAGAGATATTGTAAACTAAAAATTTACAATGATGTTTAGATTTTCAATATTATATTAATATGAACATTAATAATCCAGTAAATTGTCTCATCATGTTGTCTTATGTATAATTATGTGTATCTATCAATTATTCTTTTCCTCTTTTTTGTACAACTCTCATTGCTCCCAGTGGGCTCCTGATTTGGAAATAAAAGATATGTTATGTTATGTTATGTTATACTTTTCATAAATCTGATAATTTTTGCATGTATGTAGTATGGCTGGATGTAAGATGGCCATATTTCCCAACCTGGGCAAAAATATCCATATTCATCCTCTCGTAATAATTTTGAAACACTTCCTGGAATCAAATTTAAATTAAATCTTTCACTTGCTCCCCCTTTTTGTCGCTGTGAAGATCTAATAACATCCAAGTAATTACAGCAGATATAAATTTAAAAAGATGCTTGAAAAATTACTAAGGGAAAAGCTTTTAGACAATTGGTATAATTACAGACATTCTAAACTTGACGGAAAACTATGTACCTATTTCAAAATCAAGGATCATTTTGGCTTCGAAAATTTTTTATCGAAAATAAACAATTCGGATCAAAGAAAAGCTCTTTGCAGATTTCACATATCAGCCCATAGATTACAAATTGAAATAGGGCGTTTCTCTAATACACCTAGATCTGAGAGAACTTGTAAAAATTGTTTTTCTGAGGAAATTGAAGATGAAACACATTTTTTATGTGTGTGTACAAAGTTCAGTACAAAAAGAAATATTTTATTTAATCTTGTTTCCAAAAAGTATCCCAGGTTTTCTAGTTTGTCAAATGAATCCAAATTGATTTTTTTACTCAGTAATGAGGACACTGACATTCTAGCAGCCACTGCCAGATTTATATTAGATAGAGATATTGTAAACTAAAAATTTACAATGATGTTTAGATTTTCAATATTATATTAATATGAACATTAATAATCCAGTAAATTGTCTCATCATGTTGTCTTATGTATAATTATGTGTATCTATCAATTATTCTTTTCCTCTTTTTTGTACAACTCTCATTGCTCCCAGTGGGCTCCTGATTTGGAAATAAAAGATATGTTATGTTATGTTATGTTATGTTATACTTTTCATAAATCTGATAATTTTTGCATGTATGTAGTATGGCTGGATGTAAGATGGCCATATTTCCCAACCCGGGCAAAAATATCCATATTCATCCTCTCGTAATAATTTTGAAACACTTCCTGGAATCAAATTTAAATTAAATCTTTCACTTGCTCCCCCTTTTTGTCGCTGTGAAGATCTAATAACATCCCATAAAAGGTCATTTCAAATTGAACTTTTGATACTACAAATATTATCTTAACTTTGAGTTTACAAGTACTTATGAATAAGGTACAGAGATATTCTGAATAGTGGATTCCCCAACACCAAAGGTGGTGAACCAATTTTTAATTGGTAAATATCTAAGTTCATCCTGAGATGACCTGTAATTGGATGCTGTTAGATTTTCACAGCAACAATAACAAAAAAGGTGGGAGCAAGTGAAAGGTGTGTGATAAAAACCATAATATCGACCTTTTCTATAGATCATATTGCCCTGATGTCGTCCCTTGATTCATATAGCATTGACTGCATTTTGGGCTAATATTACAGTCTACTGACGATAGTAGGGCAAATATGGAAAAGGCCTGTATATTATTATAGTACATGTATTAATAATAATTTTCATAATTGCCCCAGTATATTTCCAAGGTCTGTAATAATGGCAGAGGATGGCCAGGGACATATTACAGGGCCATTATACTACTTTTATTTACAAACTTGCTACTAGTATATATACAAAGAACCTAATTTCATCCTAGTAAAAATTTCATTCAAGTAAAAAGGTTCAAAACCGTCAATTCTAGATCAATTAAGTGGTTTGGAAATGTAAAGCATAAATTTTTTGTGCTTTTTTTTGGAGAAAATCTTAATCATAACATTATTAAAAAAACATGTTGGCCATCTTCGTTTTTGATTTCCATGAAGCCTGATTTTCCATAATTGCCATGTTCGAGCAATTATAATGCACATGCATATTTATTATCATAATAACACTTAGTTGGAAAATAAAGTTTTATAAAATAGGTATTTTAATATAAAGTCAGTACATCATGTCTGCTGCAATTGTACAGGGCCGAGATCAGCTGCAATGCCTTGAGTGTAGTGCGCTAATACGGTCATTTAAGATAAAACACAATTTACCGTCATAGTTATGCCTTTCTCGAAAGATCAATTATATCCTACAAGCACATTGCCTATATATTATATATACTAAGTATTTTATTACGCATAATGTGTGTAGCATATAATTTATGTAATGAAATTTTTCTCTCTCATACACGTATATAATGATATACTTAAAGGAACCTTTAGAAAAACTGTGAGCAATTCTCACTAAATGATACCCCCATTACCCCAATTTTCAAAACATGGGATAAGAAAACTGTAAGAGGAGTTGACAACATGTACTCAAATAAATAAATACTGTATTTCTCACATTTGAACCCCCCGGCCCCCCCCCCCCCCTTGTAAAAGAATGCAAAGTCCATGTTTTTCTATGGGAAACACCAAAAAACATTGGATCAAAATGTTAAATATATGGTGCACAATGGCACTATATGACACAGGTTTCTGTAAGTTTCATAACATTAATTTCAGTGGTGTATGTGGAGTTGCAGATAAGAGATGGGTAACCTTTATGTCAATGTTTTTCTCTGAGAAACCACACATATTATTCAGTTTAAAATAGAGAGGTTGTGATATGAAACTTGTATATGCGTAGTTACATCTACACATACACGGGTTTACTTGTAGTTATTTGTGTTGAGATTTTATTCACTTGTACTTGTACGTGTATATAAGGCGCCAAAATTAAAATCAAAAGTAAAAACAAACCAAAATTTGACTTAACTAGATTGGTCAGTCGTTTCTATGATGCATATATTATGATTTTTATATTAGCCACAAATCTGAAAAAATGGCACCCATTTTTATTTTTCAGCCTTTTCAGAGCCTAGATGGTTAGAAAATACATTTCGTCCGGTTTTACAAAGACCTAACAAATAAAAGCCTGAATAAAAATGATGCAGCATATCCTAAACTTAATCCATATAGCACTCAACATTAATAAGAAAGCTGTTTTATGAAAAGAAAACTACACGCGCAAGACCAACTTGTAAACAGCTTTCTAGAAGTTTGTGACAAACGTGTACATGTACGTCTCACATAATCATGTGACACACCAGTCCTGATGACGTAGAAGGAAAAATTACACGTTTCACGTACCAGTACCGGTACAAGTTCTGAATCTCAACCTGTCTATTGTGTAATATATTATGTTAATATTTCATCAAATTCCTTTCAGTATTGTAAGTGGAGACGCAGAAAAAAGTGTAACGGATAAACACCCACATCACTATTTACCTCTCAGTCCGGGGTATTAATAAATTCCTATTCATGCAAAAAAGAAACTAACTGCATTTAATATTTATTACTTTTTAAATATAGTAGGGAAAGGTTTAAACGTGCACAAGAATATTATATGACAGAGTTATATGTTAGGTGTCATTATTTAGCCATTTCTAAATCTTTATCTACTAGTAATTGGTCCTTTTGAAACCATGTCAGGATTAACAGAAGGGAGGATTTCTATGGGGTACTTTGGCTGGATTCTATGAAAACCCTGACAAATTGCTGAAAGTGGCATTAAACACCATCCAAGAAGTTAGAGTTTAGCATACCTTGTTGTCTGCAGTAAAGTTTAAACCAACAATCTAAGCAGGAGCCAGATGGATACAATTATTCACAGTAATTGCAATAAATCTCCTTGTCAGGAACAACCAAAAGTCTTCACTAAATCTACCTAAATACTAGTAGAGGATGACCCTTGGGATTCATCTGGTATCAAATTATTGTCTGCTTAAATATAAACCTACTAGTATAATGACATTTGCAACAAACAAACAGTAAAATCTTTGTACAGTTATATATGTACTAGTGAATGTATACATGTATCATTTAGTCATTCTTACCTTTATCAAACTCTTGGCAACATCATCAGTTTCTGGGAGTTCAAATTTAAGCAAGTCTGATCCATAGCTGTAATAGTATGGGCCCAATTTATGAAGATCTACAACATTAGCATCAGCAGTCAATATCTCACGATAACCTTCTCTATACTGTCGTGGCATTTCAACACTTACAATGTGTCTTTTCCTACTGCATAAAGCTCTTGCCATCCAAAAAGGTAATTCCATCTTTGTGCCAGGCTGCAAGTCATCACTGGTTGAACTGCTATCCAAATAACCTGATAAAGTGAAGTCAATTTGATTTATTGATTGAATTATTTCTGTTTAAATATAAATTTAAAATGTATTTATTTGTGTATAATTGACCCAGTCAATTTATCATGGAGGAGTTTGCAATGCCCTCTGAACAGTGTACACAATAAAACTAATCAAATAAAAAACTGATATTTAAAGCCGTTGCTATTATTTCACATTAAAATAAAATAGAATTTAACTTAATTAGTGCAGAGCTTTTCATTGCAATATTGTTTCTATTCTTGAGTTTAATGTTCACACATGACCTTTAAATTTTCTTATAATATTCTTCACGTGCTTCTGTTAACAGCATACATACTCATCTTTCAGCCAATCCAGCCATACTACCTGTCTGGCCTTGTTGGCCTTATTATTACTAGTATATATGTAGTATTGATAAATGGGTTTCTCCATAATGGACAGGTTATACAATGTATATCCAAACAGAGCACAAGAATGACTGTAATGGACCTGCATATAACTGTAACAGCTAGACTTTGCCAAGGGCCATAACAGTTATATGCAGGGTCGTTATAACACTTGCATACCAAGGATACTATGAAACAAGAAAAACTGGGATTGTCACTTACTGATACCCCTACCCCCTCACTCCATATCATTCCAATCAAATTGTAAAATATAAGGTGTTCAATGACACTATGTGACAAAGATTTTTTGAAAGTTTCATCAAATTCAATTTTGTAGTGTAGGTGGAGCTTCAGAAAAGAGATGGGTACTAGTTCCTCCTATGTCAAAGAATGGAGAAGTTTAATTTTTTACTTTGAATGGAGAAGTTAAATTTTTTACTGTGGGAAACCCTAATTATAATTCCCGTCAAAATATAAAATATCAGGTCATGATTGTATGTGACAAAAATTCAGTTGTTTTTTTTTTAAATTCCATTCAATGGTAGAGGTGGAGATGGGGATGAGAGATACAATGTAGGTACCCCCTCAAGTGTAATGGACTACTTATACCTCCCACTTTGTAAGCAGAGGTAGAACAGCCCAATTCTTAATACATTTATGATTTAAAACACGATAGGTCAAGCAAAAATACTTAAAGTATCTGACATGTGAACCAACTAAAAACACATTTTTGTCATTAATTGTTTGTATTAATTGTCTTTCCCTTTTGGACCTTTTATTACTTTAAATTTAATACATTTTTAGAAAACGCATTCAAAAAGATAGATAGTTTATTTGAAAACAAAAATAGAAAATTAAGAATATTATAACGTTAGAAACTTTAACTCTGGAGTAGAGAACTTAACATATAACATCTGCTCTCTTGAATTAATAACAATTTATACATGCACAACAAAAAAAGCCACAATGAAAAGGGGAAAACCATAATGGACTGACAAATGATCAATGAAGGATCAAACAAAAAAAGCCACAATGAAAAGGGGAAAACCATAATGGACTGACAAATGATCAATGAAGGATCAGCTATAATAGTGAGAATTGCAGTAACATGTATGAGTAAAAAAAGTCATGTTAACCCATAGCTGATGGGAGCTGAGCTATCCACAGAAGATACTAGTATTGAAGAAGAGCACACAATTAAGCACACAATTTTAAGACTTAAAAATTAATTAGATATCAACCAAAATTTAAGTGTTATGTTTAAAATAATTAAAAAGTTTATAGAATTTATAGTAACGACAATTCGGCTCATCTAGGTATCTATCTATTTATTAATCCACTTATTTTCGTCAACCATAAACAACATAAATAAACAAACTTATTTCGGTTTCCTTTTTTGTTATATACACTGATAGCGAGCATCGCAGATGCAAGCTATACGGTTACATGTGTGTGTGTAAAAAAAGTCACGTGATCCATATGAACAAATCCATTTCAGATGGTAGCTGAGCTATCCGAAGAAAATATTGTAGACAAACGAAAAAATATATAATATAAAAGTAGACATAACTAATTTGTACATCGATAAAATTAAAGTGGTTATTTTAAAAATTACTACAAAAATTCCAGACAATTTTTTTTTCAATCTGAAACACTGTATTTGAAATTGAGTTTTGTGACGTCACCAACACATTAGAAAAGACGTCACGTCATCAATGGAATGTAGAGGCACTGTTAGGGGGCTCTGAAGTAAGACATGAACAATGTGGGGTACCATGAATAACAGAAAACAACCGAAAACAAGAGGAATAACCGAAAACAATAAAAAAATGACAGAAAAACGCATTAAAGTTAATATTTTTTGTTCAAAACTGTATGTTTAACTCAATAGAAACGCTATTCAAAAAGTTTTATGAAAAAATATTAATGTATGACAAAGTCACATCACTTTTTTCACCTTGGGATAACCACGAATAACAGAAAAGAACCAAAAACAAGAGGAATAACCAAAAACAATAAAAAAATGACCGAAAAATGCATTAAAGTTAATGTTTTTTGTTCAAAACTGTATGTTTAACGTAATAGAAACGCTATTCAAAAAGTTTTATGAAAAAATATTAATGTATGACAAAGTTATATCACTTTTTTCTTCATGCCATACAATTACAAATACGATAATATACGTTTATTCAATATGGTGACTGAATATCACGTGATTCGATCAAAGTACTGCAAATGCTGTAATTAGGCGTGAAATTAGGTTTTTTATTGTTTTCGATTATTCCTCTTGTTTTCGGTTGTTTTCTGTTATTCGAGCTACTGAACAATGTGCGATACTCGCATTTAGGCTGCCCCTACATTCATATTATTATTAAGGTTGTTTAAAAAAAAAAAAAAAAAAACAGCACCTTACTTAAGGATAATTATCGACCAGATAGTGTTTTACCAAATATCTCCAAACACTTTTGAAAAAGCTCAGGGGCCGCGCTGGGCTTCGCCAATGTCGCCAATTGCGATTTTTTTTTCATTTGGCGACAAAATATTGCGTCTGGCGATTTTTTTGGCGCCAAGGTTTTATAGTGTTAAACGATGCATGTACGTTTTAAATTTATCGGTAATCGGCGATTGCATCATTAAAGATCCTTTGTCGGCTTCTATGGTCGTAAATACACGTGTATTGTGTAGTATCCAGTGACATGTCTGTTATTTGGAGTTATTAAACGGAAATCGGCAATAAATGAATTAACAAAGTTGTCTGATGAAAAGCAGCTTTACCCTGCATCACATTTGAGTAGACGTGTAATAAAACAATTGATGTTGTTTATTAATTTATAAAAATAACAAAACAAACATATTTTTGTAGTTATATTTTTTTTTATAATTATAATTAATAAAATACAGGTATGAAAACTGACGTTCGTTGTTGAGTGATTTCCGGACCGGATGTCCGTCTTAATTTCGTAATTAGAAAACTCTTACACATGCGTAGTTCTATTTGCAGTATTTCCGGTTTTATGTTCATTCACGGGAATAGATGTTTCTAATAAATTACTGTAAAATTTTGGTTTTCTGCCAACAAGAAATCACACACACATCTTTTCATGATTAAAATACAATTAGTGTACGGGCTGCTCGAGACCAAACTCTTGAAAAATTGAATTAAGAGTCCGGCAAACTTGGATTTCGTCCGACGTTACAGAATATGTCGCACATAATGTTAAACAATTTCGCCATGTCATATTGTGATCTTGCGATTTCTAATATGGCGAAATTTTTACAAAACTGGCGACGGAAAATTGCAGTTGGCGATTTTTTTGGCGCCAGCTTTTTAGAAGCCAGAGCAGCCCCTGTATAGACATACAAATAAGTGATTTCTTTGAGTCAAAATTTCATATGTACTTATCTGCTTTTAGACCGGGTTACAGTTGTCAAGATATCTAAATTAAAATTATAGAAGATTGGCGCATAGCCCTAGACGATAATAAATATATCGCTGCAATATTAATGGACCTCTCAAAAGCGTTCGACTGCCTGCCTCATAACCTTCTCCTTCTGAAACTCGAAAACTATGGTTTATCTAAAGAAGCCCTTACACTTCTAACAAGTTACTTAAGCAACCGGAAACAATGTGTTAAAATTGGCTCAGTATATAGTTCCTTTCAAAATATTTACAAAGGGTTTCCCCAAGGATCAATTCTAGGACCAGTACTATTTAACATCTTTATGAATGATATCTTTCACTTTGTGACAAAATCTGATTTATACAACTATGCAGATGACAATACACTCTCATATAGTAGTAATGATTTTCAAGATGTAATTAATACTCTTGAGGTAGAAAGTAAAGATTTAATACAATGGTTTAATAATAATCACATGCAGGTTAACCCAGAAAAATTCCAAGCCATAGCTGTAGGCAAGAAATCCCACTGTAAAAATATCGTATTTGATATAAATGGTAGTAAAATTAGTTGTGACGATGAAGTAAAACTTCTTGGTGTAACCTTTGATTTCAAACTAAATTTTGACACTCACATAGCAAATATATGTAAAAAAGCCTCCCAACAATTAAATGTCTTAAAAAGAATTGGACAACACCTTAACAAATTGGGTCGACTCACCATATACTATACTTTTATTCTGTCAAATTTTAATTATTGTCCCTTAGTGTGGCATTTTTGTAGCGAAAAAAACACAAAAAAACTAGAAAAAATTCAGGAGAGGGCCTTAAGATTTATCTATAACAACGATAGTGGTACATACGAAGACCTACTTATTAAATCTAAGATGCCATCATTACGTCTAAGAAGACAGCGTCTTTTAGCTATACAAGTTTTTAAAATAGTTAACAAACAATCCCCTGTATACTTACATGATCTTATAACTATTAAACAGATTTTTTATTCTTTTAGATATTCAAATATAGCAGCCAAACCAAACGTTAATACAACAAGGTATGGTCTACACTCAGTGCGGTATGGGGCTGCCAAACTATGGAATGAACTCCCAAATGATATGAGAGGAGATATAAGTTTAAATCAATTCAAGGGTTTAATTAATAGGTGGGAAGGGGTGGCTTGTAATTGTTCTTTTTGTTGTTATAGTTTGGCATCCCTGACCTCACCGGTGTCTGAAATCTCTAGTGCTCCTTTCAGTGCTGCATGTTGATATGCGTAGGCTTTGCTTACATCGTTTATTTTCTAATATGTAAACATTTGTGCTTTTTGATGCTTGTGTATGCTTTTAATATATTTTAGTGCTGTTTCTGCTAATTTGCTTTTATGTATCCCATGTCTGCTCATTTTTATGTGCTTACTTGTATCTTACCTGAGCTTTTTATGTTTTTATATGTCTGATGAAATCTCTTATGTCTGCATGCTTTTATGTACTGTATTTTGTCCTTAAACATGCTTTTACCTGTGATTTTATGTCTGCAATGTATTGTTTGCTTTGTTTGTTTGTACTCATGTGTCTTAATGTCGGTTTTAAAAGCTCATCAGAGCTTATGTTTTATGTATATATAAACTGTTATCGTTTTGTCTTACCGACTATAAATAAAATTTACTTGACTTGACTTGACTTGAAGAGGTTTTGTTGATTTTTAACGAGTTGACTGCAATGTTTTGCTACACATGTTCACATACCTAATCTGTAAACAGGAAGCTCGACTTTACAAGGAAGTCGTTCTTGGGTGGTTAGAATATCGCTGATACTAAAATAATCGGCATTTTCGTTTGTCATTATTCGCATTCAAAAACAGGCGCTTTAACATTCAAGGGAGATTATACGGAAAGGGAGCGAAACGACCATATTTAGTTACTCGCTAATTCGGGTATGCAAAACCCGAGCACACAAATCGGGTTGTACATAAATACATTGTTATGAAACTTTTTTGCCACATTTAAAGCGATTTATTGACCAGTTTAAACGTAAACTACGAAGTGACTTTTAATGACAACAATCTTGATTAAACTGTAGGGTTTATGACTTGATCCAATCGCAGTTTGAGGTTATATATAATGATGGGAACTGGTCATTTCGTACCCTTACAAATATGGTCAATTCGTACCCATCGCTGAGTCAATTCGTACCCGACGGATGGTCAATTCGTACCCGACTAAAATTTTATGAAATCGTAATGAAATTGTATCTATTAAGGTAAAAAGTGATCATCTAAATGGTTTTTTTTAATTATTTTACTCAAATTTCTTTTTAATTAGTCGGCATATTGTGTTCAGGTTCTTTGTATTGAATGAAGTGTGGTGATAATTTCTATTGTATGATGATGGGACTAGCATAACTAGTTGATTTATAGTTTCCTGTATGATGTAAGTTTATAATTAGTTTGTGATTTTAAGTGAACTAAACATCTGTTGTCTTTATACATCTAGAATTTGTTCGACAATGCGTCAAGAAAACGGACTTAAAATGAAATATGTGAAATATGAAAACTTGTATTTTTCAAATTCTATTACGATAAATGACATAATGATGGTAACAAAAAAGAACACAAAAATAAATAACTGTAGCACTAAATAAAAATATGCATTAAAGACAAAAACATAGCAACGCAGCACAGTTATGAAATGTAATGTCCGTACACTCTGGATAGGAGTCTCAGTAATTTGTCAGCAGACATGTACCCACGTCCGTATTCCTCCCATGTCTTCATTACTTTCGGCGGATCTTTTTTTCATACTTTTTTAAGTTTGTTGGCCGAGACTACCGCGCTTCACTTGCGTACGGACAAACTCCACTTCTTTGTACAACAAGCTAATGAGCATATAGAAAGGCGGAGCACACTCTCGAACGTTCAAGCTACGGTGCCAGTCATCACAGTTGTTATTGGTGCGGACAGGCATCCCGTAGACCGACCAGTCTTTTGGTTCCCATATGCTGCTGTCGATCCACGAATAGATAAATACAATATAACAATTATAAATTTAATTATACATGTATCAAACCATAAAGGTATCTTGTCCAATTAGTTTGTTTTTTCAACAATAGGTATCTTCACATATACAGACACGTGCCAGGAAGTGAGCAATAAGTATGTAACAAAATCAATTATCACCACACTACATCCAAAATAACTATCAAAGAAACCGAACCTGATCACAATATGCCGACTAATTACAAATAAATTTGAGTAAAATAACCAATAAAAATTTTTTTTAAATCATTTTTAATTTTAAATACATACAATTTCATTACGATTTTAGTCGGGTACGAATTGACCATCCGTCGGGTACGAACTGACCATATTTGTGAGGGTACGTAATGGCCAGGGTACGAAATGACCATAACTCATAATGATCGCCCAAGTACATACGATCAGTTGCTGGAGAAGTCTAAGATGCTGTCATTAAAACTCAGTAGATAACGTGTATTAGCTATTGAAGTTTTTAAGATCACAAATAAACAAACACCTGTATAACTACACGATTTATCAAAAAGAACGACAATACCGAGATACAAAAATATGATGAACGTACCAAGGGCTTACACTTTTTTAGGTATGCTGCAGCAAAACAGTGGAATGATCTGCCAAATAATTTTAGTGAGGAAATGGGTTTAAACCAGTTTAAAACATTAATAAGTAAATGGGAAGGGGAGGGGTATTCTTGTGCTTTCTGCAGGTAAATACACTGCCGCATACCGTATAGACATTAGCTGACATGCTAAAGTTTGAAGCTCCGCTGTTTTAGTGCTAATCGTTTTACTGTTTTATGTATTGTCCCCTTTCCACCTTTAGTTTATGCTAACTTCATATTTAGCAAATGTATATCAGTTATTTAGAATGTCTGTGTGTGCTTTTAAGGTTTATTTATGAACAGTTTTATGTCATGCATCTGTAATGTCCGTACCCATGCTTTCTTTTATTGCTTGTACCTTTAGTCTGCATAGTGCTTTCTTTTATTGCTTTGTAACTTTTAGCTTAGATTTAGCCCTCATAAGTGATAGCTGCATTATGTTCTTTTACATAAATTTCTTGCTCCACCTTTTTAACATGTGTTGCCTGCATGATCAGCAATTGTCTTAAGTGTTTTGATAGTATTTTAACTTAGAATGCATGTCTTGTACCTATGTCTGTCTCAGTCTGGTTTTGTATTGTACAGTACTGTATGTTATTATTAGTCTGTGTCAGTTTATGCATTGTATTGCTCTGTATGTTTATTATGTATGTTATACATGTAGTTGTTAAAAGCTCTACAGAGCTTATGTTTATTGTTACATATGTCATCGACTTGAGATAAAATTTGATTGACTTGCTTTGCAATAAACATCGAGAGATCGGCCATTTCCTTCAAGTGAAAGAGGTACGTCTCCATTTGATCATTTAGGACAGCAACCTATAAATAAAGTTATACTAGTCCCAGTTTAGAACAAATCTGGTTTAAATCAGACCAAATAAGATCAATTTTTTGTAGACCGTCTGTTAAGTGTTAAGGGCATACCTGGACGCAAGAGGTAGAGGATAGCAGCAAGTCCCAAACTGTTAATTCATGGTTATTACCTGACACTGAACTTTGATGAAAAAATTAGAGACCAATAAAATACCGACATAATAAGCAGAGAAAATATTAATCAAGATTACGATTTTTTATACCTTGCGATACGTGTTTATTTTTTTGCTTTACTGCACTGAAAATATGTTTACCAAACGATTGAATACAGACTGTTAACTCATTTATCAGCATTTTTTTTCTATAAACAGAATATCCTGGCCTAAAGTGACTGTGAAACAGATAACAATATTCCAGTCCCAGTGGTTCTCCTCAGGAACTCCTGCTTTCTCCACCAACAACACTAAAGGGCACGATATAGCTATAAATTGGTTGATAGTTTCTCAGTCAAGTTTTAGAAACTATTTTGACAGTATCTATTAAGAGTATGTTAGTCTAAACAAATCGTTAATCTTTATTTTGTTCGCTATGTTTTGTCCGAGCCTAGTTTTTTAAATTCTAACATTGTCTCTTCTAAGTTCACTTGTGGCATCGGCTGACTTAGTTCTTCCTGAAATAAGAAAAAATAAATACAATTAACTAAACGATAACATCATAATTGTTCACTCATCCGTCAAAATATAAAAAAAACACATAAACTTCGTACGATTTCAACGAAATTTGATATGTAAGTAGATTTTAAACCTCAAACTAAGAATGTCATGAAATCGTATGTATTTACATGGGAGGGGACTTGCTTGCAATCACAATCGCCTTTATATTTATATTATCTGCCCACATACCATATATCAAAAGCCTACCTCAAAAGAGAAAAAAAGTTATAGCTCGGACACGATTAGCTTCGGACAGACGGATGGACTGATCAATATAGGGCGTACGGCAAAAAGTGGCAGGTCCCTTATTTTATATTTTTTTTTATTCAATTTTATTTCTCATTTTAAACGAAATTTCAGTCTCCCTCCAAACTGCTGTAATTAAGCAGTTCTGGCCCCAAATCCGATCCCAAGCTAGGGTTGAACATAAACTACCTACACACCAATTTTCAGCTTAACTCAAGTTATTGAGCGGAAACTGCTACTATAATTAGTAAAGATTACCATGACCTGAATGACCAAAATCAAATCCCACGCTTCCTTTGCTCATAAACCACCTACAAATCAAATTTCAGCAAAATCCCTCCATCTTAACTCAAATAACTGAGCGGAAACTTTTTTTTTCTATTTTTAGTAACAATGAGCTTGACCGACTGGTCCCTAATCAAATCCCCAGCAAAGTTTGCACATAAACTATACCTACACACAAAATTTCAGCAAAATACCTCCATTTTAACACAAATTATTAAGCGGAAACTGTTTTCTATTTTAATAACATTTGCACTGACCTTGACTCGACTGGCCCCAAATCCAATCCCAAGCTAGGTCTTCATGCAAAGCTTGCTATATTTAAAGTTTCAGCGAGATTGGTTTATCCAAACTGATTTGTAGGCCTTGTCCTTTAGGTTAATTTAGTAGATTTGTAGGCCTTGTCCTTTAGGTTAATTTAGTAACTTAGAGTTTTACTCTAGGTGTTACAGATTTAAATTTATAACACAAAAACTGATTATTTTGTCCAAATTTGTAATTAAAGGGCACTAACGCCTATAAAGAGTCATATAACAATTTGGACTAAGCAATGGTTTGTATGCCTTGTTTTGCTGATAATTTGTGCAATTAACAGTTTCAATCTAGCTGCTACGGCATGTAAGTTACAGTTATAATAATAAACTTAATTATAGGGCTTGTAGTTAATGTAGTGCTGATCATTTTTGCAAAATACAGTTTCACTCTAGCTGTTATGGTTACTCAGTAACAGAACAATAACGGAAAAATTAATAACAAGTGTGGACACAGAAAAACGTCTCGCCTGAATTCCGCATCAGTAACGAAAATAAATTTCGTCATAAGCATTACGTAAATAGCATTAATTATGAGCAGCGGCCTGTATACCAATTATTGTCACCATACTATGCATAGTTACAGAGGAACTGTCCTAATACAAAAACTTTAACGAAGTCGCTGAACCATTAAATTGAGGTCAAGGTCAGGTGACACCAGACAATCATTTACTATTCATCAGCAACCTATATACCAAATATTGTCATCCTACCATGCTTGGTTACAGGGGAACAGCAGTAACCTAAAAACTTTAACGTAGTCACTGGACCGTGAAATTGAGGTCAAGGTCAAATGGCACCTACCAGACAGTCATGTACTATTCATCAGCAACCTATATACCAAATATTGTCATCCTACCATGTGTAGTTACAGAGGAACTGTCGTAACCCAAAAACTTTAACGTAGTCGCTGGACCGTGAAATTGAGGTCAAGGTCAGGTGACACCTACCAGACAGTCATGTACTAGTCATCAGCAACCTATACACCAAATATTGTCATCCTACCATGCATAGTTACAGAGGAACTGTCGTAACCCAAAAACTTTAACGTAGTCGCTGGACCGTGAAATTGAGGTCAAGGTCAGGTGACACCTACCAGACAGTCATGTACTAGTCATCAGCAACCTATACACCAAATATTGTCATCCTACCATGCGTAGTTACAGAGGAACTGTCGTAACCCAAAAACTTTAACGTAGTCGCTGGACCATGAAATTGAGGTCAAGGTCAGGTGACACCTACCAGACAGTCATGTACTAGTCATCAGCAACCTATATACCAAATATTGTCATCCTACCATGCGTGGTTACAGAGGAACTGTCGTAACCCAAAAACTTTAACGTAGTCGCTGGACCGTGAAATTGAGGTCAAGGTCAGGTGACACCTACCAGACAGTCATGTACTAGTCATCAGCAACCTATACACCAAATATTGTCATCCTACCATGCGTAGTTACAGAGGAACTGTCATAACCCAAAAACTTTAACGTAGCCGCTGGACCGTGAAATTGAGGTCAAGGTCAGGTGACAGGTGACTGACTGGCAAGTACTCATCATAAGCTACCTCTGGACCAAATTTGATGGACCTAGGGCTTGGGCTTACAAAGATATGAAGCAAGATGTCAAGTGTTTACGCCGCCGCCGCCGCCGCCGCCGGATTCCCATACATATGTCTCGCCTCCAGCGACTTTCGTCGCAGGCGAGACAAAAATTGTCAATATAATTGTCCTATAAGGAGTCATCTGACAATTTTAGACCAATTAAGTGATTGTAGGACAAAAGTTTACTACGGACGACGGACGCCAAGTGATGGCAAAAGATCACATTGACCTTTGGTCCAGGTGAGCTAAAAACTAATATTAATGGTCCCTTTTATTTTCAAAACGGTTTAAACACATGAAAGTTGATACTAGTGAAAGATTAGTCCGAGAATCCTCTGCCGTCCAATGTTTTTTTTTGCGTGGGAAAAAAAGCGTTGGACGGCAGAGGATTCTCGGACTAGTGAAAGATGTTTGGAAAAAAAGTTAAAATAAAACATATTCCAACATGGTGAAAATATTGCGCAGACATGGTCCTTTAATATCTCGAACATCGCGAGAGTTACAAGAAATGTGTTGTTATGGTCTACAGTGGCCTCTTGCAATATGTCGATGAAGATGGCGATTCAAAATCGCATTAAATATAAATCTGTGTAGGCTTTGCACCCGAGAACGCATTTTAATTTGACAGATAAGGCTTAAGGACTCTTCCAGAGCTTATCAAGACATCCAGTTGATTACTAGGAGGCCCCAATTAATAAAAGAATAAGAACACTAACTTTCGTGAAGAACGCTGGCTATATGTGGAGATGAGCAACTTAACTCAGTGTTGATACGAAGGTGATCAAAAGTATATGACCGAATACCTAGAAAGAATGTGGACATAGGACACAGATGCTTTTGAGATAATTACTTAGAGCGTTATCAGGAGCCACAACTCCACCACGACAAAAGCCAAATAAGACCTCCAATCTGTGTTCTATTGGTGCTCAAAAATATTTACATATTTTAATAGATTTGCTCAACGCTTTCTCAAGTTACTATGCGGAAAACTATTTCGTACGTAGTACAAAACCAAATCGATACATTGATATGCACTACGTCGCCTGGGGCATAAAAAAATCGCATGTATAGAATGGCAGTTTAATGAAGAACAAGATATGAAAATTTGGTCGTTAATGATACATCTTTTAAACTGTAGAAAGGAAATGTTTAAAAAAAACCAGAGGCTCTTAAGAGCCTGTATCGCTCACCTTATTTTATAGGCAATGAAGATGGCATTTCCCTGATGTTAAACAAAGTCCTGTAATTTTCAACAAACTTTAAAGAGGACCATCCAAAGAAAATTGCTAGAAAGTTTTGTTTCCATTGGTTAACCGGTTTTATAGAGAAGATTTTATTTTAATTCGCCCATAGGGTCCTATGTTAAACTAAGTCCTGCGGTGGTGGCCATTTTGAATTTCCAATTGGCAATAAAAAACATAAACTTGTAAGAATACCATCCAAACAATATTTTCAGTAAGTTTTGTTTCCATTGGTTAATCAGTTTCAGAGAAGAAACCTTTCAAAACTTTTTCCCATAGGGTCCTATGTTAATCTATGTATTGATGTGGTGGATATTTTGATTTTCCTATTGGCATAAAAAACATAAACTTCACAGAGGACAATCCAAACAATATTGCTTGTAAGTTTTGTTTCCATGGGTTAGCCGGTTTTAGAGAAGCCTTTTAAAAAGTTTTCCCCAAGTGTCCTATGTTAAACTAAGTCCGTCGATGGCAGCCATTTTGATTTTCCAATTGGCATAAAAAACACAAACTTTATAAAAGACTATCCAAAATAATATTGGTAGTAAGTTTTGTTTTCATTGGTTAATCGGTTTCAGAGAAGACGTCTTTAAAAAAAAAAAATTCCATAGGGTCCAATGTTAAACCAAGTCCTGCGGTGGTGGCAATTTTGAATTTCCGATTAGGATAAAAAAAACATGAACATTAAAGAGGATAATCTAAACAATATTGCTAGTAAGTTTTGTTTCCATTGCTTAACCGGTTTCAGAGAAGAAGCCTCTTAAAACTTTTCCCCATAGGGTCCTATGTTAAACTTAGTTCCGCATTGGCGGCCATTTTGAATTTACAGTTGGCATAGAAAACATAAACTTTATAAAGAACAATCCAAACAATATTGGTAGTAAGTTTTGTTTTGATTGGTTATACGGTTTCAGAGAAGAAGCCCTTTAAACTTTTTTACCCATAGGGTCTTATGTTAAACTAAGTCCTGCATTGGTGGCCATTTTGAATTTACAGTTGGCATAGAAAACATAAACTTTATAAAGAACAATCCAAACAATATTGATAATAAGTTTTGTTTTGATTGGTTAAACGGTTTCAGAGAAGAAGCTCCTTTACTTTTTTCCCATAGGGTCCTATGTTAAACTAAGTCTTGCGGTGGTGGCCATACTGGTTTTTCAATCCAAATAAAAAACAAAAACTTTGTAAAGGTCCATCCAATGAACATTATGGCCAAGTTTGGTTTCAATTGGCCCGGTGGTTTCAGAGAAGAAGATTAAAATGTAAAAAAGTTTTCAGACGCCGACGACGACAACGACGGACGCAAAGTGATAACAATAGCTCACCTGACCCTTGGGTCAGGTGAGCTAAAAACTCAGAAAAGGCTTCAACGTAAGATAACATTGAAAGATTCGATACGTACTAAAAAAACGAATAGAAAAAAAAGGAACAGCCTCTGGGGTACAATCACTGATATACATGTGGTAACTCCACGCAATGCAGTATACTATAAATTAATTTTAAAAATTGGGAATTCTTCATAAATGTCTGGAAAGTACTCATAATAAAAGACTAAAATGTATTTACACAAATTAGGCGAATTGATGTCACACGATTTGTACTCTACTTTCAAGCCTGCTCGCCTGACAACCTGTACTGTAGCAGAATGCCGGTCAAAAACGCTGCACTCATATAAAGAACTAGTTTTTTTTCTGAACGACACTTAAAAACAATCTCAATGATCATACTTGTCTTTATACAAGTCTGCTGTATACGGTTCAGGACGACGCAGATGATTACGAAGTCTAAGGATTTTGCAGTTTAAGGCGGGAGAATTGTTAATAGGAACTCGAACAGGGAGTTTATAATGAAGAATTATAATGAAGAAGAACTAAGTAAGTAATTAATCTTATTTATAATCCGAGGGTAAGCACACATGTACATCCGACAGGCCGGAAAGGCCATGTAATATTCCAAGTATCCCTCCTGTATTGACCAAAAGAATATAAGACAATTCAAACCGTGCAGTAAGATACCCCAACCTGTACAACAAGACAACTAAGATCGTATTTATTTGGTTATATTTTGTAAATAAAATAGTGAAATTCGTTTTTTATTTTTTTTTCATGTTGTTGAAAATAAATATTGAAAAAGTACTCACTATGGAAGACTGTACTATACCAGAAGTAATAAATTAAAACGTTGCTAGTACATGACTCAAAGAAATGAGCCTTTAAATTGAGTAGTACACATCATATTATGCCACTAATTTGATAGCATATTGCAAACATTTCCTACGTTTTCTTTATGGTATGATAATTACATACATGACGTTTTTTTGTCTTGGAATGTCTGGCATCCTCGATCATTTCGTGTCTAAAGGCATTAAACTTCACGTCAGCTTCTTCAGTTTTTGCCTTATTATTTACTTTCATCTGAAACAAGAATGTTTTAATTACACTTATAGTTTCAAAAACAACTGTGAACAATAAGGAAAGAATTTAACATATGTTATGTTCCTTTAATAGAAATAAATGTTACAAAACCTACTCGCCAGATGCAGGTTTGATTCAAGATGCATAAATTTAGTTAGTTTTAGACTTACTAATTAATTGTTTCGTTTCTTAAAATTACTGTCACCATGTCACTTTTAGTATGTATGTGGTATCCAGGCATGATACCTGTATACGTCAAAATAAATTTAGAATACTTTGACACATATGGCTACGCCTACGACAAAATCAAAAAGTCGTAATAAATGCGAAAATATTTGAAGTTAATATATTCACGTAAAAAAGGCTTCAATATCAGCTCGAACAAATCTACAATGGAAAATATGTTGACCTAACACTTAAGGTGTAGATGCTAAGAATTACCCATATCCAAAGGGATTGATTGATTTGATGTTTGCTTTACGTCCATCAAGCGGACGAGAAAAAGTTAAAACAATAAATCAACTCGAACTAGAGGCTCTTCAGAGCCTGTATCGTTCACATAACAACAAACTTTTTATGAGACATGACTTTTCTTGCAAATTTTGATATTAAATGCTAAAGAGCTTATGCGAAGATTCTGTTTCTATGAATGTTGCCATGTTGAATTTCCAAAAGGTAGCAATTTGTAGGACCGTTTCTGAGAAGAAGTTTGTCAGTTTTTCCCATTCAGTCCTATGTTAAGAAATGTTCGATATTGGCGGTCGCGTTGGATTTTGAATCGACCCCAAAAACTCAAACTCTGTAGAGGGAGGACCATCCAAGCTACATTTATGCAATATTACAAATAAATATGCCAAGTGGTTTGTCAGGAAACACATTTTGAAATTTCAGACAATCAAAATGCATATCTGGACCTGGCTGTCATGTATTACAAATCGGCTCAAAAAACGGGGAAAAAAATAAAAAAGATAACTTCCTTAATTGGTTTAAATCTGTTGAAAAGTTGCAAAGAAAAAAAAGAGGCCGTTTTATGTTTTTCTCTAAAATTACTTTGTTAAGCTACGATCCATGGTGGCAGTAATCCTGTATTTTGGATCGAAACAAAAAAAAACTTAAAATGAGTAGAGAACCATCTGAGTTGCATTGCTGCAATATTTCAAATCAATATAAAAAAAGCGGTTCGAGAGAAGATTTATTCAATTCAGCTAATCAGAACGCAATAGTAGCCCTGGCAGCCATGTTAAATTTTCCAATTTGCAAAAAACCTTAAAATAATAAGATAACTATCCATCTTCATGTCTGCCTAATTTGCCATAATTGTGTGAAACAGTTTAAGCTATGTTGCACGGCAGCGGCCATGGATTTTGGATCGTCACAAAACTCAAACGTTTTAGAGGACCATCTAAGGTACATTCATGCAATATTTGAAATCAATCTGCAATGCGGTTTGTCAGATGAAGATTTTGGAAATCTCAACCAATCAAAACGCATTAGTTGCACCAGAAGCCATGTTGAATTAGCAATTGGCTCGAAAAACTCAAAATTAGACAACTGCCCAACCACCATTTCTTCATTATTTGGCTTTGTTAAGAACCATCAAATAAACATTTCTGCCAAGTTTGGTTCCAGCTGGTTACGTGGTTTTGAAGAAGAAGATTGAAATGTGAAAATGTTTACACTAGCCGACGACTACGACGGACGCCAAGTGATGAGAATAACTCACATTTGCAAAACCGTGAAAACAAAGTTAGCCCCTAGGACATATTTTAACATTGAAAGGAAAAATCGTTTAACACTTAAAAAAAATTTTTTTTAAGTAGAATTGGTAATTTATTGCAAAAACTACAGCAATTACATCACAAATATTTACATGGCCAAAGTCTGATATCATATCAGAACTGAAGCGGTGACTTTTGAGATAAAATCTGGAAGAAATAAAATAATCAAATTTAATGTTTTCTTACCAATTTTAAATTGGTCCTGACTGCTTTAGTTTTGGCCTTGTTCACACCAACGACTTTGTTTCCCTTTTTGGTCTTGGACGCCCTTCCTGTTTCTTTAGATCGTGCCATTATTCCTTACATCTAACTGAAATGTAAACAGTCGTTAAGGAAACTATGGTGTAGTTATACAATCACAGTTCTATACAAATCGTCAATACTAAAAGGAGAGCTAGAAAGACGGTATTTAATGAAGGATCAATGCTTATATCAAAAAGTGGAACAGTTTTAATAAGTGAAATTATTATGTGGTCCGAAAATTGAATTTAGATTCGAGAAAGTGCAGGATCGAGAACTTTAAAAAACTGCAGTCTGCTCTGTGTATAATACAGGAAAATCTAATCGTTAAAAACCAAACATAATGCAGAGTGCTTAAATGTTTTTAACTTAACATTATAACACAAAATGGAAAAAAGTATATTTAACACAAAATGATTGATTGATTGATTGATTGGATGTTTATGTTAAGAACAGGAGCGGAGAATTTAGCATTTTGTAGCGACTACAATGAGCCTACTCTTTTTCGAAATCTAAAAAAGGGGTCTTTATCTTTAAGGAGTGTTGCGCCTTCAAACACGTCTGCGGCCAAGCTTTCCGTATTATTACCTGACAACTAAATTAATATAGAGGTTAGTAATATTTTTTTGCCAATCGAGACTAAGTGAAAAATCTAAGTTTTGTTCGAATTGGTGTATGCCATGATTTTCATGAAGATTTCTTTACATTTACGACATGACGGAAATATTCAGCTTAATTTCGTAACTTGCATATTACACTAAAAATCACCATTATCTACGTACTGACAAAATAATGTACAAGTTCAAATGTAAGCAGATTTCAGTGAACAATGATAATGCTTTAGACATTTCAAAATTACGAGTATTTAAAATTTTAATAGGATATTGTCAAAGTGTCAACCGAGACAAGTTTTATTACAACTGGCCGATTAGATTTCAGAGGAGTAGATTTTGTTTACTTTTCTCTTTGTTTTTAAAGTGCCAAAATTGAATTTCGGCATGAGAGTTGCTTGTTTAAGAGAAGTAAGCAATGTGATTAGTATATAGATGAACGGATGGACGACAGACGACAGACGACGAACAGCAAATTGATTACTATAGTGCAGCGCTATAATAAATAACCTGTGAAAGAGCCCTATGACGTCAGCATTTGAAAAGAATTTTTGACATACGGTAGAGGGTATAACGGACCATTAGAACGATTCTGGTTTGACATAAATAAGAAAAGTGTTAATCGCTAGTTCGTGTGCTGGTATTAGGTTATCTAACGTGGTAGTACTTAAACCTGTCAAGCATGCAGAAGGGGGGTGTCTCTACAGACGATTGCACGGTTGTCAAATGATACGTTAGCATGTTCAGCAACCCTTGTTTATCTTCATGTATGGTCTTCACGGTGGACCAGACAATAACAAAAAACACGATTTCTGTCTTAATTGTACTTCCCACCTTTTCCTTCTCAACACACACAAAACATGAGGCTTTTAACAAACATCAGATGCTCAAGAAATTTAACTTCAAAACTCAGTACATAAATTTTCCAAATTATTGTATATTTTTACAGCAGTGTTTGGTTACCTGATGTGCCTATTTCGCTCAGATTTTTTTCTGTCTAAATATGCAAATCTGATGCAGCAGACTTAATTTGATATTATTGTTGACTATATGTTAAGTTAGTTATACACCACTGAATATAATATGGCTTTATAACACTGCATTAACATAAGTTACTGAGGTAAAACGACCTCTTGAAATAATTATATATTTTCCACTATGTTTATGTCAGAATTTAACAATAATACATTACAATACCACGTGATACAGGTATACATAATACTGCACATACATTCATAAATTCTTAAATGTATCGTTTGTGGAAATAAACCGTTTTATGAATATTTACTGTATGTGATATTGGATATAGATATGCATGCGTTAGTGTTAATTGCTTATGTGATAGTTGCAATTAATGGTGAGTATATTTTATATATTTTTAAGTTGAAATGTAGTTTAATAACTAAAATAATACAAAGTATACAAATGGCAGACTTTAGGCAGGCCACAAGTGATCTGAGCAATTTTTATCATTTTTGGCTCAGAGGCAAGTTAAGATTAGGAACTGAATTTGTTCCAAGCTAAAAACTTCCGATGCAGCCGACATACATTCTTTTACCATAACTGTGGCTAGGTGGCGATGGAGGAAAAATGTTGAATTGGGATGCGGTTTTTATATGTAGAACAAACAATTATTCCTATACATACGAATATTATCAAAACACAAGTACAAACCATTTTTATGTAATATATTTCATCTATTTTCAAGCGGTGCAGATTATACAAATTTGATTCGTTAAAATTGTTCAATGGAATTTAAAAAACTGTTCGTTTTTAATTGATGTAAAAGTCTCACATGTACAGGAGGTCAATGTTTAGACTGTTCAAAGTTATTTTCCATGTACAGTGACATTAGAAGTCCACAAATTTGAAACCCAATTACTCCACATCACAAACAGTAACTTAATAAAATGCTTATTGAAATAATTAAGCCTAAAAATTTCACACGAAGCAAATATATTATCCGAGATGAAGTTAAGGGTGATATATTTAATTAGCGTGATACACTGACGTACCACCCTACACTACAAGCACGACTTGTTATATTGAATACACTTTTAATAACGTCCTGAAATATAGCTTGATAGACGTAAAGCAACAATCAATCAATCAATCAATACACTTTTAATACATGGAAAAGATACTCCAGACTTGCGCCCCAAAATCTGGACACCATGATGAGATAAAATGGCTGAAAGTTGCGTTAAATCCTATTTAATCAAACAAAACAATGTATGGAAACGATAACCATAAAATATGAGCTTGTGAACGCAAAATAATCTGCCAGTTCGGAATTGTACATAAGCGTCTAACTATGTATGGTAACAGTTCTTTTTTTTTGGTACCCCTGCAAGCCAAGTAAACTAAATAAAAGCTCTCTGACGTCAGTATCTGAATAAATGTTAACAATGTTTCAATGTTAAAGTTAACTGCACATATTGAATCCTGATCTTTCTTTTTACAAGCATAAAAGCCCAGATTTGATAGTCAATTTCTACAGGTCACAACGTGACCGATATTGTTTTTACTCCGATCTCCATGTTTAACAAATCAATGAAAAGGGGCAATGCAAGATCTCATTAATTAGACTAAGAAATTATCTGACCATTTTTATTGTTTGTTTGTTTGAATGGTGTTTTAACGCCACTTTCAGCAATTTTTCAGCTATTTCATGGCGTCCAGTTTTTATTGGGGGAGGAAGCCGGAGTACCCGGAGAGAACCCCCGACCTGCGGTAGGAAAACTGGCAATCCTTGTCAATTAAGATTGGAGTCGAGTACACCCTGCCTGCAGTGAGAATCGAAACCGCAATCTCAGTGTTGACAGACCACGTGATCAATAGTAGACGAACTACCTTGACCACTCGGCCACCGAGGCCCCCGACCATTTTTAAAAACACATATCAAATCACTGAGTAAAAAAGTTTTAAGTTGACATTACACGACCCAATCTCCAGCTGAATACTGCGCCAGTGGCACAACATAATTTCCGTCGGTGACTCATGATCCCCGTTAACTTATTTTTTGTCCTAAATATATTTGAACTGACCCCCACCCCCGTGCTTTAATCAATCATCCAAACCCACAATTATCTAGGATTTTGAAACTGAAAACAGAAATAAGACTATACAAATTTCCTTTATGCCACAATTTTTCTGTGTAATCAAATTTTAACACCAGTTCATCGACATACAATTCTTTTTGAGAATATAGAATTTCAAATGACTGCTTCTGGTTAATGACCAAATCAATTAATTAAAAAAAGTCACGAAAGAAGTTCGAAATATTGATCTTCATATACATTGGAGTTATATACGCAAAAAATACAGGAATTTTAATGGAGGCATGTTCGTTCATTAAATGCGTTTCGTTTTGGGGGGATGAAGCAAACATTTTATTCTGAAAATTAGCTGCATGAGAATCGATCTGTCTAGTTCTCTTATAAGAAGCACATTTCAAAATACAAGCAAATTATTCTGATTTATCTTCAGTGTTCTCCATAAATAACACCTTGGCAATACTCCATACAGTGTTAAGAAATATTAAAATCAATGTAGTTACGTAATTAATTTTTTTTCTATTTATACTCTAGTTTATTGCTTTTATTGCATGCATTTCATATTTGTAGAGTGTAGCAATAATTAAAAATAATAATATATAGTCCGAGATCTATATTAATAACCGGTGTCTCCAGAAAACAACATTAAACATAATCGAGCTAGACATCTTTTCATAGAACGAATAATCGTACCCTTGCTTTTTGCGTTAATCCGACAAATCACAAAACAAACATCGGATTATAACGGCAGTAAAATACGGCCTACTCTTTTCAGACTAATCAACGATTAATCAAATGCACAAATATAACTACATATAAGTGAGAAGGTATTCATCTCTATGGGTCCGTCTAGGTTGTGAATAGTTGCCAGTATACGAATTTGTCCAATGTGACCGTAAGGTCAAAGACATCCAACCACGTCTTACCACATGCAAAATACCAAAATCGTTCGTCAAAAGAGAATACAGTTATAGCCTGGACACGAATTTGTCATTCAGAAAGTAATTTGACCTTAAAGTCAAAGTTCCAGGTTAATGGTCAACAGCAACTGTACACGACACGTCGCTTTGAAATGATCTACCAACGTGCCAAATATCAGAAGCCTTCTTTAAGAGAGAAAAGTTAAAGCCCGACACGAATTTGTAATTCAGAAAGCAATGTGACCTTGAGGGTCAACGGTAAACAACTATGGTACCGACCCGTCGCCTTGATATACCAACATGCCAAATATTAATTCCCTACCGCAAAGAAGAAGTGACAGCCTTAAAAGTACTTTGTCATTCAGTAAGGAATAATGTAACATCGAGAATGTTCAATCAAAGGTCATCAACCATGTATGCGACACATGCCAAATAAAGTTATAGCCCGGACACAATTAGTTTGGACGGACGGATTGATAACTTAACACTAATTATAAAAAAACTCCTTGATTTTTCTCTACAGTCGTTGTGTGACCAGAAGTGTAAACATGTGTAACGCCTAAACAAAACTTGAGCTGCAAAAAGCAAGGGTTCGTTATGTCGACCTTAACCCCAAAAGTCTAAAATCCCGGTGTCCCAAGATCTCAACACTTGAAATATATATAAATTAATAGGAAAAAAAATTTATTCAGATATATTCACCCCATATAAAGTTTTACTAGCAAGTCAATTTAATAATTTGCACCAGCTTTAAAAGGCCTATCTAGAACTATTTGTTTATGTGCACGTACTAATGTTTTAAATTTGACACATCATAATTCTTTAAATCCTGGGCACAATTTGTTAAATGAGGGAAGCACAAGTAGGCCTAAGGTACGTTATCAAAATGCAAAACGTTATATATCTGTATTACTCGAATACCGAGATATCCACGTAAACTTTTTAACCACTGAGATCTTGAATCGACTATACATACATTGCATAAAACATGGACCTAGTCTTATGTCTGTTATTATATTGATGTTGAAACAAAGTGATTCATTGGTCTGCTTACAGAAAACTGAAGAAATCCATTGATGTATATATTTTAAAGAAATAAAAACCATACCATACCGTAACAAACATGAGAATCTATTACCTATACTCCTGAAATTTAAGCCAGTAATTGTAAGAAATTCACTGTGAATATGATTATAAAAGACCATAGTATAAAGTGCTCAAATAAAAACTGGAGCCCTGTTTATCAACTGCGTAATTAAAGTTATTTTAACACAAAAAGTCACCAGAAACAAAGTGTGTTGCTGGGTAAACAAGTTCGTTTATAAGTTGAATGAAGCGGTTAAGAATAATGTTTTATTTCTTTGCAGAAATCCCCTACCTCAAATCAAAATTAGATTGTTTGAAAGCTTAAAATGTTTACACTCGACGTCTGCATTTGCAGAAGTTCATACTACCAATAGCAAGGTGTCGTTATAATACTGTTTAATAATATATATAAAATATGATTTTAAAAAATTCTCTTTCCTTGAGCGTAACATTATTGGTCTCGGAACATGGTATCCGAAAATACGGTAAAAATTTCACGAAACTAGTAAAAAAAATCCAGATAAATGTATCGGGTCTTCACGAACGGAACAATCCCCGAAACTGTTAACATGTTTAGTAAAAACGGTAGAATAAATACAAAATATATGTAACTATCAGTTGTTTGATTTATTTAAAAACCTGTCACCAAAGAGGTTCTATTGGGGGTTGAACAGACAGCATGATATATGCCATTGTCTGCACCGCTATGACAACTTTAGATATCGATGAAGAATGTTATCTACATCTTATGTTTTCTGACCCAATTCATTTGTCCAAGTACAATGCCAAACGTCTATTTTAAATATGAATATTCTCCAACCAATATCGACAAACACCTTGTCACACACAATACAATCGTTTAATCGCGATTTTTAATTTTAAAATGGTGGAACACAGGTAACAAAAATATGCCACACACATAATTAAAGATCTGATCGTACAAACCAGGCCTTGTCGAAAATAATTATTGATTATTACATGACATTTTAAAAGGCTTTTGGAAAAGTATGACCAATTAAATTAAAAAAGATTTTATTACGCATATAAAAATGGATGTTATTACAAGATCTTGTCAAACGGTATTCAAGGAAATAACAAGGATGATTGCAGACCAACTTTGTTCCAAACAGAGACTGTTCAAGTACGACGACAAACGAAGGCGATGCCAAGTAATGCAAAAGCTCACCTATGCCTGTCACTTGATATTCATTGATAGAAAATGACAAAATAATACCGGATCAAAACAACAAGAGACGGCGTTTTTGTAATTTCGTTTTTTGCTGAAAAAAAAACTAAAGCGTGTTTAACTCCTTAATAGATTTGTTCCCATGAGCTTATTGAAATATGTCTATGCTAGTATAAATATACCAAATATGGCCACCCAAGACATTAATCACTGGCAGATTGTAAAATTGGTTTGTTTGTTGTTTATTTATTTGATGTTTAACGCCACTTTCAGCAATTTTTTCAACTTTATCATGGCGTCAAGTTTTTATTGGGAGAGGAAGCCGGAGTACCGGAAACCACCACCCCCGAACTTCGGTAGGGAAACTGGCAATCCTTATCAATTAAGATTTGAGTTGAGTACACACTGCCGCAGTGACATTCGAACTCGAAACCTCAGTGTTGACAGACCACGTGAACATTAGCAGAAGAACTACCTTAACCACTTGGCTACCGAGGCCCCCGGTTAAATTGGAAGAGAAAAACCCTCTTAATGACACTTTAAGCTTCAAGGCCAACTATACAGCCAAATTATATCATGATATTAAGCGTCCGACTACTTATTAAGTAACGGTTCAATATCCTCGTTGACTTGTGACATGGACAGAAACGAGATGTTACGCGGTATAAACTCAAAAATTGACAAGATGCTCATTCGTCTGTGTCAATGGTTTTATGGAATAAAGATAAAATTTCAGCGCTTATCGTCATTCATCGTCGTAAATGGAGCTAAAGATAAAGAATTAGTATTTATCTATTTTTAATTAATTTCTAGCCATTTTGTATGGAGGACGTGGCTTTCAAATTAAAGCGGCACATCTATTGACTGTCGAATAACCCCCACAGTTGAGAACATTCTTTATCATATCTATTTTTGGTGTTTTTTTGGCTCTTAAAATACAAGATACAAAAAATATAAATAATAAACCAATTTTGATGGCTGTGCACAAAACCTTAACCAAATATATAAAGAATAGATAATCCTGTTATGCATATTACGAAACACATGATCAATTCGGTTAGGACGACACGGATTCTCTGCAAAATTGTGGTCGTATAAAACACGATAGACATTCATTCATAAAATTGTTTTGTATAAAATTCAAAAGAACTTAAAGTATACGTCTGCTGTCGACAATTTAAATATCCGTGTACACATTGCTATGTTATACAAAGACAGTCACGGTTTTAAGGCGCGTTGTCTCGTTATACAGGCTCAGTTTATGTAAAATGCCGAGATTTTATATAAATAAGGCATGTGTTATCTTCTTATCAGAGGTCTGTAGTGCATGTTTTACTGTAGAAGCAGGTATTTACATAAGGCCACACCAATTTAATTTCTTGTCCTTCTGATTTTTTGGGACGAGCGAAAACGAAATAAAAATAATAATATTGTTATTTTGATTTTCTAAAATCATAGGCGAACATAAAAATTTGAAGCAAGCGACAACTGAAAAAAAAGAAATTCTACTTCAATGAATGTATATATTTGCAAATAGCAATTTTCATTGTGATGTTTGTAATTTTTGCTTCATCCTTCAAAGTATGTACAATAAATTAAACCAGTGTGGACTGTGAGCACGCTCACAAAGGGATACCCCCCGCTTCGCTTTCAAGTCCAATTATCTCCCCTTAATGATATCCGAGGTCAATAAAAATCCTTCATGCACAACTTTTTCTCTAAAATCTTGGACCGTGTATCAATAATTCTAGATTTCCTTTGACTGTTCTTTCATAAGGTAAAGTTTCGCTTACTAAATAGGAATATTATGGCAAACACAAAGAATGGGAGATAACTAATGACATTTCAAATTGATTCCTCCAAAAATCTTCATCAGTAAACGATGTACAGTGTAGTAATTAAGTTGTGCATATTATATATGGCCCGAATAATTACCTGTTGTTGCAAATGAAGATGAGAATGTCATTTTTTTTGCTTTTTGCTGTCTCTGATGCTTTTAAAGTTAGACATGTAGCATCATGGATATTACAAACAATAACTATTGTTATACCCCCGCAAACTTGTTTGGGGTGTATATAGGAATCACACTGTCTGTCTGTCTGTCCGTCTGTCTACATCTCTTGTAAGCGCTTCTCCTCCTAAACCACTTAACAAATTTTGATGAAACTTTACATGAAGGAAGTACATCATATGTAGATGTGCATGAAGAATTTTCGTCGCTGTCGGATATTATTCAGGGGAGATAATTGGACTTAAGTATTTAGTATTTAGTATTTAATCCGTAAAGCGGTTTTGGAGGAGTTGCGCTTACGATGTCTCCCACTAAATACTATATGTAAAAAGTCCAATTAAAATTAAGTTTGTGTTGATCTGACAATCCTGCTCTAACAGCCTATCTTTAAAGAGCATAACTAAATACAAGTAGTAATAAAGGTCATGTACGCCACAAGGTTAAAAGGTAAAATCGAAAAGACAAATAAAAATAAAAATTAAAAAATTAAAAATCAAACAACAATAAAGATGGGCCCGAGCTTTCGGTCCAAAGACCTTCTTCAGTGTGAGAAAGAGGGAGACAAAGAACAACACATCCGTATAGGACAAGAAAAGAGAGTAGACTAAATGACCTTTATTACTACTCTTATTTTTTATCTCGCCACCACACAACCTTCATTATTATTCCATAACTAAATACAAATTGTCTTTTTTTTAATTGGATTGTTGTCTTACGAATTTTTATTTCTAAGTTTTGAGTCAAATGTTCCCGTATCCTAATTTCGTTTATTTTTGAAATCTTTGATTTTGACACATCTTTGAAAAAGTTCTGCTAACGTATAGCCACTGAAAGAAACCGTCGTGTTTTAGACAAAGATGCCCAATCACACCCCCACCCCTCCACCCCCACTCCTAGAACAGCATGGTTGCATTTTTTTGGTGTAGGGCCACCAAATACCAAGAACAAGTCCAGAAGTTGTACGTAAAAGTAGTACTATATAACAGATCAGTTCATAGTTCCCTAATACAGAATTTGAACCGTACATGATACCAGAATAAATTTAGTATTTTTAGAAAGCTGAATATTTTTAGGAAACTCGATAAAGTTTTACTGGTTTTAATTTAACACAAAAAATCGAAGAATGTGTCCATGGGACACAGATGCCCCCGCTAAATGAAGTCCCAAACAGGAAGTAGTTGTCCGACAGGTCTAAAAGTTGCTTACGACATACAACTTGTGATACTGAACCACCCTGCCAAATTTCAAATTGTTCTCATGTACGGTTTCTGAGAAAAGCTTGACGGAAATTCGTACATACAGACGGACGTATTTACGTACAAATGAAGTCCCAAACAGGAAGTAGTTGTCTGACAGGTCTGAAAGTCGCTAAGGACGTACAACTTGTGATACTGAACCACCCTGCCAAATTTCAAATTTTTCTCATGTACAAGTTTCTGAGAAAAGCTTGACGGAAATTCGTTCGGACGTACGGACAGACAGACGGACGAACGGACGGACATGAGTAAAACTTAATGCCCCCCCCCCCATGTCGTCGCGGGGGCATAAAAATCCTTCAAAGTCAGAAATGGCCGGATTTCGTTTAACAGGAAGTAGGTGAGCGACAGACCTGAAATCGAATCCCACGTTATGGGAGGCCATGCTGATGCTGCATACCAAATTTCAAGAGAATGTGATTAGTAGTTTCTGAGAAAACTTTAACGAAAATGTTTTCCCATTCACCAAATCCGGCCAAAATGTGAAAGTTAATTACGGGACATGCACTATTTATAGACTGAAATTGAATGTAGATTATGAACTTCCGGTTGAGCAATCGTTTTAATATGCATGCATAGGGTGAAATTATGACAGAATGCTGACTCGGTGCATATTGTAATCGGGCAGAAGTGTCACTTTATTTGAAATAAAAGGTAAATTGTCTAGAATAAGACAACAAATCTTCAAGTTCAATAAAAGGTAGCCAAAATGTCGAAAAACAATGGTGGTCCTACACCTGGAATTGGACCAAAATCCAGATGGTTGATGAGTATATAAGACGTTGATGAGCTATCAAATAAAAAAACTGATTCAATTTCTTAAATCATTTGCAATAAAACTTTGTTACTTTAAAGCTCGAAAAGTTTTATAGGAAATATTCTTTATCACAATAAAAAAAATAATTTGCATGTTACCGTTTTCTCCTAGAATTTTGTTTTTGAAAAATATTAAAGGTACAAAACAAATAAGAAATAATTTATGATTCCTTCGTTCGTATGGAAAAAAACGTTTATGCATGGATTTTGAGTTAAAAACACAATTAACGACGAGGCCTCTGTTTCGGAGACTGCTTAGCGTACTGTTAAGGAGTCTGGAACGGAGCGGATATATCGGCTCCGGAGATTTAATAAGACGGCATTTACATTAAGACTACGGTTTCAAAGAAATATTTTTCGATTTCGATCGAATACGTGCGGTCGGGACAGTCGACCAAGAAACTGATTTATGTGGCCTAACTTTGTGAGCTTACATAATGAAATACCGATCCCGGTTTAAATGTTCTTACCTGCAGGACGTATAAAAAAAACCCAAATCATTATAAAGTAGTTATATAACATTAAAACATACAATTAAATTCTTAATATTTTTCACTTTTTCATTTTCAGCAAATAGTCTTAGATTTGAACAAGCATTTCAACAACTTATAGATACAAATAAATATCATGGCGCACAGGTAGGAGTTTTAATTGGAAATAGACTTGCCTATGCCAAATCGTTTGGAGCAGCGCATCTGCAAGGGAGTTCACAGCTAAAAGCCAAACATCAAATTTCTGCTATATCGAAAGCCTTTACAGCAGTAGCTATACTTAAACTATTGGATGAAAAGAAACTTTCACTTGAATCCAAGACGTTTGGGAAAGATGGTCTTCTTACATCATTAACACCATGGAAGACGGAGAAAATAGACATTCGTGTTTACAACATAACAGTTGAAAACCTGTTGTACCATAGTGGAGGTTGGGATGATGAGCATTCTGATTTGGCAGATCCCTTGCTTAATTCGGCATTAGTGCAAAACGGTCTGACGAATCATAATATAAGCAAGAATATGAATTATGAGTTTCCACTGACGTCAAAAGACATAATAGAATACATGCTATCTCAACCTTTGGACTACAAACCTGGCACGAAATCTATCGTTTCTAATTTAGGTTATGTGATTCTGGGGAGGGTGATCGAGAAAATAACGAATCTTACATACGAAGAATATGTTAAAGCTAACATTTTGTTTCCATGCGGTATGATGCATACCCACATTGGTAAAACTCATCGCTGTGTACTCAAGTCTCGTGGTTCAGCAATGCATGATTGTGAAGTGGGTTCAGTTCTCGTCGATGCGGCCTTAGGATGGGAATCGAACATTTATGACTTAGCTCGTTTTTACCAATGTATTGACCGGTCAGTAGACTTTTCCATAATTAACGACAACATGGCTAAGCTTATAGTATCTAAATCCGGAGCAGCTCCTATGGAACATGGTGACAGCTGGATGGGACCGGGATTTCATGTAAACAGTAAGGGATCAATTTGGATTGAAAGTGAGCGGTATACTGAAGATCTTCTGTTTTACCATTACGAAGTCTTGAATAGCAAGAAAACTCCAACAGCCGTAATAGCATTCTTCGAAGGTAACAATAATATACCTTTGACACAACTTTTATCAGTAATGGTTCAAGATGAAACTATGTGGTCACTTGAAAATAAACTCCTTGAGGACATTTCTGATGCTGCAGTTAAGGTGGATGGCACTGTAAGAATCGTAAAATATGAATTGAGTGAACACCTACTGAAACCATACGCCCATGCCTTAGGGCAATTACGATACGACATCAAATGGATTCATGGCAATATGTTTGCTGGACAAACTATATTCACTGTTGTAGCAGAAGAGAAAACGCAACCGGTGTACGATCAAGTAATTGTAGAAAGCGGTTTAAGCGAAAAGAGATTAGTATCCCACAAACTTCATCTTGAGAAATCAAACTATAACCTGACTTATTTACACACATACAGGAGTTATTCACATGACAAACGTCCCGTATACTTGGCAATTTTTAGAAAACATGCATACACGAATACAACTATTATTCGATACGGCGAGAAACATTTTACCCAGCCATACATGAAACTTTTACATCTTTACGAAGAAGAAGGTTTTTATCCAATATCTCAGTCTATTGTGCACAGCGGAGTCGATGGACTGGTTTCATTTATATTTGAAGAAGACTTGGCATGGAAAGGGAAAAAGAACTTTAAATCATATTGCGAGGTTGGTCATCATCGCCTTAATAAACTGGTCATGTCTAATTTTAGACATGGCATGCGGTTAAAAAGTCTCGATTCGTCGGACCAATTTGGAAAACCAGTATTTTCCGCCATCTTTGTTCAAGAGAAAATGCAGAAAATTGCTTTCGACAGCAACATTCACAAAGATGATTTAACGGCCATGCTTATCGATCAACAAGAAAAGGGACTTTTACCGACCATCATTGTTAGCTATACCGACAAAATTGGCGGACTGAAGTATGCTGCATATTTTGAACCACCAAATAATTAATATGACAAACAATACATTAACATATTACTATACCTGACAGTTTTGTAATATAAATTATCTTGTAGTTGTAAAAAGACAAAATAACAACGGGCGAGTCAGAAATTATTAAAGTTATCTAAGCTTTAGAAATGGTAAAAAGGCAAGCCCCTGCCAAGCTTAGCTCCGATTTTCGTAGGTCTGACAATGAATCAATCGGATCACCTTGTATTACCGCCTAGGGTCGGAAAGTAATCTCAAAGTGAATGGACATGGACCAAAAATCGGTCCAAATGCGAAACGATTATCATGTTTATATAGCAACATAATTAGAGTATACAAGACGGTTGATGAGCTATTATATAACAACTTAGTATTCAACACTCATCAGAGGCGGTCTACCCAAAAGATTGAAAATGCCAAACACTATATGAATTAGTCCGAGAATCCTCTGCCGTCTAACGCTTTTTTTTGTGCGGGTCCCACGCAAAAAAAAAGGCGTTGGACGGCAGAGGATTCTCGGACTATACATGAACATGAAGAGCAGAGAACAATAAAACCAAAATATGCCGAAAAGTATGTTTAACTAATCAGTTGTTTTAATTATACATCTAGACGATATTCTGCTGCGTCCAACATATTATGTAGTAACGTTGAACTCGTTCTTTATATCCATTTTTTTCCATGGCCGATAGATTTTGGGAAACGAAAATATGCCATTGACTTCAAGCGTTATGACGTATGTGCCATAGATTTGAATACCATTAGAATGCACCGTTTGTTAGAAGCAAACTGAAACGGGTTTCGCCAACAATTCAAACCACATACTGTGTGTGTGTGGGGAGGGGGGGGGGTGCGGTTTAAAGGTTTATGTCCTTGGTGTGTGGATATGTTGTCAAAAATCTTTTGAACAATCAAAGAAAATGTATAAATGTTAACTAGAACATAGAACGAATAATCGTACCCTCGCTTTTTGGCGTTAATCCGACAAATCACAAAACTATATATAACTTCGGATTATAACGGCGGTAAAATACGGCCTAACTAGAACGTTGCTGTGCTGTTTTTTTCAGAGGAAACCATACAAATTTTTAAACAAATTCTTTGACATTTGACGATTTCGGAAACAGACATATGCAATGAATATAAGAATATGTTTTCGGTGCACTCTTTGCTTTCTATTAACTAAAGAAAGTTTCTTTACTCATCACTTAAACCTAAATCGAAAACCAATTCTTTGGTATTCATCAATTAAACCAAAACTAGTTTTAAAAACATGATTGAAAACCGCGTAAAACCTGAATCTTAAACCTAAACTAGAGTTTTGCCTACAACCTTATGAGTGACGCATGAGAGTGTATTTAGCATTTTTTGTTCAGTTGAAGCAAGGGAGTACTTCCTCGCACGTTGCATAGACAAAAAAAAATGAGAATTTTGATATTTGGTAAAAGAAACATGGCAACAAAACCTCAAATATATTCAGAAATTGATTTTTTAGTAAACTTTAATGGTTCTATTCCGTTTTCTTTCAAATTTACTACCGAAAAAGAAAATCAAAGTGCAGACTACACTGGAGGAAAGGTTGCTTTTCAAGTATTAAATGGGATCACTGTCTCTTGTTTTATTATAAGTAAAAACATTTTACTGGCATATGCCTCAACTGGAAATAAACAAACCAATGCAAAATTAGTCAGGAAATTCAAGAAACATATTAGAAGGAAACTTATAGACTAGAAAAAACTTTGCAAGTCTCATAATTGGTAACCCAGCTCCCCAGATCCCCTATGTCTATAATGGCAATGTCTAGGGCTTTGCTATTGGAAACTCCAATAATCATTCTGGTCAAAATATAACATATCAGGTGCACTACGTTTCGCTATGGGACATCCTGAGTTTCATTCCAATCAAATATAAAATATCAGGCAATATGTGATAAAGATTCCATTAAATTTCATCAAAAATCCATTCAGTGCTGACGGCGGAGAGAAGAATCAGAGATGGTTAACCCGAAGTGAAACGAATGGAAAGACAGTCACACAGACCACCATCACTTAATACGGTATCACCCATTTCTCAGTGGGACGTAAAAATACAATCCCCCGTCTAATAAATGCTTAAAGGCTTACTTAGAAACAGTGGTATGTATATAAGATAAATTTGAAGTAAAAATTAAAATTTATAAATAAAATTGAAGATGTTTCTATCATTAATTAATAAATATATTAATAAATAAGACAAAATTGCTCCGTTTGCCCATTTCAGACATAGAAATAGCAATAGTTCTGTTGGCATATAACTTGCATCAAATACATGTACATATATTATAAATGTCTCCCTATTAATATAAGTGATGACATAAGCTTCTAAAAGACTAACATAGTTTCTTTCTGTCAGACTCGGGGGGGGGGGGGGGGGGGCTTCAGTGGCCGAGTGGTTAAGGCAGGGTTCACCACAGGCTATTCAAGGGCGGTGCTCCTCCACTCTTTAATTTGTTTCCTCCACCTTCAATTTTGAGCTCCATACTAAAGTTTGACTATTCCTCAAACAATGAAGTTTTAAAATACAAAAATACATGTTTATTGTGACTGGTAGCAAAAACACAAGTGGGAAAACAAAACAAAGACCGATAACACTATTATGAATAAATAAATATCACTCTAAAATTTTTATGAGTAAGGAAATGGATCATAGTACGACTTGCACCACCCTTGGATTTTGAGCTGTGGTGATCCCTGTTAAGGTAGTCATCTACCATTAATCACAAGCCTGTCACCGCTTTAGTTGCGGTTTGAGTCTTACTGCTGCCAGCTGGATGTGCTCATTTTCAATCTTGATTGACACTTATAAAAAGCTTTCTACAATCTGGCTTCCTCCCCCAATAAAAACAAGACGCCCCAATATAGCCGAAGCATTTCTGAAAGTGCCATTAAACACCATTCAAGCAAACAACAAATTATTTTATGACTGCATGAGGCAACATAATATCTCTATGCATATAAACTAATTTCAGTTTTAAATTTAAAACTGTCAATAGCTTGTACTAAAAGACACAACCACATGAAGTGCTTTTCGGCTTGCATTTTTTAAATTATCATTCAATCTTGCAATATTGTACCTTTTTATTACGAAAATCCAATAAAAAATTCCCACTCAACATATTCCATATTATGCCCTTGTTGTTTACATGTACTTGACTTTTGCTGCGGAATAAGACACTTTTGTTTTCAACAAAGGTCCTACGATGTTTACAACAAATCGCCAGCTTTCGGGACGTTCTGTTGTATTCTAATTTAGGTCATGCATTTTAAAACGCTAAATAAAAGTGAAAAAATAATTGATGATTTCAATTTTCAACTTTTTTGATCTACAAACGAACATAAGCTAGACCATACGTGGCAGTATTTGTCACCTAAAAACCCTTTGCCAAACACGCCAACTTGATAACACCCTTCCCTTGTTTTAAGGAACACATAAAAAGAATAACAATAATTCGTTTTAAGTTTCGTTTAATTAATAATTAAAGCATAAAAATGCAATATCTTCTGAAACGACGGCGATTTCGTGAAGTAAACCAGGGAAGTCTATACTAACTTAGTTAGTATTGACTGTCCCCGAGTAAACATTTTATACATAAAAAAATTTGGTACTTTTTCACTATGGATGGTGTATTTCGACTCGGGTAACGACAAAAATTAATGGTTCATTAATAATTTCCAACTATAAATCAAAAGGACCGGAAATAAAACTGTGCCAGCTTTCACTATGGAATAACGTAGGGACATGGTGAGTGCCATGTTTACATAGATAACAATAGAGTTTTCGATCACCGATGTAAAACTAGATATCAGTGAGATGGTATCCATCTCTGTGGTAAAGGTGTTAATAATGTTACCGTAAGGTCATCAACCATGGTATGTGGCACATCGCCTTGATATTATTTACCCACATTCCAAATATCAAAAGTCTTCCTCAAAAGATAAAAAGTTACAGCCCGGACATGAATTTATCGTTCATGACCTTTAGATCAAAGTTCAATGTCAAAGGTCAACAACCACGAAAAGCGACACATCGCCTTACAAAATCTACCCACACTCCAAATATTCAAAAAACTTAAAAGATAAAAAAAAGTTACAGCCCGGACATGAATTTGTCATTCAGAAAGCAATAGTGTTACCTTAAGGTCAAAGTTCAAGATCAAAGGTCAACAACCACGGTATGCGACACATCGCCTTGATATTATCTACCCACATTCCAAAAGTCAAAAGACTAACTCAAAAGATAAAAAAGTTACAGCTCGGACATGAATTTGTCATTCAGAAAGCAATAATGTGACCTTAAGGTCAAAGGCTGAAAGATCAAGGTCAGAGGTGATCAACCCCGGTATGAGACACATCGCCTTGATATTATCTACCCACATTCAAAATGTGAAAAGCCTACCCCAAAAGATGAAAAAGTTACAGCCCGGACACGATTAGTTTCGGACGGATGGACGGACGGACAGACTGATCACTATAGGGCGTCCGCAACAAAGTGGCGGGGCCCTAGTAATCTATTATTCTTTTGTCACAAACACCAAAATATCTGTTTCAATATTTTTATTTGTAAGACGGTGTTATATTTAATTTGACTACAGTATTTTATTTACGAAAACTTCTACATGCCGTTTTCTCACAATTTTTACAACTTTTATAGATGGCGCTGTGCCACATCTATACATAACCATAGCGCCTATTCTTAAAATAGAACATTTTGCACACTGTCAGCATATGAGGCATAATCAACTATGTTCAGAAATAACTCTACTTGTTAATTTTCACATGTTTAAGATTAATACCGTATACTAGCTGAATCAAGTAATAAATAGGTCCCATCTGAACTATTTTCACAAGCGGAATGGTATTACACGCCTGTCCGCAGTAATGTCTATTTTTAAAGCGTTAGCACAGGACAATTTGCCGACTGTGTTCAGGGCGCATGTCGAAGATGACACACACAAATGACTAGGGCGTAGGAATTAGTCCGTGGTCGTTAGGCTCATTATTTAAATTGGATGCCAGATGTAATTCTTAAACCTTTATTTTCTAACAACGCAGGATTGCAGGATTATATACGGAAATTCATGTCCTAAAAAAATTAACATCATTTTTAAGTTACTGGATCAATAACTGGCGCCATCACCTGTATTGTTCTAGCTATATAGTCTCTACCCTTTTCCTGCATTGAATTTGAGAAACAGATGTGCACCAAATAATGACAGATTGTTGGGGACATGTACAATAACAAGAAATCGGATCGTTTACATGTTATTTATAAAAGCATTAGAATTTGATAGAAGTGCAAATGTTTTCAAGTTATTAAGTGTCTACAACTGTAACTGTTAGCTCCAGCAGACATACTAACTAAAGCTCTTAAAGGGTAATTTGTTTTACAGGAAACAATAGGCACTACTACTAAAAAGACTGGTAAAAAATCCAAAATAAAACAACGACTCAAAATGATCTTACTATCTTAATCTAATAGAAAATGTATTCAATTACAGTGAACATCATTACTGCGCTGATCGTTCTCACCGAGTATTCCAGTTTCCTACACCAATAATAACTAAATACCAAGCTGAAACAATGCTGAAAGTCTATTGAATCAATCAATCAATCAATCAATACACACTAGGATAAACATGACTTTTTTGTTTACAGAATCCTACAATTACATCTTTAATTAATCGTTTCAGTGGTATTATTACCGTCTCCCATGGGAGACGGTATACATAGTCAAATGACGATCAGTCTTCGGAGTAAACGACTCTCTGTTACTTGATTGGGTGGTTAACTAAATCTATAAATATTTTTCTCATTTCATTGGTTTACGTCAGGATCGCACTAGTATGTGTACTGAAATTTCGATATATTCTTAGGTCGAATCGGGGTTGTAATCAGTATTTTAGTGTAGTAATGTAACGTTCCACATATTGACTTCTATTTCATTCAATGCATTGGTCAGAGAACAATTATAAGGTAAACATTGTATCAAAATCTCCCTACTTTATAAAGCTGTTTTGGAAAAATTATATGTTCTATATCTTTATTTTTGTTAATCAATATTTTAGTGTAGTAATGTTACGATCCACATATTCATGATATTGACTTCTATTCATTCAATGCATTGGTCAGTGAACAATTAAAAGGTAAACATTGTACCAAAATCTCCCTACTGTTTAAAGCTGTTTGGGTTAGGAACAAATTATATGTATCTTTATTTTCGTTCTGATATCGATGCAAATTTAACAAAACATATTTTTATCGCTAATTTTGATCATTGTTGTTTAAGGAGTCAACTTTTGTTTAATTATGTTTTAAAAAGCACGTGTGAAGTGACGACAGGCATTATAATCTCTCATGCACCATTGGATAATAGGTTAGCGTAAACAATGTCCTTACAAGGTACGTGTACATTGTTTACCTATCTTACATATAAATTACAAAAAACAGATACTTTAATAAATCCATAAAATTTGTAATGCAGCTAAGAGACGGTTAGCTTTTTAGAAAAGCTAAACTTGTATACCTATAGCCATGATAGCTGACTTGCGCGCTCCGTTGGACTCGTTAATTACTAAAACCATGACGATCTACGCATGAAAGCTGTTATGCACTCATTTATGCAGATTTAAACATGTCAATTTGTCCAACATAAAAATACAATGGGCGTATGCATAGATTGCATAGATATTTAACATCAACATGATCAAGGGAAATACATCAAATTGAGTTCCCATTGGCAACACATGTAATTATTGCGTTTGATTAGTGGGGTTCATAAAGGAATATTTCAAATTTCTGAATATGTTATACAATATAACATGATTTTGGGTCTATTTACGCCTGATAAACTGCGAAGCGGTTTATGAATGGTATAAACAGACCAAGCCTTGTTATTGAGTATAGCCTGTTCAGAAATTTAAACTGCATATGTATTCTTTATAATTAATTAGATCTTTCCCTCTTCCAGTGAGAAGACCTTCTTGCTTTTGCTTTGATTATTTTTTTTCGGCTAACTTTCAACTTGTTATCGCGTATTCTCTGGAACTATAACAGACACAAGAAAACTGAAAAGTGACAAATGTTAAGGAACTTTTGAGACAACTTTATGACATAATTTGGCTAAAAAATTCTGACTAGCGAAGGCGAGCGGTATCCCTTGAATGTTTCAAGAACTCCGCTTATCACAAAAAATTACGAACCGTTAGTTGAAATCACGATAGGTTTTGACCATTTGGCGTCCTGTGACACGTCCTTAAAGGAAAAAGTTCAGAAGTGACCACGACCTTAGGCCTCCAATCTTGTCATCATTACAAATAAAAAACTATAAAAGATAGAAGAAGACAATAAATGGGAAAAATACTCCTCTCATCAAGAGCCTCATTTGAAACATTTGGTCAGAAACTATGACATGAACCGTTATAGAGTTACAGCCCTTGACTCATTCCGGTTAATCAGTTTTTTTGCATACAACTTGAAAACTGTTCGAGATAATATATTAAACATATATAGGTTTAACATGATCAACAAGTTAAGGCCTTCAATTTGAGCATATTTTCAAAGGTCAATGTCATACCATAGCAACAAGGTAACGATTACAAAAAGTCCTTAGCAACCAAATATTTTTAAAAACAGGATGACGTACCTTACTGCAATATGTCATTTAACAATCGAAAGGGGCATTTTGTCCCAATCAACGGCCACAAAAGTCCTTGACAACCATATATTGTTTTACCTAGGACCACTGTGAAACCGAAATATTTTTCTTTATAGAGTTATATGCCCAATCAACGAAAACCTTGTAAAAGAGTTATCTGTGGAACTATAACAGATACAAGAAAACTGAAAAGTGACAAATATTAAGGACCTTTTGAGACAACTTTATGACATAATTTAGCTAAAAATTTCTGACTAGCGAAGGGGAGCGGTATCCCTTGAATGTTTCAAGGACTCTGTTTATCACAAAACTCACAACCCTTAAATAGAAATAACAAAAGGTCTTCACCATTTGTTGTCCTGTGACATGACGTTAAAGAAAATCTCATAGTCAACGTTCAGAAGTGAACTCGACCTTAGGCCTCTAATCTCGTTATCATTACAACTAAAAAATTATGAAAGATAGAAGACAAAAATAAATGGCAAAAATCCTCCAAAAAAAAAAACTCCTCTCAGCATGACCCTTATTTGATACATTTGGCCGGAAACTAAGCGATGAACCGTTTTCGAGTTACAGCCCTTGACTCATTTCAGTTGATACAACTTGAAAACCGTTAGAGATAATATAGTAAACATATAGGTTTAATACGATCACCAAATCAAGGCCTTCAAATTGAGGCCATTTGTTAAGGTTACAGGTCAAGGTCATACCATAACAACAAGGTAACCATTACAAAAGTCCTTAGAAACCATAAATATTTTTTAAATCATGATGGTGTACTTTACAAAAATATGTTATTTTACAACTAGAAGTGACATTTTGTCCTTAACAATGGCCACACAAATCCTTGACAATGTACTCGGGACAACAGACTGAAAAATGGCCCCGCAACCTACATCGTGTATGTAGTCAAGTTAAAAACAACATATGAAGAACAATTAATTTCTTTCTAATTGTTTTTGAACAATAAGCCCTATCTTTTAATTTTTAACTATAAATCAGATCAGTATTAATAATCTAAACATCAATAACATCATGGGACTATTTGAATTTAATGGTGTCAGAATATTTTATATGGTATAATATGGCTTGCTCCATTTGAATAAGCCATTCAGATTTCAGCTTACAAAGCAAATTAAATTATTGTAAAATAAATGACAAGCTGCTCTTCTTCTTCTTTTGTATTATTATTCTTGTAAGACATGAAATTGTTGGACAGATTTCGGAAAAATGCTTCAATCAATCAATTTGAAAATTGATGAGGTAATGGCCGTCATTCAAAGGGGTGCAATAAACTTAAAATTTTCACAGATGGGGCCATACATAAAAAGTACATTTGTCTGGGATGGCTGGAGCCATTTCAACGGAATTGATACAATTAACACAATTAACTATCCTTAGCATTTTTGTGGGACAAAATCTGACAGGAAAGCCCCTGTTTGCAAAGGTAGCAATTTGACCCCCCCCCCCATCCCCCACCAAAAAAAAAAAAAGACTGTTCAAACACTCTTGGCAGCTAGAAAAACCTTAGGAGATAAAAACAAGGACCGTAAGGCAACAACTGTTAAGGACAACTCAGACAAACAACCACCAGCTAAAAGGTTAGTAAGTGAAAGATCATTTAATGACAGTTACCCTGACCTAGATTTATCAGCTATTCAAAACGATCTTGACTCTATCAAACAGGGCCTTGAGGGTGTCATTAAAAAGAATGACCTTGATAATGCCATTTCATCTCTTGTTCAAAAAACTGATATTGAGCAAGTGGTTACAAACATTGTCACAAAGTTAGTCGAAAACATGAAAAGTGAAATTGATAAGTCTTTAAGAGAAAAATTATGCAAACAAACAAAAGCTATAGAAGACCTTACATCAGAAAACAATAACCTTAAAGAGACTGTTGCATCTCAAAGGAAAGCTTTGTTTGAACTTAGCCGTAAAGTGGAGGACAATGAAATAAGATCTAAGAAAGCAATTGAAATGGCTAACTACAATGAGCAATACTCAAGAAAATTCAATATAAAGATCATGCACTACCCGGAACAATCAAATGAGAATTTGAATGACATCTTTGTAAAAAAAATTGCAAAAGATCAGCTTAACGTTTCTGTTCTACCTACTGAAGTCCAGGCAATACATAGAATACCAGGAAAACCAGGACAACCTAGACCCATAATAGTCAAAATGGTCAATTCTGAGGTGAAATCCAGAGTGATGCGGGGAAAAAAGAACATGCCTAAAACTACAAAAACAAAACTTGTAGATGATGTTACTAAAAACAATATGAGTCTTATCACCAGACTTTCTGATTCAAAGAAACTAGACAGTGTTTGGTATTTTAATGGTTCAGTGTTTGGGAAGACCAAAAATGGGAAGAGACTTAAATTTAACTTATTTGATAACATTGATGAAAAACTGGTAAAATCTGTCTAATTGTTTTTTCCTCTGTACTTTGTGAATGATTTAGGTTATATTGATAATTATATGTTCGATAATATCACATTCTGACTAATTTCTATTCTTTGTACTTTCAATGATTTATTTAACAATTGATGTTCAAGGGGGATAACTCAACTTTATACTGATAACTATATTTTAAATGGTTTTTCAAGGGGGATAACTCAACTTTATACTTGTAACTATATTTCTAAGGATCCTGAAAAAGAAACTGCAATCCTTTCTGTTATACAAAAGAAACTTTATGCGACATCTTGTGTGTGAACCTCAGTGTGTTTGTGTAATGAATTTCTCACTTTTTATACCTGTGTGTAAAATACATGTAATAAGCTTGCTCTTGTATAATATGATTTATGATGTTCATTAACTATAATGACTGACTCAGTCAAAGTTCTGTCTATGAATGTAAGGGGCCTCTTCTCAAATCAAAAGAAAAGATTAGATGTTTTTCAGTGGGCTAGGGAGAAAAAAGCAGATATAATTTGTTTTCAAGAGACACATAGTAAAATTGAAATAGAAAAGGGTTGGGAAGAAGAATGGGATTCCAACATTGTCTTTAGTCATTATAGTAGCCAAAGTGCAGGTGTATGTATACTTTTTAAGAAAAATCTTGATTATACAATAAATAACAAATTTTGTGACCAGAATGGTCGATATATTTGTGTAGATATTACTGTTAAAAATCATAGATTTACTTTAGTTTCTTTATATGGTTACAATACTGATGAGCATATGTTATTTGAAGAAATTTTTCAGAAAATTATTTCTTTTAATAACTCAAGTGTATTACTTTGTGGTGACTGGAATTTTGTACAAGATCTTAGTTTAGACAACTATAATATACTTCATGATAGACATGTAAATAGTAGAAAAAAGGTACAAAATATTGTTGATACATATGGTTTAGTAGATCCATGGAGGGTATGCAACCCAGATACACGTATGTACACCTGGCGGCAGCACTCTCCAGTTAAACAGAGTAGAATTGATTATTTTTTGATTTCAGATGATCTATTTTCCCTAAGTATAGGTACTTTCATAATTCCAGGATATAGGACAGACCACTCGGCTATCATTTTCAGTTTCAAAACCTCCCTAGCAAAACGGGGGAAAGGATACTGGAAATTTAACTCAAAGCTTTTATATGATTCTGAGTATACAAATATGGTTAAAAAATGCATAACTGATACAGTTTCAGAATATCATAAATCTGGTGACATTGCTGACTTATTGAAAGTGGAATTGACTTGTAATGACCAGATCTTTTTTGAGATTCTGAAAATGAAAATCAGATCCATTTCCATATCTTACGGCATAAAAAAATCTCGACATGAAAAGAGTAAACTAATGGATATTGATGCGGAGATAAATAGGTTGGAAAATGAATTTCAATCAAACCCAAGAGATGACGTCAAAAGACAATTACTTGAAATGAAAACAGAACAAATACAACTTCGAGAAAATATTATTGATGGCCTTATTCTTCGTTCGAAAGCCAACTGGCATGAAAACGGAGAAAAATGCTCAAAATATTTTTGTAACCTTGAAAAAAGAAATTTTCTGTCTAAAACGATCTCTGAACTGATCAGTGATACTGGAAAGAATATATCAAATGCAAAAGATATCCTTGATGAGCAGAGATTGTTTTATAAAAACTTATATACATCAAACAAGACAACTTTCGATCAAAATTTTGAACAAAATTCTTTTTTCCAGCATGATATTAAACTTTCAGATGACTTGCGGGACTCATGTGAAGGCAATTTAAAGTATGAAGAGTGTATTAAAGCTCTTAAAAATATGGATAATGGTAAAAGCCCAGGATCTGATGGCTTCACATGTGAGTTCTACAAGTTTTTCTGGAAAGATATAGGTTTCTTCCTATATAGGTCACTTAAATATGGCTATGAGACTGGAATGTTCTCAGAGTTTCAATACCAGAGTGTAATTACATGTATTCCAAAAGAAAATAAAGATAGAAATTATATGTCCAATTGGCGACCTTATTAGTCTTCTTAATGTTGACATAAAAATAGCTTCTGCAGTGATTGCTAACAGATTGAAGAATGTTCTTCCTTCTGTTATCAGTGACTCACAAAAAGGCTTCATTAAAGGTCGATTCATCGGTGAAAACACCAGACTTCTGTATGATCTTATGCATTATTTAGAAGAGAAAAACCTTGAGGGTCTACTCCTTTTAATTGATTTTGAAAAGGCATTTGATTCTGTAGAATGGGATTTCATTATTGCAGCACTGAAGAGTTTTAATTTTGGACCTTCATTATGCAATTGGTTTACTACATTGTATGTTCATGCTAAGAGTTGTGTTATTAATAATGGTCACATGTCAACATTTTTTGATTTAAAAAGAGGCTGTCGCCAGGGGGATCCATTATCCCCATACTTATTTATTATTGGAGTTGAATTGTTGTCTTTAAAACTTAAGAACAATAGTAATATTAAAGGTATACAAATAAATAATTGCGAAACTTTGGTTAGCCAATATGCTGATGATACTTTTTTGACATTAGATGGAACAGAAATTTCCCTAAAACACTCATTAGATGTATTTGATGATTTTTATAAAGTATCTGGTCTTAAAATGAATAATTCTAAGACTAGAGCAGTCTGGATTGGTAGTAAAAGATACTCTGATAATATTTTGTGTCATGATAGAAACCTAGAATGGTCACATTCAAACTTCAAATTGTTAGGCATTAATTTTTCTTTATGTTTATCAAGTATGGTGGACACCAATTTTAAACAAAAAATATTAGATATCTCAAAGCTTCTGAAAAGCTGGCAACACAGAAAATTAACACTTATGGGGAAAATCACCGTTATCAAATCCTTGGTGCTGCCAAAGATAATTCATTTGCTTACATCACTACCAGACCCTCATAAATCGATGATAGATGATCTCAACAGACTATTTTTTAATTTTATCTGGGATGGTAAGACAGAAAAAATTAAGCGAAATACTCTTATTGGAGATTTCGAACATTGTGGTTTAAAAATGATTCACCTTGAATCTTTTGTCGCATACCTTAAATTAGGTTGGGTCAAGAGATTGATGGCTGACATTTCTGGCAACTGGCAATCTGTTGCTCTTGAAGAGATCAAGCATCTCGGCAGCTTGCGTGTCTTTACGTTAGAGAAGGACAAACTCAAGGATGTTGCTTTAAAGGTAACAAACACCTTTTGGAAAGATGTTGTCCTAAGTTTACATAAAGCTAAGTCATCCAATATTGGCAATTTTCAAGACAATTTAAGTACTGATATTTTGAATTATGCTAATATAGATGATTTTCCATATTTTATTAACTGGAAGTTAAAGGGTGTTGAAAAACTGATTCATCTGATTGATCAAAGTACAAATGATTTTTACACTTTTGACAGGATGGGTCAGGTTTGCTCCACTAAAAACTTCCTCAAATACTATAGTCTGCTTACAAATATCCCATTAGCAGTGAAAAATAAAATCAAAGAGGGTCTGAGAGGGATGTCAGATAATTTTTATAACAATTTTCATGTATATGATGTGTTTTTGCAAAAAATGCAAGATAGCATAAACTTGAAATATTTGTATTGTGATATGGTTAAAAATATAATAATTTTTCCTCAACAAACAATGCAAAAATGGATGTTGAATATGGAGATAAACATCCAAGAATGGTCAAAAATGTTTGTTTTACTACATAAGTGTTGTAGCAATGTATATTTGAGAAACTTTCAATTTAAGCTATTGCATAGAGTTTTACCAACAAATACATTTTTGAATAAGATTGGACTTGTTGGCTCAAAACAGTGTAATTTCTGTAAAACCAGTGATGAAACCTTGGAGCATTTGTTCTACGATTGTGTTTATACAAAGAGAGTATTATTGCAAATATTTGAATTACTGAAGAGAATTTTTCCTGATTTAGTTTTAAATAAAAAAGATTTTTTATTAGGTTATATAAAATGTTCACATTTACTTGGATTTATTTTGGTAATTGTAAAAAATTATATTTATAAATGTAAATTGGAAGACACATTACCAAATGTAAATGATGCTTTACAGAAACTAAGATATTATCGAATTTTAGACTTGTTTAGTAAACAAGATGCTAAATTTTCACAAAAGGCAGTAGATTTTTGGGCTCCTAGTTACATTTTTTGTCCTTAATACATCATAATTTAGCAATACAGTTTGATACAAATGAGCAAGCTTCTTTGTTGTTATTGGTTTTATTACCTATGAATATTATTTTTTCATATTTGAAAAAAATAAAATCTATCTTTGAGAAAAAGAATGTAAGATGTGTGAATGTGAAGTAATATTTTATATAAGTTTCTAGTGAATTGATCAAGAGAATGAAAGTTTGTTTTTTTTGTTTTTTTTTTTTTTTTTTTTTGTTTTGTTATATATTTTTTTTTCCTTCTATCTTTTGGGTTTTGTTTATAGGAATAGTCAATTGTTTAAAACAACAAAAAAAATAGTCATGATTAATTTTATGATTTATATAAAATCCCGTACACCCTAGTCAGGTGGTGATGTAAGGGGTTATTGTAAAATCCTGACTACAAAAAACAAATAAAAAAAAAAAAAAAAACTATTATATTTATTGCATTAAAGAATTAAGAAACCATATGTTTGAGACTGTTTATTTATTTGTAGCTGCTTGCATTATGATTTGAATGTGGGCCTCATAAAATATCATTGTTTGGCATTTTTATGCAATACAACATATTTAGTTTTCTATAAGACATTTTGTTGTTCCTCATTTAGGTTGTACGTCATGTATTAGTACATACATTTTGTTTATCAATTAAAAATTAAAAATTGTTTATAAAAAAAAAAAAAAAAAAAAAAAAAAAAAAAAAAACAAAAAAACAAAAAAACAAAAAAAAACAAACAAACAAACAAACAAACAAGACCAAACAAAACAAAAAGTCAACTTTGTCTGCATTCAATGATATTTATTTCTAAAAGTGTTGTCATGTACTGATTTCAGTGAAATACTATCCTTTAAGATTTTGGCCTACTTTTGTGTGGCATCTCAACACTGAATTTTGAGTTATAAGGTTTTCTACTTTATGAGTGGAGAGCCTTCCTGCTTCCTGTTATTAGTCTGTTTTATTATTATTTTCTGTTTCCTAAGTTTTTCTTTTCCCATTACAAATTTTGTTTTATGACTTGTCCTAAAGACAATTTGTACCATGGATGTGTTGGACATTTTTGTGTGGAAGTTTACCTTTAAAAGGTCAAAGGTCAAGGTCACATTCAAATTTTATACCTTATGATGTTTGCAAATCTCCTTAACCATAAACGATACAAAACTGAAACCTGATCTTGTGAAGGTCTTTAATTGTCATATTTTGATTGACCCTTTATTTGTTTTTAATAACTCAATAACTATAACATATACTGATATATAATGTTTGCTCTTTTTTCATTGTTGACCTTAAGCTTCAGCATGGTCAAAATTCCCTGTTTCTCACATATATCAAGTGATTCTTTCTTACAAATTCTTATGAATATTATATGCATGGATCAAAATTGATTACTTGATTGCTCTGTTTAGTGTTTACCGTCTTGTGAGCAATATTTCAGCTACATGTATATATTTAGGGCATCGACCATTAAATTTGCATTAAAAATTGATCTCATACAATATATATAAAAATAAAAAACATGAAAAATATAAAGAGAACATAGTTATAAATAGATTTATATCTTATAATACCAATTGATTTCCTTTAAAATTTTTTAAATTGTTCCGTCAGCGACTAAGTTAATAAATTATAATATGAATTTATGGAAGAAAAACATTTCTGAATGTGGACAATGTCAATACAATCAAACAAGACATGCTTGATTTGAGTATGGACTGTACGTTGCATGGCAAGCACTCGAGTTGTGGATCATTATTTAATATATGTGTGATCATTATTTAATATATAACTATATTTGTCATCATGGTATGATCAGGACAACACCTGGTTAAAATAACTTCTTCTTGACAACATTTGGAAGAAGTAAAATTATTTTTGCGTAGTAGTAGCTGGATATCATGAAGTTTATTATGAACTTGGAGGCGCCAACAACCACTCTCCACAAATTACAAAAAAAGATGATAATCATTAAAAGGAACTGAACAGTTTCATCATTATACATTATTAATGTCCATCTGGATTCCTGTCTACAACTGTGTTTCCATTGATTCCCACATAGCTAGGAATCCAGAAAAAACACAACCTCTTAACCCAGTCTAATGAGGCATTTATAATTTTCAGTTTTTATTTTAGGAACAAATTAAGGGGTTTTTAGTTTTGGAATTAATTTGGAATGAAGACATGATAAAGAGTCTTAACAGGTTATAATTTTACAGTCATCTGATGTACTTAGTATACTATTTTCAGTGCAAGAAGAATGGTTTGCACCTCGACAGTGTATACATTGTAAGCAATGCAATTGATCAGTAACAAAAATGGCGGAGCAAGTGATCAAGAGAAAGATGTAATAGCGAGCATCACAGATGCGAGCTATACGGTAACATGCGTGTGTGTAAAAAAAGTCATGTGATCCATATGAACAAATCCATTTCAGATGGTAGCTGAGCTATTCGAAGAAAATATTGTAGACGAACAAAAAAATATATAATATAAAAGTAGACAAAAATAATTTTGACATCGATAAAATTAAAGTGTTCATTTTTTAAATTACAACAAAAATGCCAGACAAATTTTTTTCAATCTGAAACGCAATATTTGAAATTGAGTTTTGTGACGTTACCAACACATTAGATAAGATGTCGCGTCATCAATGGAATGTAGAGGCACTGTTAGGGGGCTCTGAAGTAACAACATGAACAATGTGTGATGCTCGCATTTAGGCTGAGCCTACATTCATATTATTAATTAGATTAATATAACCACCCCACATCCAAGACATACATGTACTAATCCATATATTTCAAACCAAAGAAATCTCACAACTCTTCAAGATTAATTATTAAGTGATTAAATATAAAAATAAAAAACATGAATACATTACTCAGCTTTACTGAGGTTTCTATTACATTAAAACAAGTGTCCCTCAGAGAAATAAGACATTGCCAAACATAGCTGAATAGTGAGGATTTTGTATGCACAAAATTGACGACTTTCCAATTTATAAAACGCCACCAAGTGTCCGCTTCCTGTACTAAAAACTGCGGCTACTGCTGCTGTAGTCGCAGTTTGTCCTGTCGAAAACTTTTGAAATGGACAATTGTCTTTTATAAATTTTAACTCTTCATGTTAATGACAGTAGTCAGTGAGGATGTTATTAAAAATCCTTGCTGTGTAACCATGATTGTTTTATTTATTAACCAATGTTTATAACCCCATTTAGAACCCCAGTTGTTTTATAGCTTGATTAAACAAGCTTACCAGTGACATCCGTGTTCCATATTCAAACGCACCTGTTGCCTACATGTATGGCTATAGTAACATCTTCTAATGAGGTTAATTAGATATTTGAATTGGCATAGACAAACAATATAAAAACAATGCAAAATCTTTATTTCAATATCATAGTCTTGTAGTGATGATAGCCGATGATTTTAGTGTTTAAATTGATGCTAATTGCAATAAGCAATGGCCTACTCTTTTTGAAATCTATTGTGCATGGAGCATTACATTTTCCAAACACGTTATTCACAACAGTTAGACTTCCCACTAGGACCCTCCTCTCTCATACACACGAGCTCCCTTATTCGACACCGGTGAACGCGCATGACAGGCATGTTTAGATAACACTGCCGTTATAGGAAGTTCATTATTTTTTCAATCATAACTATTTCTTCTAAGACTAAGTTCTAACAAGAATACAGTATAAAGCCACTCAACTATTATCTTATAAAATAAAAAATATGTTAAGCTTTGACATAGACATATAATTACATTATTATTGTATGTCTCTGCTTGATTATGCTGAAGAATAACAATTCGGACCTAATAATTCTATTGTTTCATAACAACAGCATGTACTCACCCAACACGTTATGCCACAGAGGATATAAATAATGTGGAGCGAAACATGTTCTGTTCTTTCCAGAAAATACTCCTCCATTAGTGGGAGTACTCCTCAATTTGTTAGCCATATTTTTTTAAATGTTGAACGAGAGTTAATTAATTTCCTAGCAAATATATTGTTGATCAATGTTAGAAATGTTAGCATTTTGACAATGGTTCCTTCATTACACAGTCAATTTATTCAGAATTTATGTCAATGTACCCTCTTGCATATGTGCGAAAGCTTGTTGGAATTTATAAACTTATAACTGAGGTTGATAAGTGCACACTGCTGTTTTTTGTCACAAACTTTCAACTTTGTTGTGCAAAGGCATTGTGAAAAAGATTTGTCTGAATAGTCTTGATAAAAAATGTTGTTATCATTAACCCTGTCAAGGGGTTTATTGTGGTCAAGAGTGAGATGATGGGATCTGGGAGTGTTTGCACCCCCCCCCCCCCCCTCTTAACGCATACCTGTCAAGTCTGAATATGAAGCTTATATTTTTTTATATTCTGTATCATAAACATACTTTTCTTTAATATAAATATATTAAAATAACTACCAATTAAAATTAAGAAAAGCAGCATGAAAAGACTTGCATGCAGACATACAGTTATACTAACGAACATTTAGTTTTAAACCAATATGAATAAGGTTAAATGATACCAGAAAATAAGTGTGAGATTCACCGTGGTAAGCATGATTTCATCCTTAAAAGCGTGATTCTCATGCTCAAAGCGTGACACTTGACAGGTATGCATTATAACTTCAATACAACAGTCAGACACGAACAGTATAAACTTAAATAAGAACTGCAACTCTGATTTTGCAAGGTTTTGTGAGGTTTATTATACCATATCTGCTTCCATATGGACAATCCCTAAAACATCTGCAGAACTAAATAATGCTTTCTCTCCTCATCAACATTGTACCCTGTATCTCTTAAAATATTTCAAGTACAAGTAAAATCTGTCTTTATTAAAAACCTTTGTTTTAATTGCCAATGAATTTAACAAGTAAAAAATCAAATATACATCAGGCAGAGACATATAATTACTATGTCATTATATGTCTCTGACTCAGGCGATCATACTGTGGTTAAATCAGAATATAGCCAGGTAGTTAGTCGTCTTCTTACCACTTGCCCATCAATACTGAGGTTCCAGCCTTACTGTAGGCAGTTTCTGCTCAACTCCAACCATAATTTATTATCAGTTATCCGGCCTAAGGTTGATAATTTTCACTGGATACTCTTGATTCCTCCCTCAATAAACACCATGATTTCAGTTGAAGAATAGCGGATAGCAGCCATTGAGGCTCCATCAGAAGCAAAATAAACAACCAAGAATAGGAATTAAAACTACATGCACTCAAAAGATTCTGTGATGTTGACCCGACTTAAACTAGAGGCTCCCAGGAGCCTGTAATCACTCACCTGGAATCCAAATGACTATATTAAAATTTTTGAAATTAACAGTTTCAGTCTAGTTGTTATAGCTTTTAAGTTACTGTGCAAAAACTAAACATTTCTTCAAAAAATTTGTTAAATACAATAACTCCTATAAGGTGCCATTGACAATTTCTGAAAATTAAATGGTTTTTAGGCATTGTCCTTTAGGGTACTTTAGAAATTTACAGTTTTACTCTACTAATAGGTGTGTTATAGACTAATTTATAATTAAAAAACTGTTCATATGTCCAAATTCATAATGAAAGGGCAATAACTCCTATAAAGAGTCATCTTGCAATTTTTGGACTAAGCAATCATTTGTAGGGCTTCTATTGCTGATCATTTGTGCAATTTACAGTTTTAATCTAGCTACTATAGTTTTCAAGTTACAGGACAAAAATGGAAAATTTCATAACAAAATTGTCATTTAAGGGCAATAACCCCTATAAGGAGTCATCTGACAATTTCAGACCAATTAAATGAATTGTAGGGCTTTTTTTGCTGATCATTTTTGCAATTTATTATTTCACTCTAGCTGTTATGGTTTTTAAGTAACAGGACAAAAACGGAAAATTTCATAAAAAATTGCAATTTAAGGGCAATAACTCCTATAAGGAGTCATCTGACAATTTCAGACTTAAAAGTAATTTGTAGGGCTTGTATTGCTGATCATTTTTGCTATTAACAGTTTCACTCTAGCTGTTACAGTTTTTAAGTTACAGGACAAAAACGGAAAATTTCATAAAAAATTGCAATTTAAGGGCAATAACTCCTATAAGGAGTCATCTGACAATTTCAGACTTAAAACGTAATTTGTAAGGCTTGTATTGCTGATCAGTTTTGCTATTAACAGTTTCACTCTAGCTGTTACAGTTTTTAAGTTACAGGACAAAAACGGAAAATTTCATAAAAAATTGTCATTTATGGGCAATAACTTATTTAAGGAGTTGTCCGACAATTTCAGACCAATCAAGTGAATTGTAGGGTCTTTATTGCTGATCATTTGTGCAATTTACAGTTTCAATCTAGCTGCTATAGTTTTCAAGTTACAGGACAAAAACGGAAAATTTCATAAAAAATTGCCATTTAAGGGCAATAACTCCTATAAGGAGTCATCTGACAATTTCAGACTAATACAGTGAATTGTAGGGCTTGTATTGTTGATCATTTTTGCTATTTACAGTTTTACTCTAGCTGTTATAGTTTTAAAGTTACAGGACAAAAACGGAAAATTTCATAAAAAATTACCATTTAAGGGCAATAACTCATATAAGGAGTCATCTGACAATTTCAGACCAATCAAGTGAATTGTAGGGTCTTTATTGCTGATCATTTGTGCAATTTACAGTTTCAATCTAGCTGCTATAGTTTTCAAGTTACAGGACAAAAACGGAAAATTTCATAAAAAATTGCCATTTAAGGGCAATAACTCCTATAAGGAGTCATCTGACAATTTCAGACTAATACAGTGAATTGTAGGGCTTGTATTGTTGATCATTTTTGCTATTTACAGTTTTACTCTAGCTGTTATAGTTTTAAAGTTACAGGACAAAAACGGAAAATTTCATAAAAAATTACCATTTAAGGGCAATAACTCATATAAGGAGTCATCTGACAATTTCAGACCAATCAAGTGAATTGTAGGGCTTTTATTGCTGATCATTTTTGCCATTTACAGTTTCACTCTACCTCGTATATTTTTCAGGTTATATTGTAAATACCAAAAATTTGGTCAAAAATCGTCAAAAAAGGGCAATAACTCCTACAAGAAGCCAATACACAACTTCACACTAATAGCAACTATTGTAGACCTTAATGTGCTGATCAATTTGAAGTAACGGTTTTCTCTATAGCTATTATAGTTTTTTAGATAATGATCAAAAACCTGTGTTGACCCCCATGTTCTATTTTTAGTAACAGCTGCCATATTTGTCTGTTGATCAACACCCTGGGTACAAACTTGAAACTAGGAACCCTAAGGATGATTGTGGCCAAGTTTGAAAAAAATTGGCCCAGTGGTTTCAGAGGAGAAGATTTTTGAAAAAAGTTTACGACGGACGACGGACGCGAAGTGATAGCAATAGCTCACATGGACCTTCGGTCCAGGTGAGCTAAAAAGCATTCTTACAAATTTCAAAATTAAATGCTTAAGTGAGACCATTTCTGAAAGATGCTTTTCAATCCATGTTGCCATGTTGAATTTCCAATCAGCAGCAAAAACTCAAAATTGTAAGAGAACTAACCTAGCTTTATTCTACATGATTTGGTTTTAATGTGCATGACAGTTTCTGAGAAGAAGCTGTTCCGTTGTTTTCCCTAGGGCCATATTTTAAACTATTTGCCACTGTGTTGGCCATCTTATATTAGGATCTGCACAAAACACTCAAACTTTGTAGAAGATCTCCTAAATACATTTTCACAATTATATTGGCTAAGTGGTTTGTCAGAAAATAAATTTTTTAATTTCTGCCAATCTAAACACATTAACAGCCCTAGCACCCATGAATTTCAGCTTGAAAAACTCAAAATAACAAAACAACTATCCTGGCTTAATTCCTACATAATTTTGGTTCAATGTGTGGAACAGTTTCGGAAAAGAAGCTGTTTGAAAAGAAGATTTTTGTTATTCAACCAATCAGAACGGAACGCAGTAATGGCCATATAAGCCATGATGAATTTCTAATTGGTTTAAAAAACTCAAAAACAATAAGATAGCTATCCTTGCTTCATTACTGCATAATTTGGTTTAATTAAGTTGAACAGTTTCAAAGAAGAAGCTGTTTGTATCTTTTCCCTTAGGGTCCCATGTTAAACTAAGTCCTGCATTGGCAGCCATCTAGGAGTTTGAATCAGCACAAAAAATCTCAAACTCTGTAGAGGACTATCTAAGGTATATTTCAGCAATGACGACCATCTTGGATTTTGGATCAGCGCAAAAAAACTCAAACTTTGTAGACAACCATCTAAGGTACATTTCTACAATATTACAAATAAATCTGCAAAGCAGTTTGTGAGAAGATTTTTTAAATTCAGACACTCAGAACACATTAATTGTCCTGGCAGCCATGTTGAATACTTGATCAGCACCAAAAACAAACTTTGCTAAGAACTACCCATAACACATTCCTGCAAAGTTTGGTTCAAATTGGCCACGTGCTTTTGGAGAGGAAGATAGAAATTTGAAAAGTTTACTGCCTACGACGATGACAACGATGGATGCCAAGTAATGAAAATAGCTTACACTGACCCTTTGGATCAGGTGAGCTTAAAAACAGAGAAAACCCATTACATTGTATTTCAGAAAATACAGGTCCTAGAAGTAAATTATTCTGTTTTCAAGATAGGCAGATCTTTAACTGTCAACAGAGAAGAACCAAAAATGTAAAAATCAACATTTCAAAGGGAATGTGAGTAAAAATACTTGTATTTTTAAAGATCAACCTTGTGATGCTGATCATAAGAGACAAAACTGTCAAAAATGTAAAAACACAACAATGTAAGGACAATAACTTCTACATTGGTTTACCAATAATTAAGGATACAGCTTTCAAGCTGATCACTTTTTTTGCACATGGTGCAACTGCTTCCTCAGGATAAAAAAAATGGCTGATCATTATCAGCACGACCAGTCGGACCAACTACTTGGCATGTAAACAAGGTTGGAGCCTAATTTTACTGGACGATGGCATTCTGTTTGAACCCTTGAGATGGAAGGAAGGGTCACAAGTTTCTTATTATATACCTAAAGGATAATTCAGACTAATTTGAATTAAACTTGATTCATTGCTTTCAGAGCAGAAGATTATTTAAAATATTGATGGCAATTGACAGACAAGGACTGTTGCGAAAAGACGGTGATAGCCGACATAAAAACTACAAATTGACTGAAAAAATCTGAATAACTTTTAATCTTTTTCTCTGAAACATCGGATACAGCAATATGCATTATCAATTTCAACCTTTATTTTCTCCATGGGACTATAGTGGTCAAACATGCAAACAATTAGTTTTGAATTAAACTTGATTCATTGCTTTCAGAGCAGAAGATTATTTAAAATATTTATGGCAATTGACAGACAAGGACTGTTGCGAAAAGACGGTGATAGCCGACAAACTACAAATTGACTGAAAAAATCTGAATAACTTTTAATCTTTTTCTCTGAAACATCGGATACAGCAATATGCATTATCAATTTCAACCTTTATTTTCTCCATGGGACTATAGTGGTCAAACATGCAAACAATTAGTTCAGTTTATAGTACAGGCCTGAAACTAAGTGCTGGACAATGCCAACAATAGAACTGTTACACCCATATAACACTGTTAGTCATATACCAAAATATGACAGAATTGCACACACTGTACTTTTTAATTAATAAATCTGTCAATAAAACAGAACAACAACATTCAAGAATATTTTCCTTTTGCCTGCTTGGCTGTTTAATATACACACTTCAAATACATTATCTAGAAACTGTCTGACTACAGCTGTTCTACCAGGACAACTACAACTATACATTAGATCTACTGAAATGTTTTTATCATTCAATCATGTAAAAATATACCAATCCTCTTCTCATTTTTATGTTGTTTATGACTATATTTGATAGAGCTTAATAATGCAATGAGATATGTATCATCACAGCAAAAAATCTGTTGTATTTGGCATAAGGATCACCATTCATATTTTTGAAACATTTGTGCTGAAAGGCGAGTTAAGCATCTTGGCTAAATTTGATCTTTTTAAGCATGAACAAAATAGGGGCACACAGGAAGCAATAGCAAATTATAAAGAAAAGTGTTGCAGTTTTCATGTTACTTTGTCATTCTGTGTTGTTTTATAAAATTAATAAGTCCATTTGTAGAGCAATCATGTGAATTTACAGCATCATTGTTGTCAAGCTCTGGCTGGATCACCTTTGCAAGCTGCTTTCCTAGCTCCACACTAAAAGTAAAATACAATCATTGTAACCAGTAATCTGTTGAATTAGCTTGGTAAAGTTAACACAAACATGACCTACATTTTTTAAGTATTCTGGCTAAAAAATATAAAATGTAAATTTAACAAATATCAATATATATAGGCAAACTTTGACACCAGTACTTTATGACAAAAAAAAAATTTGAGATGAAAATAAAGCAGTGAACATGTTTATATGAAGTTAACTTGCTGTTAATTTAAGACAATTCTCTTATTAAAAAAAATAACAACCTGTATTATATGGCTGTCCCACGGTAGGATTAGAACAACACAAGTAAAAATAAGTCATTTTGTGCTATTAATAGTACAGACAAGTTATATGTTGTGTACTGAATAAGTTCTAGCTAAAAATAAACTACTTGTCAAAGGAGCTTAATAATGTAAACATAATTGGTCATCTCAACCATCAATAAATTATAAATAACATAGATCAGTCTTATTACTTACCCCCATTGATCATAAGAATTAATGTCCCAAATAGTTCCTTGTACAAATATCTTGTGCTCATACATGGCTGTAAAAAAGAAGTATCATGTTATGTAATTTCAGTCAAATTTAAAGGTTTACAAAGATACTGGGGCTAGCATTATGTTGAAGAAAAATTTAGAGTTTAAATACACAATATGAAATTAGATTTGTCTAAATAAAAGAGGCTTTTAAATTGGTGGATGCTTGAAGGTTAGATCCTTACTCATTTTAATCAGGTAATTAACTTTTTTAGGCGTAGCATTACAATGGAGATAACTGTATTTTATATGAATATTTACCGGCATCAATTGGTTATTTGATGGTCGGAAATTGAGTAAACAGATATTTCCAACCATCAAATTACCAATCGATGATGGCAAATCTTCAAATACATTACGATAATTCTAATGCTGCGCCATAAAAACACTAAATTACCGATTAAAATGGGAATTGTTTACCGTAAATTGGGTTATTTTGGTAGTGTTTTATTTTGGCTATTTTGGCGCTGTCCGTGAAAACGCCAAAATAAGACGAACCAATATAAAGCATGCACCAAAATTTTTCACACCAAAATAACGTACTGGTATAACAACATCGTTATTATATTTTAAAATTCTAGTTATACAATAGTATGTGTAGTGTTTATCAAAAGTGTTTACAAAGCAGGTAATTAAAGTTCCCTCCAGCATTTCATTCTAAATTATAAGTGAGTAGTTTTTACACGTGAGTTTCTTAATAACTCGGCATTTGTGTAAAAAACATTGACAGAAAACGAAGTATGTCTTCCAAGTCGATTTTATAATTTTTTAAACCAAAACCACAGGATTTATTTATTGAATCTTCAAATGTTGATAAACGGACAGCTGACATCTGTAATGAAGAACTTGAGAAAGTATATACCGTATCTACGCCGAGGTCAAATGGCATGAAAAGAGGGAAATATCAAATTTTATCACCTGCTGATCGTGCGGAGGTAGGGAAATATGCGTCACAACATTCAACGCCTCAAATGATAGCATATTTTAAAGGAAATGATCAAATCTTTTGGTTAAAGACAAAAATTTGACTGCACAAAAATCATAGTCTCCCTGTAGCCTGTCATTTCCACTGAACTACGTAGGCAAAAATTGAAAGACAAATGGGCAGATGGATGGATAGGAAATAAAAATATGGAAGAAAGTTTAAGCTGTAAACTTACCTATTAAAACACCTAACATAAAAGGTGTTAACTTTTGGAATAGAATGGAGTTACTTGGTTTATTTCCTTCAAATACCTGAAAAATATTTATATCTATCAATATTCGAACTTCATATAAATGTGTTCATGTACAAAAATTATAATAACTGCAAACTATCTGCATAGAGACAGCAACAGAATAATGCAAATTAAATTTTATTGTCACTCTATTGGACAAAAATGGAGATCAAAAAGCACTACAAGAAAGACAATTCAGCATTTTCCAAACCTTGTGTGGCAGTATATGTTCCAAGGATTCTCCACTCATCCCAGATTTTGACAGCTCCTCTCTGGCTTCTGCTTTGGACTTTCCTTTCATCAAAGCTTCAGTCTGAGCCAAAAAGTTGGATAATAGGATCTGAAAGACACTATGACAATTATTAAATCTTACACCCATTAAATGTCTCTTGCGGTGAACTTTAAAAATGATAAACAGATGTAATTTCATTAGAAATTGTACTCAACAACAAGGAAGATGTTGACTTGTAAGTTTAACTCTCACACCTTAGTAAAAATATAATCACCATAACATTATTTCAAGGATCTTTTGTGTTTACCATAATTACTTGAAAATATGTGAAAATTTTGTTTGTTTAAATCGGGTTTTATGCCACTTTAAGCTATTTGTCAGCTATATTGGGGCATCCAGTGTTTACTGGAGGAGGAAGCCGACGTACTTGGTAAAAACCCCAACATTTAGTAGGAAAATTGGCATTCCTTGTACTCAAACCCCCAACCTCAGTGTTGACACGCTGCCTGCAGTTAGACTCATACCCCCAACCTCTGTGTTGACAGGCTGCCTGCAGTGAGACTCAAACCCCCAACCTCTGTGTTGACACGCTGCCTGCAGTGAGACTCAAACCCCCAACCTCAGTATTGACAGGCTGCCTGCAGTAAGACTCAAACCCCCAACCTCTGTGTTGACAGGCTGCCTGCAGTGAGACTCAAACCCCCAACCTCAGTGTTGACAGGCTGCCTGCAGTGAGACTCAAACCCCAACCTCAGTGTTGTCAGGCTGCCTGCAGTGAGACTCAAACCCCCAACCTCAGTGTTGACAGGCTGCCTGCAGTAAGACTCAAACCCCCAACCTCTGTGTTGACAGGCTGCCTGCAGTGAGACTCAAACCCCCAATCTCAGTGTTGACACGCTGCCTGCAGTGAGACTCAAACCCCAACCTCAGTGTTGTCAGGCTGCCTGCAGTGAGACTCAAACCCCCAACCTCAGTGTTGACAGGCTGCCTGCAGTAAGACTCAAACCCCCAACCTCTGTGTTGACAGGCTGCCTGCAGTGAGACTCAAACCCCAAACTAAGTGTTGTCAGGCATTTCATCAAACACCCTGCCTGCAGTGAGACTCAAACCCCAACCTCAGTGTTGACAGGCTGCCTGTAGTGAGACTCAAACCCCCAACCTCAGTGTTGACACGCTGCCTGCAGTGAGAATCAAACCCCCAACCTCAGTGTTGACAGGCTGCCTGCAGTGAGACTCAAACCTCCAACCTCAGTGTTGACAAGCTGCCTGCAGTGAGACTCAAACCCCCAACCTCAGTGTTGACAGGCTGCCTGCAATGAGACTCAAACCCCAACCTCTGTGTTGACACGCTGCCTGCAGTAAGACTCAAACCCCCAACCTCAGTGTTGACATGCTGCCTGCAGTTAGACTCATACCCCCAACCTCTGTGTTGGCATGCTGCCTGCAGTTAGACTCATACCCCCAACCTCAGTGTTGACAGGCTGCCTGCAGTGAGACTCAAACCCCCAACCTCAGTGTTGACAGGCTGCCTGCAGTGAGACTCAAACACCAACCTCAGTGTTGACAGGCTGCCTGTAGTGAGACTCAAACCCCCAACCTCAGTGTTGACAGGCTGCCTGCAGTGAGACTCAAACCCCAACCTCAGAATTTTCAGGCTGCCTTCAGTGAGACTCAAACCCCAACCTCAGTGTTGACAGGCTGCCTGCAGTGAGACTCAAACCCCCAACCTCAGTGTTGACATGCTGCCTGCAGTGAGACTCAAACCCCCAATCTCAGTGTTGACAGGCTGCCTGTAGTGAGACTCAAACCCCAACCTCAGAATTTTCAGGCTGCCTTCAGTGAGACTCAAACCCCAACCACAGTGTTGTCAGGCTGCCTGCAGTGAGACTCAAACCCCCAACCTCAGTGTTGACACGCTGCCTGCAGTGAGACTCAAACCCCCAACCTCAGTGTTGACAGGCTGCCTGCAGTGAGACTCATACCCCCAACCTCAGTGTTGACAGGCTGCCTGCAGTGAGACTCATACCCCCAACCTCAGTGTTGACAGGCTGCCTGTAGTGAGACTCAAACCCCAACCTCAGAATTTTCAGGCTGCCTTCAGTGAGACTCAAACCCCCAACCTCAGTGTTGTCAGGCTGCCTGCAGTGAGACTCAAACCCCCAACCTCAGTGTTGTCAGGCTGCCTGCAGTGAGACTCAAACCCCCAACCTCAGTGTTGTCAGGCTGCCTGCAGTGAGACTCATACCCCCAACCTCAGTGTTGACAGGCTGCCTGTAGTGAGACTCAAACCCCCAACCTCAGTGTTGACACGCTGCCTGCAGTGAGACTCAAACCCCCAACCTCAGTGTTGACAGGCTGCCTGCAGTAAGACTCAAACCCCCAACCTCAGTGTTGACAGGCTGCCTGCAGTGAGACTCATACCCCCAACCTCAGTGTTGACAGGCTGCCCGCAGTGAGACTCAAACCCCAACCTCAGTGTTGACACGCTGCCTGCAGTGAGACTCAAACCCCCAACCTCAGTATTGACAGGCTGCCTGCAGTGAGACTCAAACCCCCAACCTCAGTGTTGTCAGGCTGCCTGCAGTGAGACTCAAACCCCCAACCTCAGTGTTGACAGGCTGCCTGCAGTGAGACTCAAACCCCCAACCTCAGTGTTGACAGGCTGCCCGCAGTGAGACTCAAACCCCCAACCTCAGTGTTGTCAGGCTGCCTGCAGTGAGACTCAAACCCCCAACCTCAGTGTTGACAGGCTGCCTGCAGTGAGACTCAAACCCCCAACCTCAGTGTTGACACGCTGCCTGCAGTGAGACTCAAACCCCCAATCTCAGTGTTGACAGGCTGCCTGCATAAGACTCAAACCCCCAACCTCAGTGTTGACAGGCTGCCTGCATAAGACTCAAACCCCCAACCTCTGTGTTGACAGGCTGCCTGCATAAGACTCAAACCCCCAACCTCTGTGTTGACAGGCTGCCTGCAGTGAGACTCAAACCCCAACCTCAGAATTTTCAGGCTGCCTTCAGTGAGACTCAAACCCCAACCACAGTGTTGTCAGGCTGCCTGCAGTGAGACTCAAACCCCCAACCTCAGTGTTGACACGCTGCCTGCAGTGAGACTCAAACCCCCAACCTCAGTGTTGACAGGCTGCCTGCAGTGAGACTCATACCCCCAACCTCAGTGTTGACAGGCTGCCTGCAGTGAGACTCATACCCCCAACCTCAGTGTTGACAGGCTGCCTGTAGTGAGACTCAAACCCCAACCTCAGAATTTTCAGGCTGCCTTCAGTGAGACTCAAACCCCCAACCTCAGTGTTGTCAGGCTGCCTGCAGTGAGACTCAAACCCCCAACCTCAGTGTTGTCAGGCTGCCTGCAGTGAGACTCAAACCCCCAACCTCAGTGTTGTCAGGCTGCCTGCAGTGAGACTCAAACCCCCAACCTCAGTGTTGTCAGGCATTTCATCAGTAGTAGATAGGTAACTACCTTAACCAATCGACCAAGGATACCTCAAAAAGGAAAAAAATGTAATTATTATAACTCAATTTGCATCACAATGAGTTCAAATGTTAGATATACTTGAAAAACCATCAGAAGTAGCCAGGATTGTTACAGGTTTACCATTGTATGCTAATGGTGATTGTGGAAACAGGCTGTGAAACAGAACTTTTAGGTAGAAGAAAAAAACCCAATGATTTTACCACAGATAAGATAACAAATCTTATATCTTTTATATGATAGCATGCAGGTTAATTTGACCTATGAAGCCCGAATACATGGTGAAGACCCCTGCCCTACAACAGACAAACAAATCACAGGCTCGAACTTGAAACCCCAGTATAGAAACACTCATAATCAATAGCTGTTAAACGAATGTTAAATATACCACTTTCTATGACAATTACTTATTATAATAACCATTGTACAAAACTACTGGTTTATAAGAAAAATAGCAAAGAAAACTGACGAAACAACAAGAGCCAAAAGTAAGATAGTATTTTGAGACATTGATTTTCCATAACAATCAATTAAGTCATGGTGACTACCATATGTCTGGGGAGATAACATAAACCTAGGTACAACAAACCCATGTTTGAGTAGTTTAGCAGTCAACAGCAGCTGTTATAGTATTATTGTGTAAAGTTATTCATATTGGCTGTTATTGGTCATGGCTAATATGTAATATTAACTAATAAAGAATGAATTCAATACTAAGCCAATATTGGACTGGATAGAAACACAATTGTATGTTTTTGACTAACCTATCCATTATGTTGTATTGACTAGTCAATATGACATATTGCATGGGTAAATCTCATATTGGCATACTTTGTATTTTGTAATCTTTTGGCAGTTGAATCATATTAAGACATATACTACTGTTAGTCAATAACAAACTATAACAATTTTATCACTGATACAACCGTATACGTTTTAGAACTTCTTTTGTAAAAATTTCAAATGTTTTTTGTCGACTAGTGACATTGACCTTTGATGAAATTTCTCCAGCATCAATTGTCTTCTTACCCACCTGATATGTTATAATATCCTAAAGTTTAATTGAAATCAAATACCACTTTTGAGTTATTGCCCGGAAACATCTTTTCTGTCAAAAATGTTAACATTGAAATATGACAGATTTCCCTGAAAATCGATAGGCTTCTGATCCTCATTATACAAAACTATATCACAAAGTTTCATTAAAATTAAATGCAAACTTTTAAAGTTATTGTCCAGAAATTTCTTGTTTGTAAAAATTTTTGGTCCATTGTGACCTTGACAGAATTTCTCCAGCATAAATAGGCTTCTTACCCATGTGATATGAAACAATATCCAAAAGTCTGATAGAAATCAGACAGAGCTTTTAAAATTATCACCAAGAAACCAAATTTGGATGGATGAACGGACAGACTGAGAGAGAGACAGACATGCGGGCCACTATAAACCCCTGACTCGTGTCGAGCGTGGGTAAAAAAAAATTCAGCCCATTGAAATATAGAAATTTAGCCACACCCCCCCTCAGCTATCTACAAGATAAAAGATCAAACATTGTGTCATAAACAGTTGCAATCAACCAATTAAGTTATGCATTAATAGTGCAAATCAAACAGAAATAATACCATTTGTCGATTTATTTTATTATCAGCATTAAAGGGGGGGGGGGGGTTCAACATCTTAAAATGGACCATAACTTGTAACTTGAAACAATTTTTTTCAGTGAATATATTATAATACCTGATGATGGAGACCTCCTTGTATAGGATTATGAGTTTCTACAGGCATCAGAAAATCACATGGAATCAATCTTGTGCCTGCAACAAATTTCTGGAATTTGAATGCTTCATTTTTATTATTGTTGTGACAAATTAAACATTTATAATGCAAACCACTGTATAAATAATGTTTTCATACAGAAATCAGTTATTGTTATGGTACTGTAATATAAAACATTTACAATGTTGAGTTTTCTGTGTTTCTGTCATAGATTGTTATTTGTCCATTTCTTTTTTTTTTTTTTGCTTTACAATGTCGAGTTTTCACACTGATTTTCTATGGTTTCTTTGCTTTTTGCAGTTCATGGATTACCTGCAATTTTAAAAGAATTGACCCATTTCCAGTTTTACATGATTTATCTCCCCTTTGACTTCCTGTTAAAAAAACTACGGCTATCATTACTAAAAGACTATGATATTGAAATCAAGATTTTGGATTGTTTTTATATTGTTTGTCTCTGCCAATTAAATTTTTCATCTAATTAACCTTATAAGTAGATGTTACTATAGCCATAGGCTACAGGTAAGTTTGAATACAACACGGATGTCACTGGTAAATATGTTTATTCAAGCTATAAAACAACAGGGGTTCTACCTCCAATTAGCATCAGGTAACTAGAGTAATGAACATTGGTTAATTAATTAACGATCACGTTTACACAGCAGGCGGTTTTAATAACCTTCCTCACTCAGATATTGACACCTGTCATTCAACTGAAGAGTGAAAATTAATCACAAACAATTGTCCATTTCAAAAGGTTTCAACAGGACAAACTGCGGCTGCAGCCGCAGTTTTTAGTACCGGAAGTGGACGCTAGGTGGCGTTTTTTAAATTGGAAAGTCGTCAATTGAAACATTTATTGCATATAACTTTTATATACTGCTCAGTACTAGTATATAACAGTCATCTTAAATAAATATTTGTAACCGTTAAGGGTAACAACATTGCTACCTTCTGACAATACCTTGATGGATAAGCTGATAGAATGCATGTTGACCATTAGTTCCTGGTTCTCCCCAAATAACAGGACCAGTACTGTAGTCAACACGCTGACCACTCCTGGTAACATACCTTGATGGATAAGCTGATAGAATGCATGTTGACCATTAGTTCCTGGTACTCCCCAAATAACAGGACCAGTACTGTAGTCAACACGCTGACCACTTCTGGTAACATACCTTGATGGATAAGCTGATAGAATGCATGTTGACCATTAGTTCCTGGTTCTCCCCAAATAACAGGACCTGTACTGTAGTCAACACGCTGACCACTCCTGGTAACATACCTTGATGGATAGAATGCATGTTGACCATTAGTTCCTGGTACTCCCCAAATAACAGGACCAGTACTGTAGTCAACACGCTGACCACTTCTGGTAACATACCTTGATGGATAAGCTGATAGAATGCATGTTGACCATTAGTTCCTGGTTCTCCCCAAATAACAGGACCTGTACTGTAGTCAACACGCTGACCACTCCTGGTAATATATTTGCCATTACTTTCCATATCTCCTTGTTGGAAGTAGGCAGCAAAGCGATGCATGTACTGCAATACAAAATAGCAACATTATCTCAGATAACCACATGTAGTCCTTATTTATCTCTCTTTATTAGACATTGCTAGCATGTATTTTCTAATATATACAATGTAATAAATAGATATCAATTTGTGATGTTTGATTATTGTACAAATCAACAGTACAATATTTATATATATTATACTTTGAAGATTTATTTTTCAATGATTTCTTTGTAAGCATAAACGGTCCATATAATCGTATATAGACCGACCGGAGTATATGGACCGGTCCATATAATGTATATGGACCGGCTGTGGATAAAATGTGCATTTGATTTACACATCTGTTGGAAAAACACAAATAACCAAATATGTGATTAGTAATCTCAGTGAAGATTATTTACGACAAGTAACTGATATGCAAAATGAGTTTTCGGAACAAAAATAACCTAAAATGATCAGTCATGACAGTACATGATGTGCATATGGAGCAAATAAATGAGCATAGAAGCTTACAAAAAGTAAAGTATAATATAACAAACAGTTCATGTCACTTCGGGTCATATGGCAGTATATGGACCGGTTGGTGGCCCCAAAAAATATATGGACCTCAGCTGCGCTTCTGTCCATATAAATTTTTGGGGCCACCAACCGGTCCATATACTGCCATATGACCCTCAGTGTCATGAACTATTTGTTAATTATCAGATATTAGAACTAGCAAAATACAAGTTTGTACATACATTTATGATATATATTGTAAACCATTATTACAAACCTGTATAACTTGACTATCAAGAGCATGTACACAAAAAATATTATTGTGAACTTTTACTTTTTTATTCATCACTGCAGGAAGGATGGGCTCTACCCAAATCTAAATTGACAAGAGTTCCCAGTTTTCCTACCAAAGGTTGAGGTTTCTCTGTGTACTCCAGCTTCCTCCAACAATAAAAACTAGACTCCATGATATAGCTTAAAAATCAGTTAATTACAAGGTTTACTGTACTTCAGTATTGCATCTGAGTTTTAAGTTTTAGGTGAAACAAATATTGAATCTGATAAGAGAATTCTTCACAGAAATCTTGTTTATGTCTAAAATCTGCAACAAATGAGGAATCTTTTATAGGACATGTAACCCTGCAGCCACAATCCATTACAGCTTGTAGTTTCAGAGTAGAACACATTTTCAATTTTAGTTAATCAGAAACAATCATTACACATGGTAAACATGTGACTTGTTTAATCAAGAAAAAGTGAAAAAAATGTGTAGAGGACCCCACTTAGATCATTTACAACAAGTTACAAAATTGTGCATACCGCATCGAAGGAAAGGTATGAAATGAGATTCCTGCCTCTAACAAACCAATGTAAAATAAATCAGTCAAATTTAGAAACATATTAGATATAAATTAAAAAGACTAGAAAAAATTTTGCAATCTTCATAATTGATAGCCCCAGCTCCCCTGTGTCTTGAATGGCAATGTCCAGTGCTTTGCTGTTGGAAAACTCAAAAAATTGTTTTGCTCAAACTGTAAATATCAGGTGCACAAATCCACCTTATGACAAAGGATTCTGCAAAAGTTTCATCAAATCCCACACAGTGGTGCAAGTAGTTGTAGATAAGAGATAGGTATCCCCTACATCAAAGAATGGCAAGTCAATGTTTGCTATGGGAAATCCTTAATATTATTCCAATCAAAATATAAAATATCAGGTGTACAATAGCACCATGTGACAAAGAGTCCATCAAAATTGCATCAAAATCCATTCAGTGCAAAGATACAATTGAAGATGTTTCTATCATAACTTTTATAAATATATTAATAAACAAGGCAAAATTGCTGCTGCCCATTTCAGACATAGAAATTGCACCTGTTATATGGTTGGAATATAACTTGCGTACATATATGTAAATGTCTCCCTATAAATGTAAGTGATGGCATAAGCATCTAAAATAATTTATTTCTGTAGTACTCCAGAGCTTCAGTTCCCAAGTGGTTAAGGTAGTGTCTACTATTGATCGAATGCCTGTCAGCATTTGTTTGAATCTTACTGCTGCCACGGTGTGCTCAACTTCAATCTTGATTGACAATTATTAAAAGACTCCTACAATCTAGCTTCCTCCTAGTCAATCTGGCTTTCTCCTCCAATAAAAACAGGACACCCAAATATAGTTGAAAAATTGCTGAAAGTGGCATTTAACAATTACAACACAGTTATCTGTGCAAATCGATTTACATGTGCTTTTGAATGATACTGGGTCGATTTTGTTATGAAAAGATCGACCCAGTTTTATTCAAAATCGCATGTAAATCAATTTTTATAAATCCCCCAGATTCAAACAAACAAACAATTGTAAGACTGTATGAGGCAACATATATCTTTATAATCAGAATGTATGTCAACTAGTTTGTTTTAAATTTAAACAGTGTGTTAATAGCTTATAGTAAAAGACACAATCACATGGAGTGCTTTTCTACTTGCATTTTTAAAAATTTATATTCAATATGCGATAATGTAACTTTTATTACAAAAATCCAATAAAAAAATTTTCACTGTACACATTCCATATTATGCTTGTTGTTTACATGTACTTGACTTTTGCTACGCAATCTGACACTTTTTGTTTTCAACAAGTCTTTGGATGTTAACAAAAGATCTCTAGCTTTTGTGACGTTCTTTGGTACTCGCCCAAACCGCAAACGACATTACCCCAAGGTTTTCAAATCGACAATAATCGCTTGCTCCAAGTTACACCCGTTCAAATTTTGGTCAAAATTTACCTAGGAAAATCGCTCTATCAAATTAAACTAGAGGCTCCCAGGAGCCTGTATCGCTCACCTGAACCTGAAACCAAAAAACCCTTTTTTATCCAGCTTTTCTTTGCTATAAGGAATTGCCCAACACTTCTGCAAAAATCATTAATTTTGACCTTTTAAAGGAAATAACTCCTATAAGGAAGAGCTTTTGATGCTTAGAGGGAGAAGGGCGGTTCACTTCAAATTTGCTGTACCTGTTATACTTTTTTAACTATCAGTCGAAAACTCTCTTGACTCCACCCCCGCCCCCCCCCCCCGCCCCATTTTCTATTTTACGCCAAGATAGCTATGTAGGTAGTCACGTGTCATGATTTGCACAATTTTGGTAGAGGAGGTCCTAAAGATTATGTGTGCAATGTTTCAAAGCAGTCCTTTAATGGGTTAAAGAGGAGAAGATTTTTTAAAATCAAGTAAAATTGATTAAAACAATGTTCAAGGAGAATAATTCCTAAACGGTTCATCAGACAATCTGGACCCTAAAGTCATTTTTGTAGCCCCCATAGAGCAGAACAATTAAGCAATGCTAACTTTTTCCCTAGTTCTAATAATTTTCAAGATTTTGAGGCAAAAATGTCAAAAATAATCAATTTTGACAATTAAAGGGCAATAACTCCTATAAGGAGTCCACATACAACTTCAACCCAATGGAGTGTTTCATAGAGCTTTTGATGTAGATGAAGGCATGTCTCTTCGGTTTTCTCGTATCTGTTACACTTTTTTAAATATAAGCCAAAAACTGTATTTACCCCCCCCCCCCCTTTTTCTTCCATTCTATTTTTAGCCATGGCGGCCATGTTGGTTAATCTGCAGCCATGGTTAGTGCAAACTTGGTTGAAGACATTTTACAGATGATGTGTACAAAGTTTCAAAGCAGTACTTTCAGTGGTTTCAGAGGAGAAGATTTTTAAGTCAATTAAAACCGATTTAAAAAAACAGTTCAAGGGGAATAACTCTTAAACGGATCATCAGACAATCTGAACCCAAAGTCATTTTTGTAGCCCTCATAGAGCAGAACAATTAAGCAACGCTAACTTTTTTTTAGTTCTAGTAATTTTAAGATTTTGAGGCAAAAATGTCAAAAATAATCAATTTCGACAATTTAAGGGCAATAACTCCTATAAGGGGTCATCATACAACTTTGACCCGATGGAATGTTTCATAGAGCTTTTGATGCAGATGAAGGCATGTCTCTTCGGTTTTCCTGTATCTGTTATACTTTTTGAACTATAAGCCAAAAATTGTATTTTGACACCCCCCCTCGTTCTTTTTTTTAACCATGGCGGCCACCGGCCATGGTTAATCTGCGGCCATAGTTGGTGCAAACTTGGTTGAGGACATTTGACGGATGATGTGTACAAAGTTTCAAGGCAGTACTTTCAGTGGTTTCAGAGGAGAAGATTTTAAACTAGAGGCTCCCAGGAGCCTGTGTCCCTCACCTGAACCTGAAACCAAACAACCCTTTTTTATCCAGCTTTTCTTTGCTATCAGGAATTGCCCAACACTTCTGCAAAAATCATTAATTTTGACCTTTTAAGGGAAATAACTCCTATAAGGAGGAGCTTTTGATGCTTAGAGGGAGAAGGGAGGTTCACTTCAAATTTGCTGTACCTGTTATACTTTTTTAACTATCAAACGAAAACTCTCTCGACTCCCCCCCCCCTTTTTTTTCATTTTTTCTATTTTAAGCCAACATAGCTATGTAGGTAGTCAGGTGTCATGATTTGCACAATTTTGGTAGAGGATGTCCTTAAGATGATGTGTGCAATGTTTCAAAGCAGTCCTTTCATTGTTTAAAGAGGAGAAGATTTTTTAAAATCAAGTATAATTGATTAAAAAATTGTATTTTACCCTCACCCCCTCTCCGTCCTATTTTTAGCCATGGTGGCCATGTTGGTCAATCTGCAGCCATGGTTAGTGCAAACTTGGTTGAGGACATTTGACAGATGATGTGTACAAAGTTTCAAAGCAGTACTTTCAGTTGTTTCAGAGAAGAAGATTTTAAAAAATCAATTAAAACCGATTAAAAAAAACAGTTCAAGGGGAATAACTCTTAAATGGTTAATCAGACAATCTTGACCAGACTTTAAGTAATTTTTGTAGCCTTAATAGAGCAGAACAATTAAGCAATGCTAACTATTTCTCTATTTCTGGGGAAATACATGCTTTTTTAGTCATTTTAGTAACAAAAGTGCAGGTGTCTGTGTTATGTTTAAAAAAGGGTTAGATTTCACTGTCCATGACTCCAAGATTGATCCAAATGGTAGATATATTATTTTAGATATTAGCATATTTGAACAAAAATTGACATTTGTGTCACTCTATGGATACAACAGTGATGAGCCAGAAATGTTTAATGAAATAATGTCACATATTGCTGCTTTTTCTAATACTAGCTACTTATTATGTGGTGATTGGAATGTTGTTCAAGATAATAGCATAGATACATATAATATTATACATGCCAGGAACCAAAATTCTAAAAAAAAAAAATTGAAGAAATGAAAGAAACTTTTGAACTACTAGACCCATGGAGAACCTGTTTCCCAGATGAAAGAAAATATACCTGGCGCCAATGTTCCCCAATAAAACAAAGTCGTCTGGACTATTTTCTAGTATCTGAGGATCTTTTTTCACTCATGAAAAACACAAAAATAATTCCTGGATATAAAACTGATCACTCAGCAATTACTTTTACATTTTCTGCCAGCCTTGCCAAGAGAGGAAGAGGTTATTGGAAATTTAATTCTCAGTTACTTAGAGATGTTATTTATATAGAACATGTAAAAACCTGTATTAGGGATACAGTGTCTGAATATTACTTGTCTGGAGATATTAACAAGCCTTTAAATGTTGAACTTATGTGTAATGATCAAGTATTTTTTGAAATTCTTAAGATGAAGGTCAGAAGTGTTTCAATATCCTACAGTATCGCCAAAACAAGAGAAGAAAAACAGCTGACCTCAAATCTTGAGAAGGATATACAAAACTTAGAAGATATGATGAATTCAACCCCTAGTCAAACAATACAATTATGTTTACATAATAAAAAAATTGAGTTGGAAAACAAAAGAGAGAAACAAGTCGAAGGCCTACTTCTTCGTGCAAGGGCAAACTGGCATGAAAATGGAGAAAAATGTTCAGAATTTTTCTGTAAATTAGAAAAAAGAAATTTTATTAAAAAAACTATAACTGAGCTTATTGATGGTACAGGTCACCATATATCTGATCAGTCCAAGATTCTTCTTGAACAATGCAACTATTATAAAACATTATATTCCAGTAAAGGTTTTGATTGTAATGATGAATCATTCTTTGGTCATGACAGTAAACTCACAGAAGACCAAAAAGCCTTGTGTGAGGGTAATGTAACTTTCAAGGAATGCTCACAGGCATTAAAGTCTATGACTAATGGAAAAAGTCCAGGTTCTGATGGGTTTACTGTAGATTTTTATAAATTCTTTTGGAAAGATATAGGTCCATTTCTTTATAGATCATTATATTATGGCTATGAATCGGTAAGTTTTTAAGATTTTCAATATCAAGGTGTCATTACATGCATTCCAAAAGAAGGGAAGGACAAACGTTATATTGATAACTGGAGACCAATAAGTTTATTAAATACAGATATCAAAGTAGCTTCAGCTGTAATTGCAAATAGAATTAAACCTCTGTTACCATTTATAATAAGTGATACTCAAAAAGGTTTCATAAAGGGAAGATTTATAGGTGAGAACACACGGCTTTTGTATGATTTGATGCATTATCTTGAACAACATAACAAAACAGGTCTATTACTTCTGGTAGATTTTGAAAAAGCCTTTGACTCAATTGAATGGAAATTTTTGAAAAAGGCACTTTTAAGTTTTAACTTTGGACAATCTATTTGTAAATGGTTTGAAATATTTTATTCAAAAGCAAAAAGCTGTGTTATAAATAATGGTAACTTGTCCAATTTTTTCTCTCTTGAAACAGGCTGTCGGCAAGGCGACCCCCTTTCACCCTATCTGTTCATTATTGGTGTAGAACTCCTTTCTTTAAAACTGAAGGCACATAAAAATATTCATGGTATTCTTATTAACGATGTTGAATCACTCATAAGTCAATATGCTGACGATACATTTCTTATGTTAGATGGAAGTGAAAACTCATTGAAGGAGGCACTGAGGTGTTTTGAATCTTTTCATAAGGTGTCTGGTTTAAAAATGAACCCATCAAAAACAAAAGCTGTTTGGGTGGGAGACAAAAAATATTCAAATCTCATTCTTTGCCCAAATTTTTCACTAAACTGGTCACAGGAAAATTTTAAACTTTTGGGGATAAATTTTTCACTTGACCTAAACTGTCTTACAAACATAAATTTTTCCCAAAAAATTAAGGAAGTTACATCAATACTAAACCGTTGGCAACATAGAAAACTCACTCTGCTTGGTAAAATAACAGTTATTAAAACTCTGGCACTGCCAAAACTAATTCATCTATTGACAGCCCTACCAAATTTACCGGAAGCAAAAATAAATGATTTAAATTCACTTTTTTACAGTTTTATTTGGAATGGAAAATCAGATAAGATTAAAAGAAATACATTAATTGGTGATATATCCCAGGGAGGGCTGAAGATGGTTCATCTTCAGTCTTTCAACACTTATCTTAAAGTTAATTGGATACAAAGACTAGCTTCCAACTTAGATGGCACTTGGCAAAAACTATTCTTATTGAGTATTCACAATTTTGGCAGCAAAAGAATTTTACCCTTCAGAAAGAAAAGCTTAAGGAAGTTGCAGGGAAAATAACCAATCCTTTTTGGAAAGATGTTCTTTTTTGCTATCATTTAGTAAAACCTTCTACAAAAATGAATATTAATGAAATTTTGTCACTTGATATTCTTAATTTTGTATCAGTAACCAATTTTTCATACTACATTAGATGGATTCAATATAATGTGCAGTATTTATGTGATCTTGTTGATCCACTTACTGGCAGCTTTTATAGTTTTGAACAAATTAGACATAAACTACAAACGAATAATTTTTTAAAGTATTACAGCCTTATTGAAAGTGTTCCCAAATACATTAAACATCAGATAAAAGACAATTTTCCAAATGTAATCTTTGAAACAGTGAGTAAGGTGGACACATATCTTGTGAAAATAGTTCAGAGTAGAAAGATTAAATGGGTATATGAAAATCTTGTAAATGATATAATTTCTTTACCAACTGAAAAATTTTCAAAATGGGAAGAACTGCTGAACTGTCAAATAACAGACTGGTCACAATATTTTATTATTCTAAAAAAATCCTGCAAAAACTCACATCTTCAAAATTTTCAGTTTAAACTGTTGCATAGAATCATTCCTACCAATTCATTTTTGTATAAAATAAAGCTCAAAAATACAGACCTATGTACATTTTGTAAAATTCAAAGTGAAACCATTGAACATTTATTTTTTGACTGCAAAGTGACACAGGATTTTCTCATTTCTTTGTCAAACCATATAAACCAGTATTACCAAAATTTTAGCTTTGACAAAAAGGAAGTCTTCCTTGGTTTTGAAGCAGAGGATCTACTTGTTAACCTGATTTTTATTATTGCTAAATATTATATCTTCAGTTGTAAACTCAATGACCAAAAGCCAAATATAGTTGAATTTAAATATAAAGTCATGTGGTATCGGTCACTTGAGCAGTATGTGGCCAAGAAAAACAATACTCTGTCTTCATTCGAAAAGACATGGACCCCTATGGATCATATTTTTACTGACATTAACTGTTACTAGTATATCAATCAATCAATATTACTGTGTATTTTTAAAACTTAAAATTTAGGATCAAAGTGTTTTTAGTGAACAATAGTGAAAGCAAGTGGGAGTGAATGGTGAGAGAATGTTATTGTTACTAGTAAGTAAATACTATACTAAATGTGCCTTTTCAAAAAAGTTAAAAGCATGTAGTCAATGTGATTTTTGGTTTTTTTTTTCTTTGTTTTATTTGAATAACCCTGTCACACCCTGGTCAGGTGGTGTTGTAGGGGAATTGTAAAACCATGACTATTGAAAAACAAATAAAAAAAGTTCTAATAATTTTCAAGATTTTGAGGCAAAAATGGCGAAAAATCATCAATTTTGACAATTAAAGGGCAATAACTCCTACAAGGAGTCATCATACAACTTTGACCCAATGGAGTGTTTTGTAGAGATTTTGATGCTGAAGAAGGAATGTCTCTTTGGTTTTCCTGTATCTGTTATACTTTTTGAACTATAAGCAAAAACCTGTATTTTGACCCCCTGTTCTATTTTTAGCCATGGTGGCCATGTTGGTTGGTCTGAGGCCATGATTTGTGCAAACTTGGTAGAGGACATTTTACTGATGATGATTGCAAAGTTTCAAAGCAATCCCTTCAGTGGTTTTGGAGGAGAAGATTTTTGAAGAAAAGTTAACGACGACGACTACGGACGCCAAGTGATGGCAATAGCTCACCTGACCCTTTGTGTCAGGTGAGCTAAAAATCAATGAAAACCGATTCAATTAAACAGCTCAAGGGGAATAACTCTTAAACGGTTAATCAGACAATCTTGACTCTAAAGCCAATTTTGTAGCCCTCATAGAGCAGAACAATTAAGCAATGCTTACTTTTTCTCTAGTTCTAATAATTTTCAAGATTTTGAGGGAAAAATGGCAAAAATCATCAATTTCCACAATTAAAGGGCAATAACTCCTACAAGAAGTCGTCATACAACTTTGACCCAACGGAGTGATTTGTAGAGCTTTTGATGCTGAAGAAGGAAGGTCTCTTTGGTTTTCCTGTATCTGTTATACTTTGTGAACTATAAGCCAAAAACTGTATTTTGACCCCCCTGTTCTATTTTTAGCCATGGTGGCCATGTTGGTTGGTCAGAGGCCATGATTTGTGCAAACTTGGCAGAGGACATTTTACTGATGATGTGTGCAAAGTGAACAGCTATAGCGAGGATTGCCAAATAAAGCGTTGATTTCCAAAACCAAAAAGTGTAACGAGTCTGTCTCTCGCGAATGAACATGGAATATTAGTTTAAATCATAATATTAGTTATCAGTTATACAGTAAATGAGACATAATACCAAAGGACATGTATAGTAAAGTTGTTCAAGATAAATGTGGTGCACCGATTCATGTAATTGTTAGATTCCTCCAATGTGACCTATATTTTATGAGCGTAAGGTTTTATTAGACGCCGGTCGCATTAGTTTCTATGTATTTGAGCGTTAGCAAGGGGAAAGTTTGCTATGCAACCTTCTCAAAAATTGCAAACACACCTGCTGCTTCATGCAGCAACAATGCAAAAGTTGAGCAAGTGAAAGATTTTAATTAGACTTAACAAGAATAGGCCATAGTGGCCTGTGTTTTCAGCAGTCAAGACAAAATGATAAAAATATCTGTAGATGACTACAAGAGCATCATTCATGTAAAGTTTTACAGAATGTCAAAGTTTCCAGACAACCTACAGATTCGAAAGATTGAAACAAAAAGTGAGGGCAATAGCTCATCCTGAATTTTAGTAATGTGAGCTAATAGTTATGAATATTACCTTCGTTAAAGGCCATAATTGTATATTATGTAAACTTTGGTTATCAACTTGTAGTAGATACAAGCTATTGTATATTATATTGAAATCTCTTGTTGCAATTTTAAGGAAACAAATCAAATTTTTTCACTGTAAATAAAAGTTAAAACTCTATTCACTGACCTGGTCATATGGCAGAAGAGTCTGTGTTTCAGCTTTGTAGAAATTGCTATACCATATTCCAAGTACTGCTAGTATTACTGGAATCTGGTAAATTACAAATGAAAACTGTATTTTGGTAAATTAAACAATACTATACAATCATCTTTTTCATAATAAATGTTTTCAATTGTTGTAAATCCATGTAATTTAGTTAAAATTGACTGCAGTATCAAAAATCCTCACTCACATCGTTACCCCAAAGTATTTCATCCAGGAAAATGTAAATTTCTCAGCAGTGTAAGAAAAGATGAAATCTAAAATTTTAAAAGACCAGATTACATAGCATGTTCCTTAACAAATAAGGAATGGTTCAAAATGTAGTAGGCAAAAATTCCTTGAATGATTCCATAATAATTGTACAACTTAATTAAGTTTGCATCGTTTCTGTGAATTTTTAGGGATCTGGGTTAAAAGCTGCGGAAGGAGTTGCTTTCATCAGACCAGTACATCTTTTGTAAAAATTATTTGAGGCAAAATGATTATGTTTCAAAGTCTGGAATAAAAAGAGAAAACCTGCTATTGAAAAAAGGTGTAGATATAGAAATGTAGCAGTTTCAGAATTTGTTTATTAGTAACAGGGGTTAAAAAACTATGCTGGGATGTAGTGGTCCAGGACCTGTGGACCACATAATTTCACTAGTCCGGAAAAAATTTCCAGTGTTCTGGCTATTCGATTCTTGTTTTAATTATGTCATTTAGTTGACTCTGAATACAAATCATGCCAGTTGCATAGTATGTGATCACAATGACATTTTGATTTTAAAAAAATATGTATAAAATATCAGGAATTGACTCGTTTCAATAAATGACCATCTGGTAAAATGCAATATCAATTTAAGCCAGGGGTAATAAATGGATTATTTGTTTTAAAGTTTTAATCTAAAATATCTTAAGTAAAAAGATAATCAAGAAATTGTAAAGAAATTCAATATAAAACTTGCATTTTAGTGGCATTTAAAATGCTAAAAACTATCATCAATTCAACTTTAATTTTTACTGAAAGCCTTCATACATCAATGAAGTCATCGGTTTCACATTTTTTCAGCAACTTTTCTTTGAAATGTTCCCAGCAGTTTATTTTGGTCATATTGTTCATCTTTCGATATTTTTGGACTTGAATCGGTATGTCACCGTTTGGGACCGCATTTTTTGACATGACTTCCGAGTTGGAGAGTTGGAATAATTTTGTCACAAATGACTGGGTCATGTTTTCATAAATGTTTGCAACATGCTTTCATCAACAATAATTAATTGCCAAATGCAGAAAAATGAAAAAAATGTAGATAAACCCAGTCTTTGTCTATCTCAAGCATATTTAACAGATCCCGAACATTGGACTCGGTCTCTGCTATGATGCACAGGTTCAATATGCAAATCGACAGGTCCTGGACCTCAGACCAATGGATTTTTTAACCTTTGAGTAAAGGCTTCAATCAAAGATTAAAATACAGAAATTGATTCAGAACTAATTGAAATAATGTTAAGTATATTTACATTTTTTTCTAGAGGAGTTGTGCAGAAATGTTGATCCATGAAATGTCCACCTCCTAGTAATTCAGTAAAATTATCCATACCTACAAAGCATGTCATCCATTAAAATGTATAATATGCATAACCATTAAAATTAGCAGAGCAAAGAAGTCTCATTCAAATTATATTTTGTATCTCATTTATTCTTTTTAAATGCTTTGAAGTTTCTGAACTGAAGGCATTTAACATTTTCCCATACTGTTCTATGTTAAGTAAAGTTTTGTTGTGCTGGTCATTTTGAATTTCCGATTGACATAAAAAGTAAAATTGATAGAAAACCATCCACTAATATTGCTGATAAATTTTGATTTAACAAGTTCTCTGTTGCAGACATGGAGTCTTTTTAACCATTTTTACCCCAAACGTTTTTTTATGTTCAATTATGTCCTGCTGTGGCAGTCATTTAATATTTCTGTTTGGAACAAAAAAAAAAAACTTTGACGAGGACAAGCCAATAAACATTATGGCTTTAATCCTTTCCAGGCGATCGATGCCTTGAGATACGGACATTTGTTTACAAACCTGCATTTCTTTCAATTTTAAATTGGTGCTATAAAGTCGCACCAAAAAAAATCCAGTAGTGAAATCAAAGGGTTCTTTCTTATAGGAAGTCCTGCATTGTTGGCCATCTAATAAACATTTAAACCAAGTTTGGTTTCAGTTGGCCCAGTGGTTTAGAAGAAGAATGAAATGTTAAAATTTACAGACAAATGCAGTCAAAGATGACAATCCTGCCCCCTACCACTGGAAACACAAGTGATGAAAATGTTATCTAAAAATTATTATAATTTTTAACTGTTCATTACAATTCATTCTTTCCCATGTATCATGTAACTTCTGTGGATCATTCCTGGTTTCGAAAAGTTAAGCCAAATTAAGGACAGATTAAACAAATGTATCTGTGAGCTATTATTAGGTAAACACGAGTAGATGACCAAGGAGCATGAAATTGCTATCAGGCTTCTGCATGCTATAGTTGCTTAGAAAACTGTGACAGAAATCTTTTTTTATGGACGGACAGATGAAGGGACAAGGGTAAAACAGTACACCCCTCTTCTTTGAAGCGGGGGTATAATAATTTCATCAGTAATTATTGTTTTACCTGGGAAACAACTGTAGTTTTCCGTATATGTGAAAAATGTTTACTATTGGCCGTTTTGAAATTATCACTTATTAAGTCGACCAAAACAAAGTTTGGGCACTTATTGTTTTGCACTTATTTCGGTTTTCACTTTTTCTAGATCGTCAACTTGTCCGACACATTTCTCAGATATGCCTTAATAGAATCAAATAAAACCTGGCACAGTTGTAGATCAACATATGGAGTGGTGCATATAGTGTCGATAGTCAGATTTTTTTATAATGGCCACCATTTCCAAATGGCCGCCACTTGATTTGAACGAAATTTGATATGGAGGTAGATTTTAGTATTTCGAGTGAAAAGCTACCTTTGAAATTTTTTTCTGATGTCGCATTTCGAAATGGTGGCGAAAAACGTGTTAAATTTTCAACGTTATCAGATCTCGATGAAATTTTACTTGCTCAGATTGCAACAAAATTTGGTGTGGAGGTAGATTCAAGTGTCTCGAGTGGAACTCCATATTCAGATTTTTTTTTACTGTAGGTTTCAAAATGGCCACCCCAAAATGCGTCAAATTTTCAACGTTGTTCTATTTTAATGAAATTTGATGTGTAGGTACATTTCAATGTCCTGAGTAGAATGCAATGCTATACATGGCGATTTTGGGCGACTTCTGTGTTGGCATCCCAACACATTATTTTTAATTTTAGATGCTTTTTGTAAGTGTTTTTTCTGTTGAAGTAAGTTTCCAGTGTACATGCATATTAAAATTCTGATAATGAAATGAGCCGATTTTTGTGTGATTTTTTAAAGTGATGTGTACAAGATTAACCACAAAGTTTTATCTCTTTCTTTCCCACAAAAAATTGCTGATCTTTAAAGGTTTGCAAACATTTAAAGTCATTATCAAACAAACACTTCTTGCCTAAAGTTTTGTTGTTACCTGAATTCGTTCATATTGATCATTGGTAAAATCAAAATCTATGTGTACACTGTGTCTTCGGTGAAGAAGTAAAAAGGGCCTCAAAAGTGGAATCAAATGTTTATGTACACTGTGTCCTCAGTGGTAAAGAAGTATATAGGGGCTTAAAAGTGGAAATCATATGTTTATGTATTCTGTGTCATTGGTGAAGAAGAAATAAATAGGAGCTCAAAAGTGGAAATCCAATGTTGATGTACACTGTGTCCTCGGCAGTAAAGAAGTAACTAGGGGCTTAAAAGTGGAAATCAAATGTTTTATGTACACTGTGTCCTTGTTTCAGAAGTAAAAGGGGCTCAAAAGTGGAATCAAATGTTTATGTACACTGTGTCCTCTGCGGGAAAGAAGTAAATAAGGGCTCAAAAGTGGAATACAATGTTTCTGTACAATGTGTCCTTGGCGGTAAAGAAGTAAATAGGGGCTTAAAAGTGGAAATCATATGTTTATGTATACTGTGTCCTTGGTGAAGAAGAAATAAATAGGAGCTCCAAAGTGGAAATCCAATGTTTATGTATACTGTGTCCTCGGCGGTAAAGAAGTAAATAGGGGCTTAAAAGTGGAAATCAAATGTTTATGTATACTGTGTCCTTGGTAATGAAGAAATAAATAGGAGCTCAAAAGTTGAAATCCAATGTTTATGTACACTGTGTCCTCGGCAGTAAAGAAGTAACTAGGGGCTTAAAAGTGGAAATCAAATGTTTTATGTACACTGTGTCCTTGTTTCAGAAGTAAAAGGGGCTCAAAAGTGGAATCAAATGTTTATGTACACTGTGTACTCTGCGGGAAAGAAGTAAATAAGGGCTCAAAAGTGGAATACAATGTTTCTGTACAATGTGTCCTTGGCGGTAAAGAAGTAAATAGGGGCTTAAAAGTGGAAATCATATGTTTATGTATACTGTGTCCTTGGTGAAGAAGAAATAAATAGGAGCTCCAAAGTGGAAATCCAATGTTTATGTATACTGTGTCCTCGGCGGTAAAGAAGTAAATAGGGGCTTAAAAGTGGAAATCAAATGTTTTATGTACACTGTGTCCTTGTTTCAGAAGTAAAAGGGGCTCAAAAGTGGAATCAAATGTTTATGTACACTGTGTCCTCTGCGGGAAAGAAGTAAATAAGGGCTCAAAAGTGGAAATCATATGTTTATGTATACTGTGTCCTTGATGATGAAGAAATAAATAGGAGCTCAAAAATTGAAATCCAATGTTTATGTACACTGTGTCCTCGTTTGAGAAGTAAAAGGGGCTCAAAAGTGGCATCAAATGTTTATGTATACTGTTTTACTCTGTGGTAAAGAAGTTGTTGTTTTATGGTGTTTAACGCCACTTTCAGCAATTTTTCAGCTATATCATGGCGTTTAGTTTTTATTGGGGGAGGAAGCCGGAGTACCCGGAGAAAACCCCCGACCTGCGGTAGGAAAACTGGCAATCCTTGTCAATTAAGATTGGAGTCGAGTACACCCTGCCTGCAGTGAGAATCGAACCCGCAATCTCAGTGTTGACAGACCACGTGATCAATAGTAGACAAACTACCTTGACCACTCGGTCACCGAGGCCCCATGGTAAAGAAGTAAATAAGGGCTTAAAAGTGGAAATGTAGTGCTCTATTTTCATTATTAAACATCATTTAATGAAAAGATATATATTTTTCTTAGGAATATATTGTCTTTACTCATAGTGTACAGAAGACAAAAAAGTACACACTTTCAAGCAAGCAACAAAAACATTGGAGATAACTGGTACATAGCCATTATAGATGCTCTATGTTTTTATAATAAATATACAAAAAAATAATGCATAATTATTTATACAATTGAAAATTGACTGGAAGTTTTCTGGCAAACAGTTAAGTAATTAGAGAAATGATTCACAATTAATCATTTATTATCACCCAACGTAGTGATTTCTACTTAAGTAAATTTCATAACATTTATTTCAACTATCTGTCAAAAAAAGAACTACAAAGACCAACAGATAGTTGTTTCTGTAAACAAACAAATGAGGTCAGAAAAGTAAACACTTGACCTCAGACATTAAAACGATCTGGCCTAAACCAAATGAAGGATTCCTTCAAATTTCAATGAAATCAATTAGAAGAAAATTATTTATGTTTGCTAAAAAATATTTGAATCTGACAAAGCTATTTTTAATTATCCAGAATGCTAAATCATATTCATTCCTTTAGTATTTGATAAGAAATGTTTTAGTATATGTCATTTAATTTGTGTTTTAGTATGTTTCATGTCATTGTGTTGACTGCTTGTCTGCATGTATATCTATTTTCACTTGGGTCTACAGAGCTTATGTTTCTATTTTGGAAAAATCTGTCTTCAAATAAAACTTTTATACTTATGCTTTATTCCATATAACCTAGGTCATAACAAATTAATTAATGCAAATTTATATAGAATTAAACACTGGGTTTTAGGAAATTATCAATGTGTAAACCCTGGCGACTCGCTCACAATTTAAATAAAGTACGAGGATTTTATGTCAAGTTTGTGAGGGAGTCACTGGAGTTTAAACATTTTTAATTTCCTAAAAGACAATCCTTATAATTGTCTGAAATAATCATTTCCATTTTTAAAGCTACAAAAACAGTAACAGAAACCCAACTAGACCTCAAAATATACCAAGGCTGGAAAGGGTTGGAATATGCAAAACATTGTACCAAAGGAATCAAGGTTCTGTAGATATTGATAACAAAATAAATAAAACAAAACCTTAAATTTTATTTATATTATATTTTATTTGAAATCTCAATTGATTTAATTAGAAGTAATTGCAGCAGACAAACATTTCCCTCACCCTTATGATACACTAGGAGGATGCCATCTTGTTTACCTTGGTTACTGAAAGCAGTCAGCTAGGAGGAAATATCGATGTATAAATTATCTGAGATGAGGTAATTTAAGTTTTTTTATCCAATCAAAACACCCAATAAAAATAAATTACGGCATTAATAGAATTATTCAAATATAACCATAGCAGGGTCATAAACAAACCTAACCAGAAGATAACCCTGTATTAATGTGACTTGACGATACATTATCATTTATACAAAGTATGAACATAATACTTCAGTATAACTAAACCATTAAAATTTAAAATCCCTGTCAATGTTGAATCAAACATTAATGAATTTCTGATGACTGATGAACTCCTAGTTGGTGCTGACTGCAAATCATTTACCAGTACTTGGATTCATTTAATTCCATGATTTCAAAGAACTGTTTTACTTAAACATAAAATGAAGGTTTGCTTTATTAGTTTATTTATTTAAATCAATTCTGAGAAATAAAACTAACCAATAAAGGAAGTGACTGAACTGATCTGATCTAAAGCATGGTAACTGTTATGGCTTCAATAAGTAAACACTAATTGCTATTTTGTCTAATATAGAAGACTTACCAATAAAAAGAGCTATGGACAAACCAATGGCTGACCACAAAGAATATCTTCCTCCAACCCACTGAAAAAATGTCTTTTATTAAGAACTGCTTTCTTCTGGCAAAGTTTTGTATTTGTTTGATTTTTTTTTTTAATTTACAATTTAGCTAAAGATAAAATTAAATTCACACTAATTCTAAGAAGTACAAAATATTTCACAGAAGCTGCTATAAGTCTTAATTGCCTCAATTCCAAATGACAGTGAACTCATTACTTAGAGAAGCAATCGAACAAAAGCTTCAAGAGACATTTCAAATCCAAGGCCAAAGATATCTTGTCCATCCAGATGCTCTGCCTAGGGATTGGACAAACAGATATCTTTGCCCGCACGTTTAAAATTTTCTTGAATCGACTTTCCAGGAGTGATTTGATACTTTTATAAGCAGAGTTTCAGATTATTTAGGTATTTCTTCAGTATAATTGTTGCTATTTCTGTATACCTAATTGTGAAGTTCATGACACCATAATAAACTGATGTCATAATATGCTATCTAACCCATTGAGACCATGAAATCTCACTATGACTAACAGGATGTCACAAGATATTTCTATACCTTGGGTTCAGAAAATAATAGGTTTCACAATGAGAGAATTGTAGCTTTATGGCATCTTGGTTTATTTAATTAAAAAAAAACAATAACTAGAGGCTTCCAGGAGCCTGTAATTGCTCACCTGGAACCAAAATGACTTCAACTATATTTAAATTTTTGAAATTTACAGTTTCAGTCTAGTTGTTATAGCTTGTGCAAAAACTAAACATTTCTTCAAAAATTTTAGTTAAGTACAATAACTCCTATGAGGTGCCATCAGACAATTTCTGAAAATTAAATGGTTTTTAGGCCTTGTCCTTAAGGGTAATTGCTGATCATTTTTGCTATTTATAATTTCACTCTAGCTGTTATGGTTTTTAAGTTACAGGACAGAAACGAAAAATTTCATAAAAAATTGCCATTTAAGAGCAATAACTCCTATAAGGAGTCATCTGACAATTTCAGACACATTAAGTGAATTGTAAGACTTAAAATGCTGATCATTTTTGCTATTTACAGTTTCAATCTAGCTTTTATAGTTTTCAAGTTATATTGTAATACCAAAAAGTTTGTCAAAAATTGTCATTAATTAAAAGGGCAATAACTCCTACAAGAAGCCAATACGCAACTTCACACTAATAGCAACTATTGTAGACCTTTATGTGCTGATCAATTTGAAGTAATGGTTTTCTCTATAGCTATTATAATTTTTGAGATAATGATCAAAAACATGTGTTGACACCCATGTTCTATTTTTAGTGACAGCGGCCATCTTTGTCTGTTGATCAACACCCTGGGTACAAATTTGAAACTAGGAACCCTAAGGATGATTGTGGCCAAGTTTGAAAACCAGAGGCTCTTAAGAGCCTGTATCGCTCACCTGATTTTATAGGCAATGAAGATGGCATTTCCCTGATGTTAAAGTAAGTCCTGTAATTTTCAATAAACTTTAAATAGGACCATCCAAACAATATTACTAGAAAGCTTTGTTTCATTGGTTAACCCATTGTATAGTGAAGATTTTTTGTATTTGCCATTGGGTCCTATGTTAAACTAAGTCCTGCGGCGGTGGCGGCCATTTTGAATTTCCAATTGCCATAAAAAACATAAACTTTATAAAGGACCATCCAAACAATATTGCTAGTAAGTTTTTGTTTCCATTGATTAACCGGTTTCAGAGAAGAAGCCTTTAAAAGCTTTTTAACATAGGGTCCTATGTTAAACTAAGTCCTGCGGTAGCGGCCATTTTGAATTTCCAATTGCCATAAAAAACATAAACTTTATAGAGGACCATCCAAACAATATTGCTAGTAAGTTTTTGTTTCCATTGATTAACCGGTTTAAGAGAAAAAGCCTTTAAAAGCTTTTTTCCATAGGGTCCTATGTTAAACTAAGTCCTGCGGTAGCGGCCATTTTGAATTTCCAATTGCCATAAAAAACATAAACTTTATAGAGGACCATCCAAACAATATTGCTAGTAAGGTTTTGTTTCCATTGATTAACCGGTTACAGAGAAAAAGCCTTTAAAAACTTTTTCCCATAGGGTCCCATGTTAAACTAAGTCCTGCGGTAGCGGCCATTTTGAATTTCCAATTGCCATAAAAAACATAAACTTTATAGAGGACCATCCAAACAGTATTGCTAGTAAGTTTTGTTTTGATTGGTTAAACGGTTTCAGAGAAGAAGCCCTTTTAAACTTTTTTCTCATAGGGTCGAATGTTAAACCAAGTCCTGCGGTGGCGGCCATTTTGAATTTCCGATTGGGATAAAAAACATTAACTTTATAGAGGACCATCCAAACAATATTGCTAGTAAGTTTTCTTTCCATTGGTTGACCGGTTTCAGAAAAGAAGCCTTTCAAACTTTTTCCGATAGGGTCCTATGTTAAATTAAGTCCTGCGGTGGCAGCCATTTTGAATTTCCAATTGCCATAAAAAACACAAACTTTATAGAGGACCATCCAAACAATATTGCTAGTAAGTTTTTGTTTCCATTGATTAACCGGTTTCAGAGAAGAAGCCTTTTAAAACTTTTTCCCATAGGGTTCTATGTTAAACTAAGTCCTGCGGTGGCCGCCATTTTGAATTTCCAATTCCCATCAAAAACACAAACTTTATAGAGGACCATCCAAACAATATTGCTAGCAAGTTTTGTTTTGATTGGTTAAACGGTTTCAGAGAAGAAGCCCTTTTTAACTTTTTTCCCATAGGGTCCTATGTTAAACTAAGTCTTGAGGTGGCGGCCATAATAACATACCTTATGAAGTAAAAAAAGCAGGTCAGACAAAAGTTAATCTTGTATCACATATATAGATGATGAAAGGTTTTGTATCATCCAGGTTTTATCAATCGCTAAATTTTCAGATTTTGACAAAATACATATTTAATTTTAGATAAATCCATATATTGAAAGGTGGAACTAGCAGATACAATTTTAAGGTGTCGTAAGACTATCAATATCAATGTAGGGTATAATAACAAATATAATAATAAATGAATATAAGTTTTTTCATTATTGGTCTTTAAGCATTTCTTATAATCTGTACAAGATGAAAACTAACACAAATACTTACATCCCAAAACTCAAACATGTTTTTCTCATCAATTCCAAAATCTCTAACTTTTGTCTGAAATCAAAGATATAAAACAATACTTAGTACCTAAGTTTCAAACAAGAATCAAGAAAATGTCATTTGTGTTTAACTGCTTGGATTATAATTGTGTCAGTACTAAGATAATTTTAATAAACATGGTTTGAAATTGCTGAACAATATTTACATGGGACTAAAAAAATACAGGGTAGTATTAATTATGTTCACCATACCATACATAATTTGGCATAATTTTTAGTAACTGTATTTAAAAAAAAATATCATTAGTACTATGGAATACCATATGCAGAAATATTAAGAAATGATTTTTTTTCCATGTTTTGTTCTTGTTAAAAGTATTAATTTTTTTTCTTCCAATGCATGATGCACATTTTGAAATTTGAAAAAGTACACTTCAACATAACAAGGCAATACCGGATGCTAATTCTAATATAATTTGCATTAGAAAAAGGTTTATTTAATTGGTCAAGACTACTTCCAGTAGAGGTATTCAACGGAATTTATGTTTTGATAAATGAAGTTGACTTAATTTATTTTTGGATAAATGATGTTGACAGAACTATTTTCAGCGTAACCAATATAAACAAAGAAAGATATCAACAGTGATAAACTTACAATGTTATTTGTTTGATGAATTGTCATTAATGATTTGTTAAATTAAAAATTTTACCAGAGTTTGATGAAGAAAATAAAGATTTAGATTGAAGTTAAAACAGTTATGTTTATTAAAATCAGAAGATGGTTTATGGAATAATGTTAAGTAAAAATAAACAAAATATTCAGGTTTGGTCAATCCCGCAACCAAATACCTTAGACATATAAATTTCCTATTCAGTTTTAAATAAATATAAGGATTAAACACGTTTTCAGTGGATTTATCAGTATCACTCACTAACATATCATAAAAGTCCTTCTGACTTTTATTTGTTTGTGAGTAAGTTGGTATTTTTGATATACCAATAAATCAATTGAAAAGGTAGTTTTATACTATAACCACAGATGTTTTACATGTATATAATGTGGATGAACAATATAAAATCAAAATATTAAAATCACAAGAAATCAAAGTTATTCAACCTATTTTATCCTTTCCACAACATTCATTTCTAGGCTAACTTTAAAAATCCAGTCATTATTTAGATTTTATAAACTAGGATGCTGAAATATTCAAGTTACCTCTAGCCTGGTACATTTTTCTAAACAGTCAAAGATCTTTGATAAAATCAATCAAATGCAAATAACATACAATTGTTTAAAACTTAAATGATTGAAAGATTTTTGCAAAGATTTGTTTTCAGTATTTAGGAATTAGGTATGCCAGTAGCATGTTACCTGTTTCTTAGAATGCTTGTTAATCAAAGTTCTCTAATACAACTTTTCATCATAAACCAATCAAGGCATTTTGAAAAGAAAATGTATATCAAGAAGTAAAACTCACAGAATTTGTTGATAAAGCAACAAAGTGTTTTCCAACTGCACTAGCCTGAAAAATAAACAAATTCAAAATTACATGTTGACAACTTCTAAAACTGAAAACTGTAGCACTGATAACTACTGATATAACGGTAACAACAGACTTCTTAGAAATACCACTTCACATTAAGTAAGATTACTATAATTCTAAAAATACAGCAAAACTGTCTTCACATGACCCAATTTACATCTATAGTCAGACAAAATATTAAACAATGGATGCTTAATTTCTTGAGTTTATGTGTTGGTCATATGCTTTAATTTAATTAGCAAAATATGGTAATGCTTTGTACCAATTATCACAATTTTTCGAGAAGCCTTGGTGGCCAAGTATCTTAGGTAGTTAGTCATCTACTATTGATCATGTGCCTAAAGTTGCAGCAGGGTGTGCTTGACACCAATGGGATAAATAATCAAAAGCTAAACTGCAGAAACCAGTCGTACCTTAAGGATAACAGATAAACAATGCTGTGTCTTGATTGCCTGCTAAATCAGGAGATAGCTGCCGATTGACCAACAAATAACCAGAGCTAAGTTAGGGATGAAAACCTCACATAATTATCAGGCGATAGCAATCATAATACGCTGACTGCCATTTGTAGCCACCTGAGAAATGCAGAGCGATCACAAATCGGTTTCCATGAAAAAAACGGGAAAAAATATGCAAGATAATGGGAATCAAACTGTTTTAAAGGGAAAGTGGCACTGATTTGTGAATGTTAATCATAAAATGTGTATCATAAAACTTAAACGGAAAAACACGGAGGAAATTGCCGGAAATTTCTTTAGCGTGACATTTTCACAAACAGATCTACATAAACTATATTGGTGAATATGATGCATCTAGGAACTAACCCAAATGCATTCTTGGATACTGCCTCTGATCTGTATTTCACGGACAAATGACTCCGGTTAGGAGAAAAATTTTAATTCCCTCTTTTCCTACATACTGAAAAGGTGCACATCAACTATCTTACCGTGTATGATTCATCTCGAGATGCTTAGTACAGTGCTTCAATTGCTGCCTCTGACCTATATTTTGTGGTCGCCTGATTTGGCTATCTAAACATTGCATACTTATACTGTATAATGAAGTGATGTAAATAATAACTAGATATCAGTGAGGTGATACCCATCACTGTGGGCACTGCCGACCTTGAGGTCAAGGTCAAAGGTCATCAACCATGGTATGCGACACATCGACTTGATATTATCTACCCACATACCAAATATCAAAAAGCCTACCTCAAAAGATAAAAAAGTTACAGCCCGGACATGATTCGTTTCTGACAGATGGACGAACGACGGCCCGATGGACAGACTGGTCACTATAGGGCGTTCGCCACAAATATTACTTAATATTAAAAAACAGTACTATTTTTGTCCACAAAGAAAAATAAAGCTTAGAGACTGCTTTTTAGAAAAGCTAATTCTTGTCAGGGGAAATCCTTGTCAATTCCAACTGGAGTCCAGCACAACATGCCACAATAAGGCCACTGAGGCTCCTTCTACCATTGACATAGAGTTTTGTCTCTGATAGCAAGACATTAATATCATTACCAGGTCTAGTAGTAAATATGTGTACCATTGACCTGAAATACAGTATTCATTAAGATTTAAAATCATATGGTGAACTTGTAATAGGACAATTTTTAGAAAGCTACCACATGTTTTGCATTAGAAATTGCCTGTGAACTGCTTTAATATAAATTCAAATTCTCATTATTTACAATTTACTCAGAAACTCTGAGGTTACTCACATCTTTAGCAGCTTCCAGAAACCAGGCTTTTGCAGACTCAGCATTTGTAATTGTTTCTTGTGTTGTAAATGTCTGTAAAAATAAAATTCTGATACATGTATAAAGCAAGGTTTTCAGAGGACAGGATTGTTAACTTAGTTAAAGAAATGGATTTGTGTAAATGAACTTCATAAAAATTCATTATATTTGTGAACATTTTGTGCCATGGTTTGTTATGTAAATTAATTGATGTTGATGTTATGCATCAGGGGTCACCACACTCTTAAAAAGTAGGGAGAAGTGACTTCTCCCTGGCAGCCAAACAGGGAGACTTCAGGAGACACTAGGGAGAAGTCAGGGGGACCGTACAAATAATTAATTTCGCAGTAGTTACATACATTTTTCTTTATTTACATCAATTTCCAGGATTATTTCTCTTGTGTTTTAAAACCATAACACACTTAGATTCAGTTTTTTTCTTTCTTTTTCATTATTATTCATGGTATGCAATATCAAAAAGCACAAATATCATTAATCAAAGTTGTACTGGTCCAAATTGCTTCATGGGACACCCATCTACAGAACTTATCATGATGTCAATAATTACTATACATCTTTATTCTTCCAAGTGAAGCTCAAATACTTATCAAAGAAAATTGTTAAAGTACAATACTCTTTGAAAGAACTGAAGTTTGAAACCAATTAAAAGTGTTTGTTTATCAAAAATATTACGATTTTTCATTATGGGCCGTTGTACATTACTTTTCTTTGTTGTTCACTTCCGGTAATTAGTCACATCCGGTAAATAAACAAATGGCGCGTTAATACATTTGAAAGACGTAAATCGTTTGAAAATATGTTAAATACGCATATTGTTTGACGTTTTTTATTGGAATTACACATTTACTGATAAATTGGTAGTCAGGGTGAAGTATTTGGACCAGATTTACAAGTATCTTATGTGAACCATCGGGTGACTTGAGGGAAATGACAGGGCGACTTCGACTTCGCTTTTGAGGCGCCTTAGGGCCACTTCAGGTCCTAGTAGGGCGACTTTGTTGCCCACTTCGCCCAGTGTGGTGAGCCCTGTGCATATTTATATGTATGCAAACCTGTACAAATAATATGTCAAATGGCAATTAGACAAATATCTATCAAATATCCAATGAATATCAAGTAAATACATGTAGTAATCAATTGTATTTATATTCTGGATAAAAGTAATCATTATGTAACAAATTTTACAGTCACTTTCAGCAAGTTTTCAGCTATATCATAAGAACATGAAAACAATTACTAACTTGGGATATCATGAAACTTTGTTTTGTATGTGAACTCTTATATATCAATAATATGGCATTCAAATGGACACGAATTCAAAAATAATGATTTTTGACCAGTCAGATTCTCAGGATTGTAAAAGATCATCAATGTCTGACAAGTCAAATACATAGAAACTACTGAGGACAGTTTCTATGTATTTGAGTGTTAGCATGGCAACCTTCCCAAAAAATATAAGACATAGGAGAAATTGGTTTACATAAATTTTGAAGCTTCTCAGGTCTTCATAAAAAACACAATGAATTCTAATTGAAAATCAGTCAAAGAATCAAATGTCTGGAATGAAATCTTCAACAAGAAACTAAATGTGATCACTGATGGTACTAGTTAACAGCTGTAGACAGGAAAAGTATGTCAAGAATTTTTATTCTCTCTTTGATAAAAATTTAACTAGACAATAGATGGGCAGTTGTTTTTATGTGGTCTTATTTGTCTTCCACTTTTGCATATTTTGACATCTTAAATTTATATTTTCTCCGAGGCAAAATATTACCTTTACCTTTGTCAATTTCATTACCTGTTTTTCTGAATACACATGTACTGCAAAGCAAAAAAACTATGTTGATTTTGTTTGTTTGATTGTTTGTCTGAATGGTGTTTTAACACCACTTTCAGCAATTTTTCAGCTGTATCATGGCGTTCAGTTTTTATTGGGGGAGGAAGCCTGAGTACAAGAGAAAACCTCAGCCCTTCAGTAGGAAAACTGGAAATCCTAGGCAATTAAGATTGGAGTCGAGTGCACCCTAATTGCATAAATATTCCATATTTTGTAAATACTATGCAAATTTTGTGTCAACTGGTATATGCTCCATTCAGCTGGGTAAAACAGTATTTACATTGGACACATACAAATATTAAAATGTATACAAGCAAACAGTTAACATACAAATACATGTACCTTTGATGCTATAATAAATAATGTTGTTTCTGGGTTTAAATTCTTCAAAGTCTTGGCCAGATGAGTACCATCAATGTTTGAAACAAAATGGGCATTTGGTCCTTTCTGATATGGTTGTAAGGCTTCAGTTACCATTAAAGGACCCTGCAAAATTAAACAGTTTTAGTAATTTTTCTTTAATATTTTGTAGTTCTTGTTTCTTGTAAAATTAGGTAGTCTTTTATGAACAAATGCCATGCTCTAACTCTACCCGTATCCATACTTTTCCAGTGACATTCAAACTAGAAAAAGTTGATATGGTGATCACTGATACCACTTGTTTAATTTTTGTTTTTGTGAACATTTTGGACATTTTTTGTGGAGTCCAAAATCAAATAGGTTTCTACCCATCTGAGTTTAAAAATATCTTTTCAATGAAATCAAATGCAAACTTTTTGAGTTGTTGTCTTTTTGTGTAAATTTCTAATGCTTTTTATCGACTCTGACAAAATAACTCCAGCATTAACATGCTTCTTACCCACCTGATATCTAACAATATCCCATAGTTTCATTAAAATCAGATGCAAACCTTGAGTTATCATCTGGAAATGTATGCTTCTTACTCCTCTGATTATAAAAATATCCAATAGATTCATTTAAATATGATTTAGGTTTTTTAAATTATTATCTGAAAACCAAATTAGGACAGACAGACATGGGGATCACTGTATACCCCGGACTGTCTTGACATTCAAAATGATATTGTACTGTTTTCGCTCCATAAACTAAATGATCCCAGGAGCCTGTAATCGCTTAATGGAACAAAAATGAGTTAGAGATGTCTTTAAACTTTTGCAATTTACGGTTTCAGTTGTTATAGCTTTTCAATTACCGGGCAAAAGCTACAAATTTCTTCAAAAATTTTATTTTGGGCAATAACTCCTATGAGGTGCTATCAGACAATTTCTAGATAATTAATTGATTTGTAGGCTGTCCTGCAGGTTAATATGCGTAATTTACAGTTGTACTATAGCTTTTATTAGACTTTAATTTATAACACAAAAACTGATAGTCTGAATTTGTCATTAAGGGCAATAAATCCTATAGCGTCATCAAACAATTTGGACTTAGTAATTTTAAATTGGTATATTGAACTGACAATTAATTATTTCAATACAAACGGATAAATAATAGAACTTTCAGAAGATTGATTGAATAAGTCCCCCTCCCAAAAATATGGTTCCCTTGACAAATTCTCTAAAAACCAATCCCATCCAAGCATCTACTATAAGTAGCAATTTCCCAAAGTTTTATGAAATCGTGAAGAAATGAAAGCGTTATCCAGGCGACAAATTGTATATACATGCAAATGGAAATTGACTAAGTCTGCCTCACAAAAATATGGTCACCCTTGATGAAATTCCCTAAAAATCAATCCCAACCAAGCACCAACTATACATAAAAATTTCCCAAAGTTTTATAAAAATCCATGAAGAAATGAAAGAGCAATCTAGGCAACAACATTTAACATGTACATGAAAGTTGACCAAGTCCCCAACCCAAAAACATTGATTCCTTGCAAATTTCCTTGAAAATAAATCCTATCCAAGTACCTACAATAAGTGACATTTCCCAAAATTTTGATAAAATCTATTAAGAAATGAGAGCACTATCCAGGCGAAAACAGCATGACACATGGACGGACCATGCCCCCGCCCCCCCCCCCCCCTTCCCAAAAATATAGTCCCCTAGACAAATTTCTCTAAAAATCAATCCAACCCAAGCACCTACTATAAGTAACAATTCAAAGTTTCATTAAAATTCATTAAGAAATGAAAGCGCTATCCAGGCAACAACAGCATGACACACGGACGGGTCGAAAACATTATACCCTGGGCAACTTGGTTTCGTGGGGTATAAAATTTTTTATTAAAATGCTATAACTCCTATAAAGTTATCGGGCAATTTTAAGACAATTAAATGCTTTATAGGCCTCTTCCTTTTAATTATTTGTGCTATTTACAGTTTTACTACAGGTATTACAGTTTCAATTTTGAAGACATAATTTTGTCTAAAGTCATCAACTAATATAAAGAGTCATATGACAATTTCAGATTAATAAACTCAATTGTACGACAATTGTATTGCTGATCAATTTTGCAATTTACAGTTTCACTCTCGTTATTGTAGTTTCTAGGTTACATGACAAAAACTGAACATTTCACAACAAATTGTCATTAAAGGCAATAACTCCTATATGGATAAATTTGGGCAAACTAAGTGTTTAGTAGGTATGTCTTTTAGATCATTTAAACAATTTACAATGCCAATCTAGCTCTAATAGTATTCAAGTTAAAAACTGAAAATTTTGTCAAAAATTGTAATTTAAGGGCAAAACTCCAACAGGAAGTCATTCCACATCTTTGGAATAATAGGAACATTTGCTGATCAATTTGAGGTTGCGGTTTTCTCTATAGCTATTATAATTATTCAGATATTGACCAAAAACATGTGCTGAAACATGTTCTATTTTTAGTAAAATAAGACATTTTTTTCCATTGATCAACACCCTGGGTACAAATTTAAAACTAGATACTTTTAGGAAGATTGTGGCCAAGTTTGGAAAAAAAAATTGGTCATGTGGTTTCAGGACGGAAAAAGTTGATGATGGGCAAGGGATGAGTGATGGCAAAAGCCCCATAAAACCTTTGGTCCAGGTGAGTTAAAAATGGAATTACATAATACATCACCAGATAACTTGGTTACCTGGACAGTTATGTGAATACATGTAATCTGAAGAGACAAAGATACTTGATAATCGTTCTTTAAGTCTCAAGAGCTTATTGTACAGCAACAGTAGCCAAGAGTGGTGACTCAACATGATTCAGGTTAATATAAAGCATACCAAAACACCATAATTCATACAAATTACAGAAATACAATGAGGATTTGATGTGAATATGACTGAAAATTCTATGTGAACATCACTGAAATTTTTCTGACTGGACCTTAAGCAACTATGACTCAATCAATCTTGGACATAAAGATAACTTGAAATATCTTGACTTACAAGGTACACGCATACACCATTACAAATCAAAAAGAGGAATCACAATTACAAAAATTCTAAACTTTTACTCTTCTTAAAAGGGGAGGTCAAATTCATTGGCTGACTGGTTCAGAATATCTATCAATTTACAAGGTAATATGATAATTACAAGATCAGATCCACCGATGCCAATATTAACTATATCTGTAATGGATTTTCCAGTATAACCTTTCCACTGTCCACTGATTACTTCTTCAGTAAACTGTCTCATGTGTTGTAGTACACTGTTCACTTCTGGCATTATCTAATTTGTATAAATTAAAAAAAAATTATTATGTATAAAATATACATGTATACATGTTAGTAGTTACCGGTAACATGTTAAATCTTTCAGGTAAAGTTAGTAGTTACCGGTAACATGTTAAATCTTTCAGGTAAATTATTATCAATTATGACTTAATGAGGTGTTTGGGGTATTATTTGTTCCTGCTCTGAGCCACAATATGAAATAAAGTATGTTTGAACATCACATGGAATCCATGTATTAATTGCCATTAAGCAATTTGTGTACATTATCAACTGGCAAAGTAGATTCTTAGAAGATGACCTTCAATACCAGGTTAAGTTTCCTTACATCTTTTCCGTCTATCTTGATGGGCGTATTTGATTGATTTCTTAATGCAACATGTAAAACAGCTCGGTTTTCTGTAAAATTGATTTTTTCTCCATCAAACATGGCTGCTCTCATTTCTTCAACTTTACGATCTCTAGCCTACAAATTATGAAGAGATTTATCATCTGTTTCATTAGATGTTTTGAATAATTGTAGTTTCTACCAAGTGTCATTCTTAATGAAAATGAGGCAACTTATCAATAAATAAATAAATAACTTAACAAAGACAATAAATTGACTGGCATACAGTATGCTATCATGCAATGCATACATGCCAACCTGAAAATGTAAAAGTTTTAAGTAAATATCATACAGGGGTTAAGAATTGAGTTTAAGCAATAATTTTAGTCAAATCAATTTGGGAGTTGTTTTTTTTTTAATTTCTATTTGAAGTGACTTATAGGTCCAATAGACCGGGTGTGTTAAATTTGATTATGTCTATGTGTTTTGAATCTATTTTAAATGTACACATGTCACTATAATAAATAATTTACCCTCTGTAAAATCGGTTCTACAGAACTCGTAAAATGCATGTTTGTTGCCTTTACAGGAGTGTTTTATAAATGAAAACTCAGCACTCCATTCATGTTTGAAAAAGTTATCATATCGTATTGCTTTTCTTTTTTCTCATGAGTTTCAGACATGTTGTCCTATATATTAGTACCTTAAAGGGTTCAAAATATAGCACATATAAACTTAGGAAACAACTTTGGTCTCTGAATATGTAAATATGTAAAATCAACGAATCGTAGCAATTGACGCATATCAATATCCCTTAAGCAACAATACCCACACTTTGAGTTTAAAAACTAGAGACTTAAGTTTAATTATATTAGAAATTTAAAAAATTGGTGATAATTTAGGAAAGTGGTAGACAAACATGTCAAATCGGTAGGCGTAGATCGACCACAAAAATCGGTAATCTACAGCTCAAAGCAGTAGGGTTGGCAAGTATGCACATGTATACCAGTGGATTCAATATTATTTATTGAGATACATGTACCAATTTGCTGTTAAATGACTATGAAAATTATGTCCCTTTAAATTTATTTTTATAAAAAAGTTATGTGGATGAAAGACATTTTTCTGTCATCTGAAAGATAAATTGAATTAAATATTTATTAACTGCTTCATATATTGGCAGTTTCTTGTTCTTGATTAAGATAATTTTTTTAAGTTATACAATGTACAGTGAAAAGAATATTTACACAACAAGAGGCTCAAAGGGCCCTTCATCATTAACTGGAATTTTACTACCTGCTGCATCCCTAATCATAATCATCACAACTAAAGATTTTACTAATTTTCATATTCAGTCCAGGACATAACATATCAGTCCAGGACACAACAAAGACATCATGGAGATATGCTATGCTGTATATGACCTCAAAGAGCAGAGGTCAAAAATTACAGTTTAATCATATGTCACTGATTTGCATGAAGTTCCCTTTATATAAAATAATTTAAAAAATACCATACATGAAACAATAGTAAAGTAATCATACAGTCAGTAAAATCTGACTAACTATTTATGGGAATTACAGTTGTTTGATTGTTTTCTGACTAAATTCAATTAACTTCGCAGATGTAGTCAACTAGGAAAAAAATATAAAATTACATATTATTACATACATATCATACTGAAACATGCTAAATATAAAAAAAACCAACAGAACATCCTAAAATTCAATATTCATCTGGCCAATTATATGTTAACTATAGTTGAACAAATTATTCAGTTGAAGGTCAATGTATATATGTGTATTTATGTTTTCAACCAAAGATTATAAGGATTTAACAAGAAACTAGTTGTTTGTTTCCATTTGGCCTTGTAGTTTCAGAGAATATTTAAATGTTAGATAACAAATGATGGCAATAGCAGAGATATACTACTGATTCAGGAAAAAAAAACATTAATTTTTAAATACACATAAAACCCCACGTACATTTTAATAAGTAGTTTTACAAATTATTTAACATTTATCTCATAATCAGAAGTTCTAAGCAGAACATTTTTTTATTTTACCAGCTGTATCAGTAACCGAAAAACTTCATCGTTGATCAGATTCTTGGAAAAGTCAACTAGCAAGTCACCATCTTTAGTATTCACAGTAACACTGAAAAAGAGAGAAATTTGTTTTCAAGATGATGGATAGACAGTACATTTTACACTATCATGATGCATCATGTATTTCTCCTTGGTAAGAAGAAATTAACACCTTTCTGATATTTTTTTAAAAATAAATTTCTGATGAAAAATGACTAATGATAGGCTAAGAAAATGCTTGACTAAGCCCCACATTTTCCTTGTTCATTGTGGAGTAATATTGTTTTTCAATACACTAATACTAGTACATTTGTCCTACAATTTATCATATGATATTTGTCCACAATGACTTCAATATAAAAAAATGTGAACCCATGTAGGCCTTTATACATTGCACATTGTAATAATTACACTACCATTGAGAATGTTGATATCAATTGACAAGTGTCCTTCAACACGAGAGAAAAATCTATTAAAAAAGTAGACACAAATGTGCAAAAATGAAGATGTCCTGGCTACATTTTACAAAGCTTTTGCTCAATATGTCAATAAGATTTAAGTTACAAGGAGACAATTTACAGAGATTGACAAAAGATACAGTTAGCTGCTTTTATAGGAAGATTGCTGGATAATCCTTGAACTTAAAAAATTATGATAATAAGACATTTAATCAATATTCCAGGTGGATTACATAACCAATAAGTATCAGAACTGTAGCAGTCAATTTATATTGCATTTGGTGACAACAATATGTAATTTATTTACAAAAGTGGCAAACAAAACCTGACTTAGCAACAATAATATTGTTAGATAGATAGATAGATTAATGGTGTTTAACGCCCGAGCAGCAATATTTCAGCTACATTCAGGCGACAATAATATTGTTAAATGGGAATATAATCGCAATGACATTTAACTACGAACAAAAATAAAGCTACTTTGACTTTTTTATTCCAGTCCCAATACACAATTTTGGCAATGTGATAAGATGTTTCCAATCATGTGATTTATGTTGTCATGCAAGTTAATTTTTGCACTTACGACAACACGGCAAAGGCAGAAGATTCCACCCCTTTCATAAATTTATGTTTAGTGAGGGTTTTGCGCTCTGGCACAACAAAGCACAGATTTAGTTTTGCTTTGTCTTTCTTATGTTATCCCATATTGTTTTAAATAATGGCACTTTTCAACTGAAAGTGGCCTAAAATTTTACAGTCCATATGACCAGCCAAAAAGCAGCAGTTATTGGTTCACCTTCATTCTTCAGATAAACATTACTGGTACATTTTCCACTTTTAATTAAAAACCCGAACTAGTTCATATCAAAATATTGACAGCGAATGTGGTTGATATGGTTTATTGCTGGTTCAAACCCTCTTTACTAACAAGGATCTTATTTTAGTGATGATTAAATGGATAGTGATACTGGAGATAATTTGGTTATGAATAAACTAGGAGGCATTGGTCTCTAAATAATCAAATTTGCTTGTGAAGTGTAATAATGTTTTAACTTTTGAATACGATTATTTTTGTTTTCAGAATTTCAGATTAAATTTTACAATTATGTAGGGCGACTAGGTCCAGCAAAAAAAGTTTAAATGAAAAATGTTTGAAGGACTGGCAGAAAAGCTATCTGTGCCAGTAATGTGACTGACAGATCAAAAATAATTTTTGCAAACTATGTAGGACTATTCTACATTTGTGCAAAAACTTGGCAAACCCGAGTGTTCCTTAAACTCTGACCTCTGCAAGCGTGACCAATTCATCGCTATCTTGTATCTAATATGATGTCATAATAACATCAAAACAATATATTACACTCGAATTTTGGGGATGCCAATGTCTTGCACAGTTTATAGCTTAAATTAACTGTAATTCGTTTGAAACAACTATATTTTATTATTGATAAATCATCTGTTCAGACAGTGGTCATGCTACTGCTAGGCTATATAAATTTCTGCATTAAAAAAACGCAGTAATGGTAAAAACCTCCCTGCAAGTATTTGAAATAAGCATGACCCAAAACACAATATGACATACACTTGCATATTGATTTGTGATGTAAGTATTTTATTCTACTGTTTCTGATTAAATAGATATTTTTTTTGTTTAAAGGTTTCATTGTTCAATATAAATTAAATTAATGCAATATTGTCTTAACTGTTTTATTCACCGAGAGAAAATGTTGTGTATTGACCATTGTAAAGATCTGATTGGTTGATATAAATAATATTACAGAGTTCTTTCTCAGAATGTGTGGTTTAACACATACCATTGCCTTTCACAAGAACTACCTCAGCTGATTTCAAAAACCCCTTGATGGGACCTATTCGCAGACATTGGCTTTAAAATAAAGATGAAGGACACTGTACTGTCAACTGTTTGACCAACAAAAAACAGGTTACATTCAAATTAAAGTGATTTATTATACTATTCCATTGAATAAACCCAGCTGTTTCAGTTACAATTCGTCCTTGCTGTCCTTGTGTGCAAATCTCTCTAATATTTTTGCATGGATTTTTTTAAAAATTGCATAAAAAACACAATATTTGGCATTAACCAGTTTAAGCGACCTCTGGTTAAGAGAAATAAATGAAAAACATTTTAACTGTACACTTTGCTTTAAATTGATTACAACGCTGAATGAAGTAACATCACCGAAGTTATGCACATGTGTCATGTGACCTAACGTCACGAGAGGTTTTACCAAATTGTAATATATAAAAGTTGATAAATAAAATTCAGCTGCATTTGACATTTCTATTTTCAAACTCTGTTTTACTGTGGAAAATAATTGCTGATTTCAAAAAATGATATCATAGATCTACAAGGACCATAAACTTGACAAAACAAGGTAAGCAGTCTTCATATTTTCAGACAAAACACCTGCATATGTACACAGTAACGTTAAGTATAGTAATTTTTACAGATGTTAGATGAGCTATCAGAAGAAAATACTGTATATACTAGACAAGTACTACAATTAATTGAAAAGTAGACAATGATATATAGTGGCATTGATAAAATTGAAGTATTTTATTTAAAAAAAAACAACAAACATTTTTTTACAATCAGTGAAACGCTGTAATTTTTGCCATTTTTTTGTGATGTCACCAACACATTGAAGAAAGACATCACGTATAATGGAATACAGAGGTACAGTTAGGGCGCTATGAAGTAACGGCATGAAGAACCATAAAATATGTGATGCTCGCATTTAGCCTGCGCCTATATTCATATTAATTCCTACCCCTTGTGAAATATTTCGTAATTTTACCATTGCAATGAAATTGGGTATATATCAGAATTTGACAGAAGGGGAAAGCATTAGCACACTGACGCTGAAGGGGTCATTTTTGACCTGGGTACTATATCAGCGTACCCAGGGTACGTTTATAATTTTAAAAAGAACCCTGATAAATTAGTTTCATATAAACGTACCCAGGATATAAGAAGCGGCTGCAATCGTACCCTGTTCTCGTTCAACTATCACGTGATCAAAAGCCTTTCCGGATCTTCACGATTTTTGGTACCAAAGTTGATGATGCTGATTATATACTTTGCATCTATCAGGGTACGATTGCAGCCGCTTCTGGGTACGTTTATATGAAACTAATTTATCAGGGTACTTTTAAGAATTATAAACTTACCATGGGTACGCTGATATAGTACCCAAGTCGACAATGACCCCTTCTTGACTTCAGCCCCACTGACTGTATTGTATTATTGACGAAGTTTATTACCTAAATTTATCAAATCTACCAGAATCATTGGCAAACATGTCTGCCATTTTAATTTTACTTCCATGTTGATCATAATATTTTTGAATGTTCTTCCAAACAGTTTCCGATGTCAACAGCGGACGATGAATTGTAGCCATCTCAGACTCCGCAGTTCCGTCTGCTCGTGACCTTGACCTGCGATTTTGACAAGTGAATATAAATCAATACAACCGGAGTCAAATCGGACCGTATAAGAAGACAACCCGGACAGTATATTTGGGTTTTGTTTTGTTTGATGTTTAACGCCACTTTCTGCTATTTTTCAGCTATTTCATGGTGTCCAGTTTTTATTGGGGAGGAAGCCGGAGTACCCGGAGAAAACCCCCGACCTGCGGCAGGAAAACTGGCAATCCTTGTCAATTAAGATTGGAGTCGAGTACACCCTGCCCGCAGTGAGACGGACTAAATATTTTCTTTGTAATATTTTGCAAAGCCGTAACTACAAAAGCACGCGAGCCAGTTCTTTTATTTACTTGTAGCGCTGATGACAGTATTACAATATTTTTTTGCTTCAATTCGTTCAGTCAGAGACAACTAATTATATGTCTCTCACGTAGTGATTCATGGCGTTTCACATAAATATGTAGACGAGTGTTACTGGAAGACCAATAATATTTGATGAAAATAAAATAAATTAACGCATAAATATAAATTTTGCAAGTGTTGGAAAGCAAAACGTCATTCAAAAGTCGTTTCAGAAGTTACATTTCTAAGTAGTATTAGACTAAGTCATGAATTCATTAGAAATATGTAAAAAGTAAAAAATGATGTTTTAAAACAGTTCTCACGAGTTTATGCATCTAAATCTACCTGATCTACTTAAGCGACGAGTTCAACTACAGGAATTTTACTTATAAAATATATTTTTATAATAATTTTACAGAAATTAGACTTATATTAATTCCTATCTTTCTTGGCACGTGGGGAGCATTTGATTTATTATCTCTCCGTTCGCCGTAAATTATTTTTGTTTCATTCTTCTTCTCAACACACAAATATATAAGACATCTCGGCCAATATAGAAGGACAACTCGGACCGCTAACAAAGTCAACTCAGACCGGCTATGACGACATCTCAGCCAGTTGTCATTCTTCTATATACACTTTTGTCATGTTATTTGTTTCAAACTTTAAAATCCAAATGTAGACAAAACGTACTTACTTAGTGCTTTTATAATTTTATGGAATTTACTTTGTGATGCTGTCGGTATTATTACACACCATGTATAGTGGGTTTTTTTGCACTGTTTGTTAGATGGTCTAAATTGTCTAAGTAGTCGGGCCGAGCTGTCAGACTTATCCGACGGACTGTCTTCTTTTGTCCTAAAAATATAAATTGTCCTATAGATTTCTCCATCGTGTCTTGCTGTATTTGTTACATTTGTACTTCAAAAACCAATGGAACTTTTTTCCTTTCTCTCTGCCTCTTTCTCCTTTCTTCCTCCCCTTTCCTCCTTTTTCCTCCACCTCTCTCCCCGTCTCCCACTACCCTGTCCACCCCTCCCCTTTGATAGTCATTTTTAGTACCAAAAAATGTAATCACTGTAAATAGAAATTTTGATGAATTGGGGCAGGACGTCAATAAAAGTATAAAAATAAAACTAGCACTTCTTTTTTTCCTGCTGTACAATACTTGACCAACTTTTCACATATTATTTTAAGTCGAAACTCACACATTTTTATTTTTTGCTGTAATCATTTATAAAAGTTAAACAATTAATTGGACATATTTAAGTCAAAACTCCTAAATATCTTTCGTTTGTTATCGGTTTTGCTGAATAAGTGTTCAAAGTTGGATGAAGTTCCAATTTAGGTTGCATTTTATCGTATAGGCGAACAGTGGTGTGAATGACGAAGGGACAACTTGGACAGACTGAAAAACAATACGTCTCACATGGCATATTGTACCTTACTTGTATGTTATTTAACCAAAATATTTCGGTTTTCAGCACAATTAGAAATAATGGTTTTGACGGACGTGGATAAGAGTTGGTTACATCACCCGCCCTCCCTATTTCTCTCTCTCTCTCTCTCCTTTCCCTTTTGTTCTTTTTTTAGGTTGGGGGGAGGGGGGCGCACGCCCTCTCTAAATCATCTTCGCTAGCCAAGTGTTACGATCGGTATCGGATCGTAACCCTTGGCTAGCGAAGATGTCCCTAAATCCGCGCCTGATTAATATTCCTGTTTCTAAAATGTTTCGGGTTTCTAATTGGGATTCTTTGATTTTAATGCAAGATTTAAATATTCAGTTTAATTGTTATACTGATTGGTCAAGTCAAATTATGAAGAACAGTAGTAGGGTGTGATCAGTTTTAGTCACCACAAAAACGCGTGGTGCTGTGGTGCTCCCAAATATGGGCATGCCCCGCCCCCTTTTCTATATACCGGAAGTGCGTCATCGGAGATTCCATCATCGCGCAAAACCTTATTTGGTCAACCGATTCCAATGAGTCATCGTGTCTGCTAATAAGGCCACTTAAGACATCCATGGCGAGAGATAGCATGAGTCATCGCGCGGCGTATAATTGTCATTCCATTTTTTTTCAATCGATGAAAACGAATAATTTTAAGGAATTAATTCTCATTCGCTTAATTAAACGTCTAAAACATCAATTTATTGGATAAATTATTTCAAACATAGCGCCGATTATCGATCCGGTCATAACACGTCAGTGAACCTATTTATAGCCTATACGATTAATCTTTCACGTTAAATCCACATGTAGAGCTAATCTTCAAATCTGTTATCATGTAGTTCTCATATTTACTTGTCTATTTACAATATTCATTCTGTTTTATAAACATATAAAATTTTATTTTAAGCGTTGGTATTTCTGTTAATAATTATTTTAATTCATATAATCTAAACCATTAATTGATGAAACAATCAAATATTTCAAACATAGCGCCGATTAACGATTCGGTCATAACACGTTAGTGAACCTATTTATAGCTTATACGATTATCTTTCACGTTCAATTTAATCAACATGTGGAGCTTATCCTCAAATCTGTTATCATGTAGTTCACATATTTACTTGTCTATTTACAATATTCCGTCTGTATATAAACAGAAAAAATGTATTTAAAGCGTTGCTATTTCTGTTTATAATTATTTTAATTAATATATCTAAACCATTAATTTATTTTCAAACATAGCGGCTAATTCAATTACCACTCAAGTCATAACACGTTAGTGAACCTATTTATAGTCTATACGGTTAATCTTCCACGTTCAATTAAATCATCATGTGAAACTTATCTTCAAATTTGTAGTTCTCATATTTACTTTTCTATGGTCAACCCCGCGTTTATCTATATCCTCAAATTATCCTTTCATACACTGATAACAATCAACAACATTGTCTCAAGTAACCTGTACACCGACACGTGCCAGACGTCTGTTTGATTTAATCAACACTGTGCTTGTGGTATACAAACAGATAAAATTTTAAGCGGTGGTATTTCTGTTAATAATTATTTATATAGGAATTAATTACCACTCGTTTTGTTTTAACCGGTATCATTATTTATTGGTTAAACAATATGTCTAAATGGCGAAATCAATCGACACGATGATAGAGATGAGTTTTATTTACATATATGTAATTCACGAATATATACAACGTTAGAGTCATTTGTACAGGTCTTTCAGTGTGTTCTCTATAATCAGCTTATCTCCACCAGAAAGTTCGTTCACTATGTCCTCCATGCTAAAGTTTTTGTATCTGTATTTGACGAAATGTACGCAGTACAGGCCACAACTATCTCCATCCTCGGGTTGCACTTGCACTCTGCTGAACTTGTATTGGGGTCGGTTGACGATCAGTACGTTTCTGAAGCGTGGATGATACGTTTCTGGCGCTCTTCCAAACGAATCGAAAAATTCGGGTGGTCCATTGAATGGGAAATGAAACGCCACCATCATCACCACCACCACCCACTACCACCACCACCACCCACTACCACCACCACCACCACCACCCACCACCACCACCACTACCACCACCACCACCACCACCACTACCACCAACACCCACCACCACCACTACACCACCACCACCCACTACCACCACCACCACCACCACCCACTACCACCACCACCACCACCCACTACCTCCACCACCACCACTACCCACCACCACCACCGCCACCACCACCGTAGTGGTGGTGGTGGGTGGTGGTGGTAGTGGTGGTGGTGGTGGGTGGTGGTGGTGGCGGTGGTGGTGGTGGGTGGTGGTGATAGTGGTGGTGGTGGTGGGTGGTGGTGGTGGTAGTGGGTGGTGGTGGTGGTAGTGGGTGGTGGTGGTGATGATGGTGGCGTTTCATTTCCCATTCAATGGACCACCCGAATTTTTCGATTCGTTTGGAAGAGCGCCGGAAACGTATCATCCACGCTTCAGAAACGTACTGATCGTCAACGGACCCCAATACAAGTTCAGCAGAGTGCAAGTGCAACCCGAGGATGGAGATAGTTGTGGCCTGTACTGCGTTCATTTCGTCAAATACAGATACAAAAACTTTAGCATGAAGGACATAGTGAACGAACTTTCTGTTGGAGATAAGCTGATTATAGAGAACACACTGAAAGACCTGTACCAATGACTCTATCGTTGTATATATTCGTGAATTAAATATATGTAAATAAAACTCATCTCTATCATCGTGTCGATTGATTTCGCCATTTAGACATATTGTTTAACCAATAAATAATGATACCGGTTAAAACAAACGAGTGGTAATTAATTCCTATATAAATAATTATTAACAGAAATACCACCGCTTTAAAATTTTATCTGTTTGTATACCACAAGCACAGTGTTGATTAAATCAAACAGACGTCTGGCACGTGTCGGTGTACAGGTTACTTGAGACAATGTTGTTGATTGTTATCAGTGTATGAAAGGATAATTTGAGGCATATAGATAAACGCGGGGTTGACCATAGAAAAGTAAATATGAGAACTACAAATTTGAAGATAAGTTTCACATGATGATTTAATTGAACGTGGAAGATTAACCGTATAGACTATAAATAGGTTCACTAACGTGTTATGACTTGAGTGGTAATTGAATTAGCCGCTATGTTTGAAAATAAATTAATGTTTAGATATATTAATTAAAATAATTATAAACAGAAATAGCAACGCTTTAAATACATTTTTTCTGTTTATATACAGACGGAATATTGTAAATAGACAAGTAAATATGTGAACTACATGATAACAGATTTGAGGATAAGCTCCACATGTTGATTAAATTGAACGTGAAAGATAATCGTATAAGCTATAAATAGGTTCACTAACGTGTTATGACCGAATCGTTAATCGGCGCTATGTTTGAAATATTTGATTGTTTCATCAATTAATGGTTTAGATTATATGAATTAAAATAATTATTAACAGAAATACCAACGCTTAAAATAAAATTTTATCTGTTTATAAAACAGAATGAATATTGTAAATAGACAAGTAAATATGAGAACTACATGATAACAGATTTGAAGATTAGCTCTACATGTGGATTTAACGTGAAAGATTAATCGTATAGGCTATAAATAGGTTCACTGACGTGTTATGACCGGATCGATAATCGGCGCTATGTTTGAAATAATTTATCCAATAAATTGATGTTTTAGACGTTTAATTAAGCGAATGAGAATTAATTCCTTAAAATTATTCGTTTTCATCGATTGAAAAAAAATGGAATGACAATTATACGCCGCGCGATGACTCATGCTATCTCTCGCCATGGACGTCTTAAGTGGCCTTATTAGCAGACACGATGACTCATTGGAATCGGTTGACCAAATAAGGTTTTGCGCGATGATGGAATCTCCGATGACGCACTTCCGGTATATAGAAAAGGGGGCGGGCATGCCCATATTTGGGAGCACCACAGCACCACGCGTTTTTGTGGTGACTAAAACTGATCACCACCACCCACCACCACCACTACGGTGGTGGTGGCGGTGGTGGTGGTGGGTAGTGGTGGTGGTGGAGGTAGTGGGTGGTGGTGGTGGTGGTAGTGGGTGGTGGTGGTGGTTGTGGTAGTGGGTGGTGGTGGTGTAGTGGTGGTGGTGGGTGGTGGTGGTAGTGGTGGTGGTGGTGGTGGTAGTGGTGGTGGTGGTGGGTGGTGGTGGTGGTGGTGGTAGTGGGTGGTGGTGGTAGTGGGTGGTGGTGGTGATGATGGTGGCGTTTCATTTCCCATTCAATGGACCACCCGAATTTTTCGATTCGTTTGGAAGAGCGCCAGAAACGTATCATCCACGCTTCAGAAACGTACTGATCGTCAACGGACCCCAATACAAGTTCAGCAGAGTGCAAGTGCAACCCGAGGATGGAGATAGTTGTGGCCTGTACTGCGTACATTTCGTCAAATACAGATACAAAAACTTTAGCATGGAGGACATAGTGAACGAACTTTCTGGTGGAGATAAGCTGATTATAGAGAACACACTGAAAGACCTGTACAAATGACTCTAACGTTGTATATATTCGTGAATTACATATATGTAAATAAAACTCATCTCTATCATCGTGTCGATTGATTTCGCCATTTAGACATATTGTTTAACCAATAAATAATGATACCGGTTAAAACAAAACGAGTGGTAATTAATTCCTATATAAATAATTATTAACAGAAATACCACCGCTTAAAATTTTATCTGTTTGTATACCACAAGCACAGTGTTGATTAAATCAAACAGACGTCTGGCACGTGTCGGTGTACAGGTTACTTGAGACAATGTTGTTGATTGTTATCAGTGTATGAAAGGATAATTTGAGGATATAGATAAACGCGGGGTTGACCATAGAAAAGTAAATATGAGAACTACAAATTTGAAGATAAGTTTCACATGATGATTTAATTGAACGTGGAAGATTAACCGTATAGACTATAAATAGGTTCACTAACGTGTTATGACTTGAGTGGTAATTGAATTAGCCGCTATGTTTGAAAATAAATTAATGGTTTAGATATATTAATTAAAATAATTATAAACAGAAATAGCAACGCTTTAAATACATTTTTTCTGTTTATATACAGACGGAATATTGTAAATAGACAAGTAAATATGTGAACTACATGATAACAGATTTGAGGATAAGCTCCACATGTTGATTAAATTGAACGTGAAAGATAATCGTATAAGCTATAAATAGGTTCACTAACGTGTTATGACCGAATCGTTAATCGGCGCTATGTTTGAAATATTTGATTGTTTCATCAATTAATGGTTTAGATTATATGAATTAAAATAATTATTAACAGAAATACCAACGCTTAAAATAAAATTTTATCTGTTTATAAAACAGAATGAATATTGTAAATAGACAAGTAAATATGAGAACTACATGATAACAGATTTGAAGATTAGCTCTACATGTGGATTTAACGTGAAAGATTAATCGTATAGGCTATAAATAGGTTCACTGACGTGTTATGACCGGATCGATAATCGGCGCTATGTTTGAAATAATTTATCCAATAAATTGATGTTTTAGACGTTTAATTAAGCGAATGAGAATTAATTCCTTAAAATTATTCGTTTTCATCGATTGAAAAAAAATGGAATGACAATTATACGCCGCGCGATGACTCATGCTATCTCTCGCCATGGACGTCTTAAGTGGCCTTATTAGCAGACACGATGACTCATTGGAATCGGTTGACCAAATAAGGTTTTGCGCGATGATGGAATCTCCGATGACGCACTTCCGGTATATAGAAAAGGGGGCGGGGCATGCCCATATTTGGGAGCACCACAGCACCACGCGTTTTTGTGGTGACTAAAACTGATCACCACCACCCACCACCACCACTACGGTGGTGGTGGCGGTGGTGGTGGTGGGTAGTGGTGGTGGTGGAGGTAGTGGGTGGTGGTGGTGGTGGTAGTGGGTGGTGGTGGTGGTTGTGGTAGTGGGTGGTGGTGGTGTAGTGGTGGTGGTGGGTGGTGGTAGTGGTGGTGGTGGTGGGTGGTGGTGGTGGTGGTGGTAGTGGGTGGTGGTGGTGGTAGTGGGTGGTGGTGGTGATGATGGTGGCGTTTCATTTCCCATTCAATGGACCACCCGAATTTTTCGATTCGTTTGGAAGAGCGCCAGAAACGTATCATCCACGCTTCAGAAACGTACTGATCGTCAACGGACCCCAATACAAGTTCAGCAGAGTGCAAGTGCAACCCGAGGATGGAGATAGTTGTGGCCTGTACTGCGTACATTTCGTCAAATACAGATACAAAAACTTTAGCATGGAGGACATAGTGAACGAACTTTCTGGTGGAGATAAGCTGATTATAGAGAACACACTGAAAGACCTGTACAAATGACTCTAACGTTGTATATATTCGTGAATTACATATATGTAAATAAAACTCATCTCTATCATCGTGTCGATTGATTTCGCCATTTAGACATATTGTTTAACCAATAAATAATGATACCGGTTAAAACAAAACGAGTGGTAATTAATTCCTATATAAATAATTATTAACAGAAATACCACCGCTTAAAATTTTATCTGTTTGTATACCACAAGCACAGTGTTGATTAAATCAAACAGACGTCTGGCACGTGTCGGTGTACAGGTTACTTGAGACAATGTTGTTGATTGTTATCAGTGTATGAAAGGATAATTTGAGGATATAGATAAACGCGGGGTTGACCATAGAAAAGTAAATATGAGAACTACAAATTTGAAGATAAGTTTCACATGATGATTTAATTGAACGTGGAAGATTAACCGTATAGACTATAAATAGGTTCACTAACGTGTTATGACTTGAGTGGTAATTGAATTAGCCGCTATGTTTGAAAATAAATTAATGGTTTAGATATATTAATTAAAATAATTATAAACAGAAATAGCAACGCTTTAAATACATTTTTTCTGTTTATATACAGACGGAATATTGTAAATAGACAAGTAAATATGTGAACTACATGATAACAGATTTGAGGATAAGCTCCACATGTTGATTAAATTGAACGTGAAAGATAATCGTATAAGCTATAAATAGGTTCACTAACGTGTTATGACCGAATCGTTAATCGGCGCTATGTTTGAAATATTTGATTGTTTCATCAATTAATGGTTTAGATTATATGAATTAAAATAATTATTAACAGAAATACCAACGCTTAAAATAAAATTTTATCTGTTTATAAAACAGAATGAATATTGTAAATAGACAAGTAAATATGAGAACTACATGATAACAGATTTGAAGATTAGCTCTACATGTGGATTTAACGTGAAAGATTAATCGTATAGGCTATAAATAGGTTCACTGACGTGTTATGACCGGATCGATAATCGGCGCTATGTTTGAAATAATTTATCCAATAAATTGATGTTTTAGACGTTTAATTAAGCGAATGAGAATTAATTCCTTAAAATTATTCGTTTTCATCGATTGAAAAAAAATGGAATGACAATTATACGCCGTGCGATGACTCATGCTATCTCTCGCCATGGACGTCTTAAGTGGCCTTATTAGCAGACACGATGACTCATTGGAATCGGTTGACCAAATAAGGTTTTGCGCGATGATGGAATCTCCGATGACGCACTTCCGGTATATAGAAAAGGGGGCGGGGCATGCCCATATTTGGGAGCACCACAGCACCACGCGTTTTTGTGGTGACTAAAACTGATCACCACCACCCACCACCACCACTACGGTGGTGGTGGTGGTGGTGGTGGTGGGTAGTGGTGGTGGTGGAGGTAGTGGGTGGTGGTAGTGGTGGTAGTGGGTGGTGGTGGTTGTGGTAGTGGGTGGTGGTGGTGTAGTGGTGGTGGTGGGTGGTGGTGGTAGTGGTGGTGGTGGTGGTGGTAGTGGTGGTGGTGGTGGGTGGTGGTGGTGGTGGTGGTAGTGGGTGGTGGTGGTGGTAGTGGGTGGTGGTGGTGATGATGGTGGCGTTTCATTTCCCATTCAATGGACCACCCGAATTTTTCGATTCGTTTGGAAGAGCGCCAGAAACGTATCATCCACGCTTCAGAAACGTACTGATCGTCAACGGACCCCAATACAAGTTCAGCAGAGTGCAAGTGCAACCCGAGGATGGAGATAGTTGTGGCCTGTACTGCGTACATTTCGTCAAATACAGATACAAAAACTTTAGCATGGAGGACATAGTGAACGAACTTTCTGGTGGAGATAAGCTGATTATAGAGAACACACTGAAAGACCTGTACAAATGACTCTAACGTTGTATATATTCGTGAATTACATATATGTAAATAAAACTCATCTCTATCATCGTGTCGATTGATTTCGCCATTTAGACATATTGTTTAACCAATAAATAATGATACCGGTTAAAACAAAACGAGTGGTAATTAATTCCTATATAAATAATTATTAACAGAAATACCACCGCTTAAAATTTTATCTGTTTGTATACCACAAGCACAGTGTTGATTAAATCAAACAGACGTCTGGCACGTGTCGGTGTACAGGTTACTTGAGACAATGTTGTTGATTGTTATCAGTGTATGAAAGGATAATTTGAGGATATAGATAAACGCGGGGTTGACCATAGAAAAGTAAATATGAGAACTACAAATTTGAAGATAAGTTTCACATGATGATTTAATTGAACGTGGAAGATTAACCGTATAGACTATAAATAGGTTCACTAACGTGTTATGACTTGAGTGGTAATTGAATTAGCCGCTATGTTTGAAAATAAATTAATGGTTTAGATATATTAATTAAAATAATTATAAACAGAAATAGCAACGCTTTAAATACATTTTTTCTGTTTATATACAGACGGAATATTGTAAATAGACAAGTAAATATGTGAACTACATGATAACAGATTTGAGGATAAGCTCCACATGTTGATTAAATTGAACGTGAAAGATAATCGTATAAGCTATAAATAGGTTCACTAACGTGTTATGACCGAATCGTTAATCGGCGCTATGTTTGAAATATTTGATTGTTTCATCAATTAATGGTTTAGATTATATGAATTAAAATAATTATTAACAGAAATACCAACGCTTAAAATAAAATTTTATCTGTTTATAAAACAGAATGAATATTGTAAATAGACAAGTAAATATGAGAACTACATGATAACAGATTTGAAGATTAGCTCTACATGTGGATTTAACGTGAAAGATTAATCGTATAGGCTATAAATAGGTTCACTGACGTGTTATGACCGGATCGATAATCGGCGCTATGTTTGAAATAATTTATCCAATAAATTGATGTTTTAGACGTTTAATTAAGCGAATGAGAATTAATTCCTTAAAATTATTCGTTTTCATCGATTGAAAAAAAATGGAATGACAATTATACGCCGCGCGATGACTCATGCTATCTCTCGCCATGGACGTCTTAAGTGGCCTTATTAGCAGACACGATGACTCATTGGAATCGGTTGACCAAATAAGGTTTTGCGCGATGATGGAATCTCCGATGACGCACTTCCGGTATATAGAAAAGGGGGCGGGGCATGCCCATATTTGGGAGCACCACAGCACCACGCGTTTTTGTGGTGACTAAAACTGATCACCACCACCCACCACCACCACTACGGTGGTGGTGGCGGTGGTGGTGGTGGGTAGTGGTGGTGGTGGAGGTAGTGGGTGGTGGTGGTGGTGGTAGTGGGTGGTGGTGGTGGTTGTGGTAGTGGGTGGTGGTGGTGTAGTGGTGGTGGTGGGTGGTGGTAGTGGTGGTGGTGGTGGGTGGTGGTGGTGGTGGTGGTAGTGGGTGGTGGTGGTGGTAGTGGGTGGTGGTGGTGATGATGGTGGCGTTTCATTTCCCATTCAATGGACCACCCGAATTTTTCGATTCGTTTGGAAGAGCGCCAGAAACGTATCATCCACGCTTCAGAAACGTACTGATCGTCAACGGACCCCAATACAAGTTCAGCAGAGTGCAAGTGCAACCCGAGGATGGAGATAGTTGTGGCCTGTACTGCGTACATTTCGTCAAATACAGATACAAAAACTTTAGCATGGAGGACATAGTGAACGAACTTTCTGGTGGAGATAAGCTGATTATAGAGAACACACTGAAAGACCTGTACAAATGACTCTAACGTTGTATATATTCGTGAATTACATATATGTAAATAAAACTCATCTCTATCATCGTGTCGATTGATTTCGCCATTTAGACATATTGTTTAACCAATAAATAATGATACCGGTTAAAACAAAACGAGTGGTAATTAATTCCTATATAAATAATTATTAACAGAAATACCACCGCTTAAAATTTTATCTGTTTGTATACCACAAGCACAGTGTTGATTAAATCAAACAGACGTCTGGCACGTGTCGGTGTACAGGTTACTTGAGACAATGTTGTTGATTGTTATCAGTGTATGAAAGGATAATTTGAGGATATAGATAAACGCGGGGTTGACCATAGAAAAGTAAATATGAGAACTACAAATTTGAAGATAAGTTTCACATGATGATTTAATTGAACGTGGAAGATTAACCGTATAGACTATAAATAGGTTCACTAACGTGTTATGACTTGAGTGGTAATTGAATTAGCCGCTATGTTTGAAAATAAATTAATGGTTTAGATATATTAATTAAAATAATTATAAACAGAAATAGCAACGCTTTAAATACATTTTTTCTGTTTATATACAGACGGAATATTGTAAATAGACAAGTAAATATGTGAACTACATGATAACAGATTTGAGGATAAGCTCCACATGTTGATTAAATTGAACGTGAAAGATAATCGTATAAGCTATAAATAGGTTCACTAACGTGTTATGACCGAATCGTTAATCGGCGCTATGTTTGAAATATTTGATTGTTTCATCAATTAATGGTTTAGATTATATGAATTAAAATAATTATTAACAGAAATACCAACGCTTAAAATAAAATTTTATCTGTTTATAAAACAGAATGAATATTGTAAATAGACAAGTAAATATGAGAACTACATGATAACAGATTTGAAGATTAGCTCTACATGTGGATTTAACGTGAAAGATTAATCGTATAGGCTATAAATAGGTTCACTGACGTGTTATGACCGGATCGATAATCGGCGCTATGTTTGAAATAATTTATCCAATAAATTGATGTTTTAGACGTTTAATTAAGCGAATGAGAATTAATTCCTTAAAATTATTCGTTTTCATCGATTGAAAAAAAATGGAATGACAATTATACGCCGCGCGATGACTCATGCTATCTCTCGCCATGGACGTCTTAAGTGGCCTTATTAGCAGACACGATGACTCATTGGAATCGGTTGACCAAATAAGGTTTTGCGCGATGATGGAATCTCCGATGACGCACTTCCGGTATATAGAAAAGGGGGCGGGGCATGCCCATATTTGGGAGCACCACAGCACCACGCGTTTTTGTGGTGACTAAAACTGATCACCACCACCCACCACCACCACTACGGTGGTGGTGGTGGTGGTGGTGGTGGGTAGTGGTGGTGGTGGAGGTAGTGGGTGGTGGTAGTGGTGGTAGTGGGTGGTGGTGGTTGTGGTAGTGGGTGGTGGTGGTGTAGTGGTGGTGGTGGGTGGTGGTGGTAGTGGTGGTGGTGGTGGTGGTAGTGGTGGTGGTGGTGGGTGGTGGTGGTGGTGGTGGTAGTGGGTGGTGGTGGTGGTAGTGGGTGGTGGTGGTGATGATGGTGGCGTTTCATTTCCCATTCAATGGACCACCCGAATTTTTCGATTCGTTTGGAAGAGCGCCAGAAACGTATCATCCACGCTTCAGAAACGTACTGATCGTCAACGGACCCCAATACAAGTTCAGCAGAGTGCAAGTGCAACCCGAGGATGGAGATAGTTGTGGCCTGTACTGCGTACATTTCGTCAAATACAGATACAAAAACTTTAGCATGGAGGACATAGTGAACGAACTTTCTGGTGGAGATAAGCTGATTATAGAGAACACACTGAAAGACCTGTACAAATGACTCTAACGTTGTATATATTCGTGAATTACATATATGTAAATAAAACTCATCTCTATCATCGTGTCGATTGATTTCGCCATTTAGACATATTGTTTAACCAATAAATAATGATACCGGTTAAAACAAAACGAGTGGTAATTAATTCCTATATAAATAATTATTAACAGAAATACCACCGCTTAAAATTTTATCTGTTTGTATACCACAAGCACAGTGTTGATTAAATCAAACAGACGTCTGGCACGTGTCGGTGTACAGGTTACTTGAGACAATGTTGTTGATTGTTATCAGTGTATGAAAGGATAATTTGAGGATATAGATAAACGCGGGGTTGACCATAGAAAAGTAAATATGAGAACTACAAATTTGAAGATAAGTTTCACATGATGATTTAATTGAACGTGGAAGATTAACCGTATAGACTATAAATAGGTTCACTAACGTGTTATGACTTGAGTGGTAATTGAATTAGCCGCTATGTTTGAAAATAAATTAATGGTTTAGATATATTAATTAAAATAATTATAAACAGAAATAGCAACGCTTTAAATACATTTTTTCTGTTTATATACAGACGGAATATTGTAAATAGACAAGTAAATATGTGAACTACATGATAACAGATTTGAGGATAAGCTCCACATGTTGATTAAATTGAACGTGAAAGATAATCGTATAAGCTATAAATAGGTTCACTAACGTGTTATGACCGAATCGTTAATCGGCGCTATGTTTGAAATATTTGATTGTTTCATCAATTAATGGTTTAGATTATATGAATTAAAATAATTATTAACAGAAATACCAACGCTTAAAATAAAATTTTATCTGTTTATAAAACAGAATGAATATTGTAAATAGACAAGTAAATATGAGAACTACATGATAACAGATTTGAAGATTAGCTCTACATGTGGATTTAACGTGAAAGATTAATCGTATAGGCTATAAATAGGTTCACTGACGTGTTATGACCGGATCGATAATCGGCGCTATGTTTGAAATAATTTATCCAATAAATTGATGTTTTAGACGTTTAATTAAGCGAATGAGAATTAATTCCTTAAAATTATTCGTTTTCATCGATTGAAAAAAAATGGAATGACAATTATACGCCGCGCGATGACTCATGCTATCTCTCGCCATGGACGTCTTAAGTGGCCTTATTAGCAGACACGATGACTCATTGGAATCGGTTGACCAAATAAGGTTTTGCGCGATGATGGAATCTCCGATGACGCACTTCCGGTATATAGAAAAGGGGGCGGGGCATGCCCATATTTGGGAGCACCACAGCACCACGCGTTTTTGTGGTGACTAAAACTGATCACCACCACCCACCACCACCACTACGGTGGTGGTGGTGGTGGTGGTGGTGGTAGTGGTGGTGGTGGAGGTAGTGGGTGGTGGTGGTGGTGGTAGTGGGTGGTGGTGGTGGTTGTGGTAGTGGGTGGTGGTGGTGTAGTGGTGGTGGTGGGTGGTGGTAGTGGTGGTGGTGGTGGGTGGTGGTGGTGGTGGTGGTAGTGGGTGGTGGTGGTGGTAGTGGGTGGTGGTGGTGATGATGGTGGCGTTTCATTTCCCATTCAATGGACCACCCGAATTTTTCGATTCGTTTGGAAGAGCGCCAGAAACGTATCATCCACGCTTCAGAAACGTACTGATCGTCAACGGACCCCAATACAAGTTCAGCAGAGTGCAAGTGCAACCCGAGGATGGAGATAGTTGTGGCCTGTACTGCGTACATTTCGTCAAATACAGATACAAAAACTTTAGCATGGAGGACATAGTGAACGAACTTTCTGGTGGAGATAAGCTGATTATAGAGAACACACTGAAAGACCTGTACAAATGACTCTAACGTTGTATATATTCGTGAATTACATATATGTAAATAAAACTCATCTCTATCATCGTGTCGATTGATTTCGCCATTTAGACATATTGTTTAACCAATAAATAATGATACCGGTTAAAACAAAACGAGTGGTAATTAATTCCTATATAAATAATTATTAACAGAAATACCACCGCTTAAAATTTTATCTGTTTGTATACCACAAGCACAGTGTTGATTAAATCAAACAGACGTCTGGCACGTGTCGGTGTACAGGTTACTTGAGACAATGTTGTTGATTGTTATCAGTGTATGAAAGGATAATTTGAGGATATAGATAAACGCGGGGTTGACCATAGAAAAGTAAATATGAGAACTACAAATTTGAAGATAAGTTTCACATGATGATTTAATTGAACGTGGAAGATTAACCGTATAGACTATAAATAGGTTCATTAACGTGTTATGACTTGAGTGGTAATTGAATTAGCCGCTATGTTTGAAAATAAATTAATGGTTTAGATATATTAATTAAAATAATTATAAACAGAAATAGCAACGCTTTAAATACATTTTTTCTGTTTATATACAGACGGAATATTGTAAATAGACAAGTAAATATGTGAACTACATGATAACAGATTTGAGGATAAGCTCCACATGTTGATTAAATTGAACGTGAAAGATAATCGTATAAGCTATAAATAGGTTCACTAACGTGTTATGACCGAATCGTTAATCGGCGCTATGTTTGAAATATTTGATTGTTTCATCAATTAATGGTTTAGATTATATGAATTAAAATAATTATTAACAGAAATACCAACGCTTAAAATAAAATTTTATCTGTTTATAAAACAGAATGAATATTGTAAATAGACAAGTAAATATGAGAACTACATGATAACAGATTTGAAGATTAGCTCTACATGTGGATTTAACGTGAAAGATTAATCGTATAGGCTATAAATAGGTTCACTGACGTGTTATGACCGGATCGATAATCGGCGCTATGTTTGAAATAATTTATCCAATAAATTGATGTTTTAGACGTTTAATTAAGCGAATGAGAATTAATTCCTTAAAATTATTCGTTTTCATCGATTGAAAAAAAATGGAATGACAATTATACGCCGTGCGATGACTCATGCTATCTCTCGCCATGGACGTCTTAAGTGGCCTTATTAGCAGACACGATGACTCATTGGAATCGGTTGACCAAATAAGGTTTTGCGCGATGATGGAATCTCCGATGACGCACTTCCGGTATATAGAAAAGGGGGCGGGGCATGCCCATATTTGGGAGCACCACAGCACCACGCGTTTTTGTGGTGACTAAAACTGATCACCACCACCCACCACCACCACTACGGTGGTGGTGGTGGTGGTGGTGGTGGGTAGTGGTGGTGGTGGAGGTAGTGGGTGGTGGTAGTGGTGGTAGTGGGTGGTGGTGGTTGTGGTAGTGGGTGGTGGTGGTGTAGTGGTGGTGGTGGGTGGTGGTGGTAGTGGTGGTGGTGGTGGTGGTAGTGGTGGTGGTGGTGGGTGGTGGTGGTGGTGGTGGTAGTGGGTGGTGGTGGTGGTAGTGGGTGGTGGTGGTGATGATGGTGGCGTTTCATTTCCCATTCAATGGACCACCCGAATTTTTCGATTCGTTTGGAAGAGCGCCAGAAACGTATCATCCACGCTTCAGAAACGTACTGATCGTCAACGGACCCCAATACAAGTTCAGCAGAGTGCAAGTGCAACCCGAGGATGGAGATAGTTGTGGCCTGTACTGCGTACATTTCGTCAAATACAGATACAAAAACTTTAGCATGGAGGACATAGTGAACGAACTTTCTGGTGGAGATAAGCTGATTATAGAGAACACACTGAAAGACCTGTACAAATGACTCTAACGTTGTATATATTCGTGAATTACATATATGTAAATAAAACTCATCTCTATCATCGTGTCGATTGATTTCGCCATTTAGACATATTGTTTAACCAATAAATAATGATACCGGTTAAAACAAAACGAGTGGTAATTAATTCCTATATAAATAATTATTAACAGAAATACCACCGCTTAAAATTTTATCTGTTTGTATACCACAAGCACAGTGTTGATTAAATCAAACAGACGTCTGGCACGTGTCGGTGTACAGGTTACTTGAGACAATGTTGTTGATTGTTATCAGTGTATGAAAGGATAATTTGAGGATATAGATAAACGCGGGGTTGACCATAGAAAAGTAAATATGAGAACTACAAATTTGAAGATAAGTTTCACATGATGATTTAATTGAACGTGGAAGATTAACCGTATAGACTATAAATAGGTTCACTAACGTGTTATGACTTGAGTGGTAATTGAATTAGCCGCTATGTTTGAAAATAAATTAATGGTTTAGATATATTAATTAAAATAATTATAAACAGAAATAGCAACGCTTTAAATACATTTTTTCTGTTTATATACAGACGGAATATTGTAAATAGACAAGTAAATATGTGAACTACATGATAACAGATTTGAGGATAAGCTCCACATGTTGATTAAATTGAACGTGAAAGATAATCGTATAAGCTATAAATAGGTTCACTAACGTGTTATGACCGAATCGTTAATCGGCGCTATGTTTGAAATATTTGATTGTTTCATCAATTAATGGTTTAGATTATATGAATTAAAATAATTATTAACAGAAATACCAACGCTTAAAATAAAATTTTATCTGTTTATAAAACAGAATGAATATTGTAAATAGACAAGTAAATATGAGAACTACATGATAACAGATTTGAAGATTAGCTCTACATGTGGATTTAACGTGAAAGATTAATCGTATAGGCTATAAATAGGTTCACTGACGTGTTATGACCGGATCGATAATCGGCGCTATGTTTGAAATAATTTATCCAATAAATTGATGTTTTAGACGTTTAATTAAGCGAATGAGAATTAATTCCTTAAAATTATTCGTTTTCATCGATTGAAAAAAAATGGAATGACAATTATACGCCGCGCGATGACTCATGCTATCTCTCGCCATGGACGTCTTAAGTGGCCTTATTAGCAGACACGATGACTCATTGGAATCGGTTGACCAAATAAGGTTTTGCGCGATGATGGAATCTCCGATGACGCACTTCCGGTATATAGAAAAGGGGGCGGGGCATGCCCATATTTGGGAGCACCACAGCACCACGCGTTTTTGTGGTGACTAAAACTGATCACACCCTACTACTAAGAACTATAAACTTACGGGCGATTTTATCTCAATTACACCGTCCGACCAAGGGCATTAGGTTGTCGGTATAGGACGTAAACAAGTCAATATAAATTACACTTAATCAGAGGCGTAGCATCGCATTTGATATTGGTACGGCAGCCGTACCTGCATTTGATATTGGTAAGTAAGCCGTACCTGCCGTACCGCCTGCTACGCCTATGTTAATAATGGAATAAATACACAATATATTGCTGCATTTACCCCTTATAGGTATGAATAACGCGTTATTTTTGAAAACGCCTCATTATTGATAACTAACGTGCCTGCTTATGATTTTATGCTTTATAACTTAAAAATTTTTGCTTTTAACTGTTTTATCTTAGTACTGCTGTTTGAAACCACTATATTTTATTAAAGTAAAATGTGCTTTGTTTTATATGTAATGTAATGCAATATGCATGCATGTTCTCCTTTTATTGTGTGTGTGTGTATATAATCATAGTCTCTTTAAGAATAAATATAAAAACTCTGTTAAATTTTCCGAACGTTTCGGCCTCACGGCCTTCCTCAGCGGAATTTTATTGCACAGGCTATATTTTAATATAGCGGATTTGGCCGAGGGGTCTAGACCGCTGGACATAGTGCAGGCGAATTGGTGCCACAGTGTCACAACGGTGTGAGTTCGAATCCCGCTGAGGGAAAGCAAAAATTTGACAGTGTTAAAAATCTAATTCATACAGTGTTGGGCTTAATTTGTAGACGTATATATAAATATTTGATATTAACCCTGTATTTCTGATGTTTCAGAAATCCGCTGGATAGATATATTATATGGTTGTCACAATACTTAGACGTTTGTATATATATATACATATATATATATATATATATATATATTAAAATTGTAATGTACTGTTCATTAATCATACATGTAAATTATTTGTCATTGCCCCTTGTGGGACCTTAATTGGAATAAAAATATTGGTATTGGTATATATATATGTCAGTCGATTGTAAGAGCTCATGAGAGCTTACATCCTCATAAGTCACGGGTTTCCGTGTCCACGTGTGTCCACAAACCTTGACTTGTGAGCTCATTGTTGTACCGACTATGAATAAAGTTTACTTACTTACTTACGTGTAAATTTGTTAAAAAATGACGCGTTTATTGATAAAAATTACGCGTGAATTTTTAGTTGAGTATAAAAAAAATCTCTGGTTCGGGTTTAGTATACCCAAATTGTACCTACCAAATATTGCAACTCCTGCTTCCGGTGATGATGGGTAACCTCCGAACCCGAGGAAAAACCCATTATCAAAGTAATGTAATAATTATATACATGTCCTAAGTACTATTGAGAACATTCAGAATCGCATTAGCTTTAAATTTATATAAATTAAAATGTGCCTATTGATAGGCGATTGCACAAATGGCATGTCAAGCCCTACTGTTCTGTAGTCTGAGAATCCTCAGCCGTCTAACGCTTTTCATTAAACTTTGATGGACACACGCTCCTATCACAATCTAAAAAAGTGTTGGACAGCAAAGGATTCTGGTACTAGTTAAACCCATTAATGGCATTATTATAGCCTTTCTCCTTACAAAATAATTGAAGAAACTGGCATAGCCGTTACTGTATATTGTTAAAAAAAGTGTGGACAGTACAACAACCCAACAGGGAACAAAAACCAAAACTGAATCCCAACATAAATCTGGGGTGAGTCAAGTTATCCGAAAGGGTAAGCAACTCCTCCGCATGTGTAGGGATTCCAAGAGAAAAATATCACTATATTCCATCTTAGCAAAAATCATAGAATTTAAAAGACAACAGTTTTTAGAGAACAAGACAAAAAAACAGACTGAAAATCGGTCTACAAATAAAAAAGTTATGTGAGATTAAAGATGACAATTTTGGCATTTTTTTTTTATTTTATACATGTATTCAGTATCAAAATTGGTTGAAACCAAATGGAGGGGTTATTTAGGCCTTGTATGTTTGTTAATAATCAAGTTTTTTTGTAAATATTTTATTGACTTTGTATTTGGTACTGCAAAAAACATCCACCTTAAAGACCTTAATCTTCTCATCTAAAAACTGTTCTTGTCCAAAATACTAACAAAAGCGTTTTTTTTTTTAACAGTGGCACCACATATTTTGTAGTTAAAATGTAATATAGGACATATTTTACAATAAATTTTAGAAGAAATTATTCACTTGATCTACAAAATATTTAAATCCAAAAAAATATGAACTGCAATAAGTATTTAACAAGAATTTAATAGACTTGTATCACAATGCCACATTCAATATGGATGCTGCAACGAGACCAACAACTGCAATTTACTGAGACAAAACCAGCTTTTTCTCTAAGTTTGAGTTCAATTTATAAGCAAATGCTTTGCTTTACACCGAAAATATATTTATTTTCAATACATATGTCCAAGTCTCAGTAAGGTGGGTATACCGTAAAGTTTTTTACAACAACGCCACATTCAAAATGGCTGCCACACCTGTAGCTGGAGATTCCGCATTTTAGCACGGAAAATTTGAGCTTGGAGTATTCGGACTCCTCGCTAAAAAAATATTTTCGTCCAAAAACCCTGAAAAAAACACACTTTTCCGAGCTATGTTGGAAATTTGGTCGGAAAGTGTACCCATTTCCGACAGATTTTCCGACATTAGCACGGAATTTGTTACAAAATTCCAAGCTAAGCTCGGAAATAGCTGGGAAAAGTCCGAATACTCAGGGCTTAGCTGGAAAATAGCTTGGAATTTGTACGAATACTCCGCACTAGGTCGGAAAATTGATTAGAATTTTCCGAATACTCTGTGCTATGTCGGAAAATAGCTTGGAAAACTCTGAATATTCCGTGCTTTGTCGGAAAATAGCTCGGAAAATTCCGAATACTCCGCACTATGTTGGAAATAAGCTTGGAATTTCAAGCAACTGCGGAATTTTTTTCCATGCATGTGTCGGAAATTTAGCTTGGAAAGTAATGGTGGAATTTTTCTCCGAGGGGCTTGGAATTTTTTTTCTGTTGGGTATTATATTTTTGGTTCCTGGGATGTCAAAATTTTGTCTCTTGCTTAGTCTGATTTTATGCCAGCAAATCATAGTTGATCTCATCAATGCTCATAGCTAGATCATTTTTAGTGGTTGTTTGCATGTAAAATCTGTACAAGTGCCACTGAGTTTTCTGAAAAATAAAACAATTGTTAATAAGATTCTATCATTTATTTCTTATTTCAAAAGGATAACACTAAGTGCATTCTTGCATAATAAATAACGGTATTTAAAATTCAATAGAACATTAATAAATTATTATTATTTGTTTTCCCCATCATTCTGACAGCAAGGGATACTTGTCAAGTTCTTTGTTGCTTCTGCTTTACATAGAAGCCTGATATCATATTCACATGTCCATTTTCCATTTTTGCTTATTAATGTTATCCTGGAAGAAAATAAAATTAAACAATAACATACTTCCAGAGTAAAAGATGAATCAGTCAAAATTATTAAGGTCAATAAATAGATGATTTTTTAATGCTTAAAATGTTCACAAACATTTGATTTTATTTTTATTTAATTTATTCATTTTATTTACAGAAAAATTAACAAATATTGCATGTATATTAATTAGAACTTTAAAATTTCTATAAGTAGAAATCAGTTTGTTTAAAACATCTGCAAACACAACAAATCTACTGTTTTTTACACATGCAATTTTACTGTAACATAAAAAAAGAAACACTAACTATTAAACAATTTAATTATTTTCAGTTAGCTTGTATGTTTTCATAGGTAAATTGCCTAAAGAAATAAATATATGCACTTGTTTTGATTACACACTTTATGTGTTATTAATTATTAATGACCTTTATGGGCATACAAACATAAATAGACAATGTGCACCATATACTAAATAAAATGTTTAACAATTACCTTAAATATCTATTAGCTTTATTTTTGTTATGATAAATATGTTTGAAACCAGTGTGAAAATGAAAGATAATTTTTTTTTCAAAATGGCCGACTTCATATAAACAATATTGAAAAATTTACTGACAATATTTCCTTTGTGAACTACTGAGACATATTATTGGATCACAATTTGTAGCAGTGTTCTATAAATTTATTATTTTTATAAATTAATTTCAGGAAATTTAATGTAAAACACATACCTTATCTTAGGTTTTAAAATGTAAACAAACTCCATTAAGGTTTCCTCCTCAACATCCATTTGAAAAATGTGCCAAATTTTTTGATTGGCTAATGATTCTCCATTTTCATTGGTCAATATTTGAAAACTGATTAATCAAAAACCAATTTGAGTTGTATTTAAAAAAAATAAGCATTTCAGAAAAAAATCATTTTAAATTCTTTTGAGTAATAAAACATTTAATTTAGAAATAAAACAAGCCACTTCTTTAAAACATTTTACTTCTATATTATATAGATTTTACTTGAAGAATACTTCACTAATAGAACATGAAAAATTAATATTATTAAAAATTAAATGTTAATTTTATGATTGATTACAAATTTAATTTAGTGTTTTTGTATTGATAGCAAATAATTATTGCAATTTATGCACTTGTAAAACTCTGAATATCTTTAGTTTTTTAGAGCTTATACATGTAAACTAGTTAAATTAATAAATTCCGAGATACGTATGAAATTATATGTCTCGGATAAATTGAAAGCCAATATTTTAACATGTAACTGTCAAAGTTTTTAAGAAACAATAATTGCTGTTTGGTGACCAATGTATATATATTTTCAGCATAATTTTATTTTTTTAACCAAAAAGATATTCTAGTGAAATTCTAACATATTTACTGCAATTCTAAATCCCCATATCGTTGAGAAAAAATATTGAAGTCCAACTTTTCCAAGCTAAAAAAATGACAGAGTCCAAAATTCCGAGCTAATTCCGTGCTGAAAAATATTAAAGTCCAACATTCAGCACATTTTCCAAGCTAAAACATGACAAAGTCCAAAATTCCGGGCTAATTCCGTGCTGAAAAATATTAAAGTCCAACATTCCGCACATTTTCCAACCTAAAAAAATGACGAAGTCCAAAATTCAGAGCTAATTCCGTGCTATAATATATTCAAGTCCAATTTTCCGTGCATTTTCCAAGCTAAAAAAATGACAAAGTCCAAATTTCCGAGCTAATTCCGTGCAAAAATGCGGAATTCCGAGCAAAACAGTGCGGAATTCCAAGCACAGGTCGGAATCTCCAGCTACAGGATATATGGTCGACAACAGCAATTTACTACCAATTAAACAGATTTAATTTACCAGAAGACAGTAGTAAATATGGCTCCCACAATATGGCCAACAACTGCAATTTAAGATTTGGATTTCATCATACATGTATTTGTACATAATCTGATAAAAGAAATATTCTTTCTTCCTGTGTATTTCTAATTTCTTTGTTTCTTGATCTTTTTGTGTTTAAATATCACATTAAATAAATGCTACTTTTCACTATCAATAAGGACATATAAGATTGACCTTGATATTTTGTTATTAATTTGATGGATTTTTCTGCAATAAACATAATTTTTTAAATGTAATTTTTTGTCTGGTAAAAGTTGCATGGTTCATTAAAGTCTGTCCAATTATTGGACCAAATGTCCAGTAGTTTCCCAAAAACCTTGGGAATGACTGTATTGGTTCCTAAAAAAAAGTCAAATTAGAGTGCTTTTTCCATAAAATAGTCAAACAAACAAGAAAAAAACCCCCAAATTTTGCTTTTTTGGATGTATTAAAAAATAATATGATTTTGCTTACGGTGATAGATTGTTTAATGTATTGCATGCGAGATTGCACAATAACTGACTTAAATAAAGCAAATTTAGTACCAAATTCAGAATGTATATGTGGTTTCTATAATGAGAATGCTGAACATTATTTACTACATTGTCATAGATTTCATACTCCGAGAACTCGTATGTATAATGAAATAAAACGGATAACTATGGAAGTTGCTCCGATTAATGTTAAACTGTTATTATACGGAAATGAAGCTACAACTATTGATAAAAACTGTGCAATATTTTTGTCAGTTCAGAAATTTATTAAAGATACTGGACGGTTCACTTTTCGACAACAACAGTAATGTCTAAAAGTAAATGTCAATAATAAGTCGTATGTATTTTAAAGAAATAGTGTTTGGTTGTACAACGCTTCGTATGATCATTGATGATGTGTCACGACTCAATGGATTTCAAATAAATAACTACTAAATAATAGGGTAAATATACTTACATTATAGGTAAATAAATATAAAAATATAAAAATCCTTTTGTTATATTGATAATTATCACAGACATATTCACGTCAATACTTTACGGTGTATTCTTAAAACATCATATACAAAGGTCTGTTCGATTCGTTCTTTTCCTGCACACGAAATCCATTGAATCATCTCTTTAGTATTTTTCTTGTTTTATAATTCTATTTGTAATAATATTATTATCTTTTCAAAATTCACGTCTTCATATACAAAATATATATTGTTGTAATTCTATAATGTATAATGTCAATCATTGTGTGTATATATGTATGTTTCTGGAAAAGACAGTACTAAGTTGTGAAACTTGTGTCTGATCCATTTGTTTTTCAACAATAAAATATGTTTAACTTAATTTAACATTTTGAACATGTTGAATGGAATAATATTTGGAGTTTCCTAAAGAAAAACATGGACTTCGCTAGGATCTTTCTCAAAATTAGCAGGTTGACAGGAATACCAATATGTGAGAAGCTGCAGGGTTTTCTTATTTCAACATTGAGATGCAGTCTTTTGATTGTCAATCTGCATAAAAAGTGCAGTTTTATCATTTTCAGTGTTTTGTTAAAAAAATCTTACATACATGTTTGATGATGGTCTTTTATGTTTTTTTTTATTGTGTGGTTTCACATGTTGAACGTACAATATTTAAATAGAGAATTTGACACAGGTGAATTATCTATCATTTACCCCTGTTTGATACATATATACATATATCTCACCCAAGGTTGTGACTTCTGGTTTGTGAGGTATCTTATATTGTTATCGACGTTAAGTTATGAAGAAATAACTAAAAACCTGGTGAGAAAATGTAGCAAAATTGGGAAATCTAATTCAAGATATTCTCAAACCCTTTGGAAAAGCCTCAGGATGTACAAAATATTTTTGCCTTGTGTTGAAGATTTTACTTCTGATAGATACTATTTGCAGGTATCTTCACCTGCAATTATGTTAATTGTGTCTTGCAAATTATACATGTATCAATAGACTTTAATTTGGGAATCATCAAGTTTGTTGTAGTTGCTGCAAATTAAGTAAGTGGGAAAATAATATTGCTTATATTAATGCAAAAAATTATGCAACTGTTTTTAATTTGAAAAGAATATCTATGCAATTTTGTTTTGTTTTAATGACTTTAATGTTTTTTGGAGACAAAGAATGATCAGAATGCTGTAAATAATGATCAGAAAGATCAGAATGCTGTAAATAATGATCAGAATGTTCAGCATGCTGTAAATAATGATCAGAATGCTGTTAATACTGATCAGAATGCTGTAAATAATGATCAGAATGCTGTAAATAATGATCAGAATGCTGTTAATTATGATCAGAATGCTGTAAATAATGATCAGAATGTTCAGAATGCTGTAAATAATGATCAGAATGCTGTTAATAATGATCGGAATGCTGTAAATAATGATCAGAATGCTGTTAATAATGATCAGAATGCTGTTAATAATGATCAGAATGTTCAGAATGCTGTTAATAATGATCAGAATGCTGTTAATAATATTCAGAATGCTGTAAATAATGATCAGAATGCTGTAAATGATCAGAATGCTGTAAATAATGATCAGAATGCTGTAAATAATATTCAGAATGCTGTAAATAATGATCAGAATGCTGTAAATGATCAGAATGCTGTAAATAATGATCAGAATGCTGTAAATAATGATCAGAATGCTGTTAATAATGTTCAGAATGCTGTAAATAATGATCAGAATGTTCAGAATGCTGTTAATAATGAACAGAATGTTCAGAATGCTGTTAATAATGATCAGAATGCTGTTAATAATGATAAGAATGCTGTTAATAATGATCAGAATGTTCAGAATGCTGTTAATAATGAACAGAATGTTCAGAATGCTGTTAATAATGATCAGAATGCTGTTAATAATGATAAGAATGCTGTTAATAATGATCAGAATGTTCAGAATGCTGTTAATAATGATCAGAATGCTGTAAATGATCAGAATGCTGTAAATAATTATCATAATGCTGTAAATAATGATCAGAATGCTGTTAATAATGTTCAGAATGCTGTAAATAATGATCAGAATGTTCAGAATGCTGTTAATAATGATCAGAATGTTCAGAATGCTGTTAATAATGATCAGAATGCTGTAAATAATGCCTTTGTTTTTGAACACTGAAATATACTAAAATGGTGGTTGAAAATTTTTTTTTATAGTAAAATATATTTTTCTTAAAAGACAACATCATGAAAAAGGTGGAAATATTGTTTGCTGGACGTTAAACATCAATCATTCAATCTTAAAAGACACACAATTCTTATCAAACAAAAAGAAGTGAAGAAGAAAACTTTCTTGTTTAAAATAAAAAAAAATTTCTTTATTTTTAAGTTGTGAATGAGCTAAGCATAAAATTAAAAATAATTAACAAGCAATAAATGTAACTTTGCTTGGGTGTAAATATCTTTGTTGCCATTAGAAGAAAAAAGAAGGGGTAAAAAAAACCCAGCTAAAAATGATCAGTCTTGTGTATTATGGTATTAGTGTATATGTATGAGTACATAATATGTATGTTTGGGGGCACTGGTTATGTATTATTAGTTAAATTTAAAAAAAACCTCAATGATTAACTGATTGTTCAGATTTTTAAAGTTTGTTCTTAACGAATATTTAACGAATAACAAGCAAATGTATTTTTGAATAAAAAGACAGAAGAAAAGTACATGCATCAAAAATCTTAAGAACATAACTTCTAATGTTGGATAATCATATTCAGATATTTAATTTTATTGCATATATTTTAAAGTTTTATTTTAAAAGTTGCATAACTATTATTTTGAATTTGAAGTATGCATTGAAATACATGTACATGTATTTTAAAATGACATTTCTTATACATGTATTCTAAATACATGTAGCTTGATAATTGTATATTAACTTAAAAAAAAAGAGTTAATTTATTTACCAGTAATCAATGTTTGTGTGGGCTAAAATAACATACCTATTTGGCAACAGCTTGTATAGACCTACCTTTGACATTTAAACAAAATTTCTTATTATGCAATCATTTTTATATTCAATTTACTTTGGTATATGTTGTACTTGTCAGTAGTAAGAAAAGTATGTTGTTTGTTATCTATGTATTCACTAATTCTGACCACATCCCTTTGTACAGTTGATCTGTACATTTAACAATTTTGTTTGTATATATCTTTTCAGAATTGGAATGGGAAGGATTTGAGATTAAACAAGTATGACTTAGTTTCCATAATGGAAGATCCTAGTATAGGCATGAGTTGTAATTTCTGCCTTCTTTGCATTTTAACTTTTAACCAATAATTTGATTGCAATGGAATCATTAAAAAAACATTTACCAGTGAACAGTGGAAATGAAACTGATGCTTCAAAGTCAAAGTTTTATTTAGAATTAAACCAGTTATCATACATGTCTCATGTAGTGAATGGATATGAAAGTGTTGTGGAATATATTGATGCATGGAAGAAATTTGATGGGGCTGGTGCTCACTTTGTTGATTCTCTTACTAATGCAGTGAAAGGAACTTGTTATGAGAGTCTTGGACGGGAAACTACTAATGCCTTCAAGTCTGTCCACTCCAGTAGTAATGGTATTGATCCTGCTGGCAAATTGCGAGAAGTGGAAAATCTTTTGTTGTGTTTAAAGAATCAACTACAAAATGTAGATGAAAATGATAGATGCCAATCAAATTTGCAAGTATGTAAGATATATAATTTTCAGGATTAAAAGTCAATTTTTTACACTACCACACATGGTTGCATGGTTTTTTGTTATATATTTTTCATTTACAGTTGTTGCTTTCCATGTGTCCATTTATTTCTCAAGACAACTGGCTATTTTTATTTCTTAATTTTTATAACAGATTCAAATTTAGGTATAGATTACTAGTATATTGATCCAGTTGTGGTCTTTGCAACTGAGAAATTTGTATACACCAGTCAAAGATGGGTCGTATTATGGGAACACCTATGGCAGGTGGGAGGTGTCCACATTGATGTCCACTCACTAACTCAAACAATTGTTTTCTAATCTTCATTTAACTTAGGGAAAATGTTTATGGGTATAATTTCTTAGCCAAGTTTGATAACCAGCCAAATCATGTCAGCCACTTCAGAGTTATCTCCCTTTAGTTACCGTTATTTTAGCGGGGTGCAAATTTTAGAAACTCTGGTAAAATGTTATGTAGACGATCGGTATTGTAAATTTGATCAATAACATGGTCATTTGTCAAATCTTGGTATTACCTAAGATTTTTTTAATTAAAGTTTAGATTTAATAAAACTATTCATTCATGTCCTACGACTAATTTGTCCATATCTGCGCAAAATGTTTTCTTGTGAGCATTTTACTAATAAATATATCAGTTGGAAGTTAATGTCGGAAGGATTTCAATATTCAAAACCTACTGTGACAAGCGTAATTAAGTTACTGTCTTTGTACATGAAATATAGCCTGTTTCCTTCCCCTTCCTATGTAGTCCCCCTTGTTTTCTTATGTTCCAATTGGAAAATACACAAACACATGTTATCCGGGATTGCTAGACAGCCACATTTTTTTCTATGGCTTTGCCCATCCGCCAAAATTAAAACCACTAAATTTTTTGTAGTACTAGTACATTTTTACCTAAAAACAGCAAAATTTTACACCTGCTAAAAACGGCTATACGGTATACAAAAAATGGCAGAATTGCCTTGTCTGCTTTTTAACTTAAACAGATGTTGTCCAATCTCCATGAAACTTGGGGAAAATGTTTATGGTCATAATATCTTGACCAAGATTGATAACCAGCCAATTTTCTTTAGCCACTTAAGAGTTATGGCCCTTTATTTATACCAAAAAAGGTTTCGTAGGGCATATTTTTTATTGCTTTTGCACTTGTTTTGTACATGTTTCTTTTTTTAAGGCCTATCATAAATGGGACACAGTATGGTGCTTTTTGATGAGATAGGGAGGATAAAATGTAAATTACGACTAGTACATGAATTTCTTACAACTATCACAATATTTAGGCTCAGAGGGCAGATTTTTTTAGTTTAAACATATTTTATTCAAGAAAATGAATTGGATTAGATTTTTTTGCCTTGTCTACTTGTATATATTGACAAGCATTTAACATACAAGTATGATTTTTATTTGACTCAAGAGGTCCTCATTTGCTTTGTTATGTTGTAGTGGATATTTATTTATTTTGTTGGTAAGATTTTTATTTGACTTGAGTTCCTTGTTTGCTTTGTTATGATGTAGATAAAGCCCAGTATTAATAATTACATGTATGTTGTTACAATTTTTATTAAAAACATTTTCCAGTTAAGGAAGAAATACAACAAATAAGAAGACTGTTTATTTTTAAGCAGAATCCTATATGACCATTGATTGCTTATTATTGGTATATTGTTGTATTATTGTCTGTTAATCAGTTAAATGTACTTTTGGTACCCATCAATTACATCATCATATTAAATATTTTACAGATTATATGTCGGTGCTTTTTACTGTTTTTGAAAGTTCAGATGGATTACCATCATATGTGTTCAGCCACAATTGCCTCCTTACTTGGAATTCTAGTCAAGTCGTATGAGTGTTCAGACAACAGAGATATCTTAATTCAGATGGACAACCTTGACCTCATACATGTACCTTCCTCACCACAGCAGCCTCCTAGTCGTAGTAAAAACAAAGGCAGCTATTCACCAAAATTACCTACAAAGCAAAATACTCTAAAATCATCTTTTTTGTCCCTTTTTGAGAGAAAAAGTTCTGCAGAAGAAAATTCCAGAAGTGGATCCTCATTTTATGTAGACCTTAAGAACTTGGGACCAGATTCATCAGGACAACATTTGAATATAAAGACAGAGGATGCTCAGATGATTGATGCCAAGGAAGATAATAAAACAGGAATTTTAGTTCAGATTGGACCGGATCCTTCAGAACAAACAAGTAGTGTTAATTCTGTTTGTTATTCAGGTTAGATTGTATAGAATTATAATGATAAAATTTTAAATGCTCAAGTATGTATTGATTCACATTTCTGTTCTTTTGACAAATTCCATTTATTTATAGTAATCTATTAGGCAGCGCATGGCACATTGGACAAGGTAATAGGTCTGCATGTTACAAATAGGTCACAACATATATATATAGACAAGTCCTTCACAAGTTGTAGTACTATATAATGAAAATAAAAATAAGAAAATACACCAAAATTTCTTCTTTTGAATATCACATCTGTTAAATACACAGTAAATTCATTGTCCAACCGGTTTCATCTCTTATGAGAATATTCATGGCTAACGTTTGCAACGTTTGGTAGTTGATATTGTGAAGACGTCGTTAATGGTAATGTAACGTAATGTTACGTATTAATACATGTTGACAACATTTGTAAAGGAAAGTAATTAGTCATGATACGAAGCGTTTAAAACTGGATTATATTTTCTAATAAATTGTTTCTCTTCGTTTTCTCTCTGATGGTCAGTTGTGTTGTCCGAGCATTGATATAGTAGGAATATATAAAAGTTCGGTAAATTAGCAACAGCACATTCATCTAAATGCGTGCTTAAAGTTATTTTTCTGGTCGAAAGATCTCTTATTTGTTGGCGGTGGATGGTCATTCTTAATCTTAAATTTTTGGTTTGTCCAATGTAATTTTCCTGACAGCCGCGACATATTATGGCATATATTAAATTGTTTGCTGAGCATGTAAAATTACTACTACTTTTTATCTTGAACATGTTGAACTGTTATCCCTTTTTAAAGGTCAATGTTGAACCTTTGATTAAGTATTTGCATACTCCACAGTTAGGGCATCCACATTTCTTGATTTTAGGTTGTTCTATTTCTGAATGGAGTTTTGCACTGGTAAGGATTCCTTTCAATGATTTAGGCTGTCTTTTACTTGTAATGATTTTATATTGGTCTAAGATTTTTTTCATTTTAGGATCTCTTTTAAGAATTGGCTTGTTTTGGTATAACTGTCTGAAAAGTTCCGAATGTTTTGGATTATGTGTCGAAACTTATTCTATGACCTTTTTCTACTCTAGTTTTCTGACAGTGAATAATTAACTGGATCTGATATTTTCATTCTAAAAGGACGGAGCCGTTTATCTCGTAATTCGGGATCTGAAATGATTGTGCATATTCTCCTTGCAAGATTGAATGGTATATTAGTACGTGTATGTTTTGGATGGCATGATGTACACTGATGTAAATAAAAGATACTGTTTAGAGTCCGTTGGTTTTGAATATATGTCAGTCTGTATTTTCCCTTGTTCATTAATTATTAAAATGTCCAAAAAAGGTAGCTGATTATTGCTGTATTCCATAGTGAATTAAAGTTAGTATTTAGCCATTAATATTCTCATAAGAGATGAAACCGGTTGGACAATGAATTTACTGTGTATTTAACAGATGTGATATTCAAAAGAAGACATTTTGGTGTTTTCGTATTTTTATTTTCATTATAACTACTTGTTCCTCTGAATACTCAATCATTTCCTTCTAGTAGAAATTTGCATGTAAGCTACTTATAAGGGAACATTAAACTGTATTCCATACTGTGGAATCCTTAAAATCTGACATTGACAAAAAACAGCTGCATGCTATATAGTACATGTAAATAAACCTCTTCCATCCAGAATGGTCTGATATTGCAATTTGTTTAGATATCTCCTATAATAATAAATGTACACAACAGAATAGAAGGATTATGTAGTCGGTAATTTACTAATTTGGTCTCAGTGGCCAAGTATTCCAGGCAGTTGTGATTTTGTATTAATCACCATCATGTCAATACTACATGTATGGTTGTGAGATCAACTTGGCTTCAACCTGCAACCTTATTTGACAATAATTTTCTCCTGCCTACGTTGGTAGGTTCTTACTACTGTAGCATACTCCTTTAATTTAAAACTGGACACTAAGATATACAAGAATAATAGCTGAAAGTGGCACAAAACCTTAAAAAAAAATAAAAAAACAAATCATAGTGTCCAAAAGTGATGAAAACCATCCTTACATTTATGTGTATAAAGCAACATACACATTTTTTAAATGTCTGCATATCTCACTTTTGTCAGCTTCACATCTTTGCTATCACTGTATGCAGGTAATATTTTCACTTTGTTTTTAATTGATTTTTTGTTGTCTAAAATTTGTCAAAATGGTCATTTTCGACCTACTGGGAAGCAACTACCTTCTTCTGTTTTTGTTTTTCATCTGTATTTTTACTTCTGATTCCTAAATGCCTTTCTTCAGTTCTAATAAGGGGCCTTAGTGGACGAGTGTTTAAGGTACTTCATCTACTATTGATTACGTGGTATGTCAACACTGAGATTGCAGGCAGAGTGTACTCAACTTATATATATAAATCTTAATGAAGGTCAGGTTTTCTCCAGGTAATCCGGCTTCCTCCCCCAATAAAAACTTGACACCATGATATAGCTGAAAAATTGCTCAAAGTTGCGTTAATTAGCATTCAAATAAATTCTTATTAGGGATTGGCATGAAAAGATGAATATTCATGACCTTTTTTGTCCAATCAGAAAAAGGTGCAAAGTTAGCAGTTAATAGAACATTCTGGTGGTGTGAAGGTTAAAACTAGTAAATGTTCTGTAAATTGACTATTACATTACTATAAGGTATAACAGGATTTATACTCAATTCTATTAATTAGTGTATGTGTAATTTAGTGTATTAGTGTGTAGAATATTATGCTGTCTCTTGCTAATTAAAACTAGTTTGTTTCTATTAGTATTTAAGTGGAATTTTCAAGTTGATCATTTGAATCTTCAGTTCAAAGAAATTATTTAGCATAAGTTTATTATGAATTACTTGTATATTTCTTATATTAATTCAAAGAATCTGAAACTTACTTGTCCATGTATTTAAAAAACCCCTTATGTACCAACTAATTTCAAATATTAAATTTTTCTCATTGTTGTGCTTTTAAATGATGCAGTAGTTGATTTGTGAAAAAATGTTTGAAGCTTATTAGCAGATATATATGTACCAGTATTAACGGAGGTTGAAAAAAAAAGAACTTTCGATGAACTGAAATTCAATCAATAAAATGCAAGGAACAAAATTTCCAATCGCCCAAATCATTTGTCTCAACAAATTCTTGGTTTCTTGCAACACAGATGATGTTCTTGTCTGTAGCCTAGACATTATCAATGTTTCTGTTGGTATATCTTGTTATTATTAATGTCCAATCTATGTACTAGTATCAGATTCCTTTTATTTCTCTCATCATCAGCTTTGTACTCTTTCTTTTTTAGATCCTAATGCCATGTCACATAATGTCAATAAAACACCATTGGCATCAGCTGAAGAAATTGATAATGTTATCAACCTGTTATCTGCTTGTGGGCCTCCTTCTATAAAACATATGGCAACCATTCACGAAAACCAATTATCTGTCCCAATAATCTACACGTCACGTACTCCTTCACCTGGCAGTGATGATTTGAGACCTGGAAATGTTCAACGTCATTCAGAGGGATCGTTGGACTTTTCAAATATTGGTAGTCGTAACACATGGCCACATCGCTCAAGCCTACCTAGTGTGGCATTAAGTGGCCACACTAATTACCAGGAGGGTATAAGTAATCAAGGAACATTGCCTAGGAGGTTTTCTCATGAAATAAATAGGCCTTATTATCCAACGAATACTTCAGGTTGGGCATATCCTGATAGTAAATATGGTAATAGAACGTGGCCAATGAACAGCATGACCAGTCATTGGTATGTATTCCTTTATCTGCCAGATATTGATATTTTGGTTTCCATGAATGTTTTTGAAGGAAACAATTTGTTCAGCATTCCTTTTTCAACATCAGGATGGCTTAATTGAAATTTATTTGGAAAACACAAACTTGTACGCTTGTGTCACTTTGTGGCACTATGAATCTTGGTGTTAAATTTTGCAGTTATGTGGGGTTTAGAGTAACAAGGTCCATGTTGATTTTGAAATTACACATCTTGGCAAAAAGGTGTTAATTTTTTTGGAGCTTGAGTGTGTTTCTATTTTTCATAAATGGGTTAAAAATATGTGTTACTTATATTTTACTTTTTTTGTCTGTGAAAAAAGATATAAAAAGTTGTTGGATATTGTGAGCAATATAGGCATTTTATAAACATAACACTCTCACTCCACTATTCAAGATATATTTATTTAGTTTTAGCTAGCAGGTTAAAAGTTTCTGGTCATGATTTGGTCACATTAATGCAGTTTGAAAATTCAAGATTGCACATTCTAATGAAGTTCTTGATGTAACGTCAATTCTGATTGGATAACATGAATCATCAATTCCACAATTAATGCCATCAGATTTTAATGCACGCGCAGACATTATTTCCGTCAAATAAAAAATTCCAATTTGAATCAGTTAATTTAGTTTTTTATTGCTGTAGCATTAGAATGGAGAAAACTGTATTGTATTTGAAGATTTGCCGGCATCAATTGGTTATTTTATGGTTGGAAATATCCCTTTACTGGCTCCGCTTACGCATCGCCAATTAACCCAATTTCTGACCATCAAATCTCCAATTGATGCCAGCAAATCTTCAAATACAATACAGTTCTCCTAATTAGCATGAACTTTTAAAAGCCTAGGATAACATGGGAAATACCTATATATATATTTTTATAGATATTATCTTGTCAGAAACACAGAATGGATTTCATTGTTTTGAAACTGTATGGTAAGGTCTTTATGCACTTTTGGTCAAAATCATTGGAAATATAGTTAAAAACAATTGTGTGTAGAATAGACAGTCAGTAGATCTGAAATTCTAATTGTAAGGATCTGTAAAAACAGAAAAATGAGGTCCACACTGGTCACTACTATCTGTTATAACTATATTAAATTCACATACATGTTGAATCATTTTGTTCTTTATATGTGTTTCTGTTTGTAAGTTCTTTCTTTTGTATTTGCTGAACATGGCAGGGTTTTATGTTTTGCAAATAAATAAATTCTGTAAAAACTACAAAATAGAATGATGGCTATTATAGGGTATTTTTTGTTTTTGTTTAACCAAGGATGACATGAGACATATACATGTACTAATGCACAGAAAGATCTTTTTGCTAGAAAACATTAAACTTTAATCACTTTAATTGTTTTTAGTGAGGATTAGAAATTCATGGTGGCTGCCAGAGAATAATTAAATATTCATGGACTTGACAATAACATACCAGTAGGAAAAATGTACTAGCACTTATTAGAACCTACTTATCAGATTAAATGGTTTGTCACTGCAACATTTTTCAGTTGTACACAGGATTCCATGCCATTATGTTATATATTAAAACATGAATTACATTTGGCAAGTAAAAGCTATCGTTATGCACAAACTGTTTTTACATTTATGTTATGGTACATCTAACAATCTGTGTGCAGAAAGCTTAGTTTCCATGCTTTACATTTTGGTACATACACTGGTAGGTGTCACCTGACCTTGACCTCAATTTCATGGTCCAGCGACTACATTTTAGTTTTACGGTTATGACAGTTCCTCTGTAACCATGCATGGTAGGATGACTATATTTGGTATATAGATTGCTGATGACTAGTACATGGACTGTCTGGTAGGTGTCACCTGACCTTGACCTCAATTTCACGGTCTAGTGACTACGTTAAAGTTTTTGGGTTATGACAGTTCCTCTGTAACCACGCTTGGTAGGATGACAATATTTGGTTGCTGATGACTAATTCATGACTGTCTAGTAGGGGCCACCTGACCTTGACCTCCATTTCACTGTCCAACAACAATGTTCTAATTTTTGGGTTATGACAGATCCTCTGTAACCACGCATGGTAGGATGACAATATTTGGTATATAGGTTGCTGCTGATAACTAATGCTATTTACATAATGCTTATGACGAAATTTCGTTGCTGATGCAGAATGCAGGCAAGACGTTTTTCTGTGTCCACCCAGTCAGAGCCCCGTATTGTTGCTGTAATCATTCCCTTGTAGAATGACATGGTCATATTCCCCAGTCAGAGCCCCATATTGTTGCTGTAATCATTCCCATGTAGAATGACATGATCGTACTCCCCAGTCAGAGCGCCATATTGTTGCTGATATGTCCTTTTATGTGGATTTCTGACTGCATGCAGTGATCAATCATATAAACATTGTAAATGTGTTACAGCTCTGATATGATGAATAGTAGTTGGTCTGCTATACAGGACTCTGATGATCTAAGTGATGATTCTTCTTGTGGTGAACAATTTTTTGCAGTAGGACTGGACCTGGTACATGCTATGGATTCAAAGTAAGTGGGAATTAAATAAGGTCATATTATGTCAAAAGGATTTTTTTTCAGTTTTAGCACAGTACCCATTGATGCAGACTTCTCTAATTTGCTTATAAAATTTCGTGAAGTTTAGCAGTATTCTATCAGGCTTTAAGGGAAAAAAAATTAGATTTTTTTGTTTAAGTATAAAATATTCTGCCCTTTTTTGATACAGACATCTACTCTTCATATATGTGTGTCTTCAGCAGCTGGGTTCTCCAGGTACTAAGGCTTTGACCCCCAATAAAAATTGGCCGCTATGATATAGCTGAAAGTGGCATTAAGCAACATTCAAACAAACAAAATCAACAGATGAACTAGTTCTCAAATAACCCATATTTATTTTCCCTTTTCACATCTATAGTGATTTATAATTTACATGGTTATTGTGGGCTGCTGTGTGTAAGTGTGGTTAACACTGAATTCTCTATCATTCATTTTTACTGCCTGTGATAGTCTTAAATTTTCTAGTTTGTCAAATAATTTGGAATCATATTAATCACCAATTATTCCATTGAATGTCTTGTGTATGCTTCAAGCTGCCTTCTGTAGCCATGGCAGGACGGGAAATAAACTTCCAAAGACAATTTTCCAACAGTTTATGCCCACAGCCCAGATGTTGGTCAGTGGACTTGCTCAAAACTATTTCATTTGCTATAATACCCAACCTTAACTAACACCTGTAAGAATGGAGCTTTACAATGTGTGAATTATTACCATAGTCCTGTATTCTCTCTTGTATGTGTTATTTAGGTAACCAGTATAAGATGCATTTTGGTTAATTTTACAGGAATGGTAGCAGTGATGAAGAAAATGATAAACAAATAGAGCCATGGGGTACTGATGATAGAATGGTAAAAAAGAACATATTCATTGTTTATGGCTGGGTTACACAAAGTTATTGTATGGTGAAGTTAGTCTGGTGGTGATAAAAGGATGCTTATTTTATTATTTAAGTTGTAAATTATTATGGAATGGTAGTAGTAATAGGGTATGAAATAAAAAAGAGCAAGCTTGAGCTATTTCTCATGACTTCTCGTGATTGTCTGTAAATGTTTCCCATTTTAATCTTTACATCCAAAACCACTGGGCCAATTAGAACGAAGCATGGGTAAGAGAGGAGAAGAAATATCCAACATGACTTCCTTTGTCGATAATGAATTCTGATTGGCTAAAACCTTCTGAAAGACCCCTTAGAGGATTAATTTTTATTATTGTAGAAATATACATCAGATAAATTGGTAATCCAGACAGTGAGACATAATCCTTTCTCCTCTTTATTGTTTTTCTGAATTAACATAGTAAACAGTCAACATATTTTACAATTGTGACTCAGTCATTAAGTCCAAAGCTTGACTGTATCAGCAGTATATAATGTCCTCAGACAGCAGCTCTTCTGTAAACAAGTTACTTCAACATTGATGCATTCTGTATATTTAGAATTTTAAAAAATCTTCCCCAGAAAAAGAACTGTGAAAGAACAGGTCAAAATATTTTGTAACTTCTGTACACATGATGTATGTATGCAACCTGGCCATTTAATTCCTACACCTGTTTTTTTTTTATTCAAAGAAATTGTTTTTTCAGGAGAAAACTTTTTTACATATAAAATTGTGGTAGTTGAGATTGTAACTGTTCCAGTATAGTAGTCAGGCACACTAGTTATTTTTCTGTCACCAGTGTAACATAATCATAGCTACATGTAGGATATTATTTCTGACATTAGACAGACATCAAGCACATTATTATTTATTTCCTGTCTTATCTTTTTATTTTTTTACATTTTAATTTTTTATGTCTTTTTAGAGAGAAAACAAACCTTCAGCTGCATGGTTGTCGTCTACCCAAGCAGCCACTGATCAGACAAGGAACCATCGTCCTTTATCTATGCAGTGGAGTGATCCTCTAGCCAATAGAAACATGTGGCATTCTGCAGCAGGTTAGATTAAATGGTTCTTGTATTCATTTTGGGAAAGACCAGGGTGCCGTTTCATAAAGCGATCGCTAATTAACGTGCTCGTTATCCCATGCAATTTAAATGGGATAACGTGCACGTTAAGCTAACGATCGCTTTATGAAACAACACCCAGGTGATTTTCCAGTATTGATAAAAATTTTATGTCTTTCAAGCTTTCCCAAAAAACACATGAAAGTACCTATTTCTTGGTGAACAAACAGCTTTCACATTGCAATCTTCTTTAGCTTCTAAATTGATTAATATCTGGCATCATATCAAAACAAGAATTGTCATGTGAATGGCTCTTGTTGCAGATGCTCTGATTTGATGCCACAGCTAGTTGAGATGCATGCATGTGAAATCATTTTATTTTGTGATCTGCTGTGTTATAACACTTGATGTTTGGATTGGCATGTAAAAAGGGTAACATCGTGTGATAATTATACAAGTCTTATACAAATAAACAATAATAATAATAATAATAGTATATTCAATAAAATATCAACCATAGTAAGAAGTCACAAAACATAACATATGGCAAAACCAGTATAAATACAAGTGTATGTGCACTTGCCAATTTTGGAGAGTTGACATTTTATCTGGGATGATCCATAAAAGCTCTAGAGCTTGTTTCCAATGGGGTCCCATTATGTAAACATCTTAAATTGATAAACAGCACATATACCTTAATTGTTTCAGGTGAATATAAGTTTAAAGGAATAAACATTCGTACCTTAAAACAGTAGGATATTTATTTTCAATAAAATATGAATGGCTGAGATGAAGAACTACCCGAGTTTTCCCTCAAATGATCTTTTACACTATTTTTAAATCTATCTAGATTTTTAATACATTTTATGTTATTTGGTAAAGAATTCCAATCAAGTATGCCATTATAATAAAATGTGTTTTTCTGTTGGCTCTTGACTGGTGGGACCCAGAAGTTATATTCCCTATTTCTTGTGGCATGATTATGCTTATGCCGTACCTTTGTAAAATGCTGATACATATAACTTGGACAATTATGGTTATATATTTTATGTACATGGTTAAGTCTTAATTGCTTTACACGATTTTCTACATTTACATATCCAATACTTTTGAATACGTTATCATCTATTGTAGATCTATATCCACTCTCATACCATGCAGAACAGGCATAATCAAAATGACATTGTATCAAAGCTGTTACTAGTGTCTTTCTAGATGTTTCTGATAGACACTTTGCCTGTCTATAAAGAAACTTTAATCTTGAGTTTACCTTTTGTATTATATTATCTATAATTTTTTCTCCAGATAGAAGTTTATCGATATTTAAACCCAAATATTTCACACTTTTTTGAGCAGAAATTGTGTGATTATCACAAGTAACATTAAAGTTACGTACTTTGGAGAGTTTGCTTTTACTTATAGTCATATCATTGACATAACATAAAAATAATAATGGTCCCAAAATACTGCCTTGTGGAACTCCACATCTTATATATTTTAAATCTGACTCTGTACCATTAATACAAACTTTTTGTTGCCTATCACATAAATATGATTCAAACCATTTGGTACATTTGACGCCCATTGATTTAAGCTTTTGACATAAGATATTGTGGTCAACTGTGTCAAATGCCTTTTGTAGATCTAACATTATCATACCAGTATAAAGACCCTATTAAAGATGTTTCATTTTTAATGTGATCTAACAAATGTATAAGGCATGTGTCAGTAGAATAAGATGATCTAAAACCAGATTGTAAATTGTACAATAAATTGTTATCAACAAGATATTTCTCAAATTGAGAATACACAGATCTTTCTAAAATTTTAGACACAACAGCTAAGATACTAATTGGTCGATAGTTACTAACATCTAATCGACTATTTTTCTTAAATATGGGAAAACCCTGGCAGTCTTCATCTCATCAGGTACTAAACCTGAAGTCAAAGATAAATTCACAATATAAGTGATAGGTTTAGCTAAAAGAATAGATCCATCTTTCAAAAATCTTGATGGATTCCCATCCAAACCAGTGCTTTTACTAGGGTTGAGTTGGTTTAGTTGTTTAAAAACAAAGTCTTCACTAACTGGTTCTAATTTAAAAGTTAAATTATTAAAAAAGACATTCTTATAAAATTCTTTAAAAATATGTGTGGTAGTATCAAATAATCTTGGTACAGGAGGTAATTGTGACACAAGCTTAGCTGCGACAGTTGTGAAAAAGTTATTAAAATGATTTGCCACTGTATTAGAATCATGACAATTTTCATTATCAATATTCAAAACAACTTTACTTTTTTCTTTTTGCTTTGTACTATGACCCATACATTTAAATTGTTTCCATAAATTTTTAGGATTATTCTGATTTTCTTCTATTTTATTTTCAAAATAAGCTGACTTAGCTTTTTTTATCTCTCTTTGTGTTTTGTTTCTAAATTTACAAAATTCTTGATAAAAATATTTACTGTTGTTCTTCTTATACATGTACATACTAAATAGATGCCCTTCTCTGGATAATCTCAAGTATCTCACAAGTCATCCACTGTTCAGTGTGTTTTTTTATTTTAATTTCTCTTTTTGGAGCTACTTCATTTAAGATTGCAGTAAAAATGTCTTTAAATTTTACCCAAGCTCCATTTACATCTCTGCAAAGATATAGATCTGACCAAACACCAGCATTCAATTTTTTGCAAAATTCTCCTTTTGAATAATGTTTTGTTGATCTTATTTTAATTATATTTTCTGTTTTAAAAAAATTAGATTTTCTTTCGACTTTTCTAGAAAAATAAGTTATACAATGGTCACTCAGACCAACAGAAATAACACCTGATTGGTTAACTCTTTCTTCATAATTTACTACAATATGATCTAGCAAAATTTACTACAATATGATCTAGCAAACATGTAATATATTTTGGTAACTAGATAGTAGGATTTAGAAATAAGGAACTAATGCCAGAAAAGTAGTTGGAAGATTTATTAAAAAGTAATAAAGATTATCAGGCCACTGTTACTACAACACAAATGTCTTCAGTAATAGTTACATAACTATACAGAAGCTGAGAATTGCAAGAAACATTTGTACATTCAAAGAACTGTGTTATATATAATTATAACCTTGGCTTATTTTACAGGTTCTCAGCATGTATCCAGTTTTGGAAACTTGAAGTAGTTATTCTGAGTATAAGAAGAGCTTGTTTTAGAGTATTAGGAGAACTTTACAAATCAGTATTGTTTATCTATGATTAATTTGTTAAATAATAGCAATTTCAGCTTTTTGTCCTATTAAAGTTACTTGAAAATATATTTTTGATTGCACAGGTCTCCATTGGTGTGTCTAAAAAGCCTGTTAAGTGCTATTATAATTTAGATAGAAATTATACATGGGTGTAACTGAGAATTTATAGGGCAATAAATACCAGCAATTTTAATTGAGTATCAGTTTCACAGATGTCATCTTAAGAAAGGTTTTTTAGCCTGGTACTCTTGTCATCAATATATGGTTTATGATTATCAGACATTATAAACATAAATTTACTGACATTGTTTTACCTGAATGCAATCACATATAAAGTTAAAGATTAAAATTATTTGTCACACTGCAAACAGTTATTGTTTTTTAATCATGTGTGGGTTATCCTTATTTAATGTATTTTACATTGTTAGATTATGTATTTATTGTTATTATATTGTTCAGTTTTTACATATTTTATCAGCCACCTGTCCCTGTTTCACAAGCACTTGTTTTTTTTAGCATGAAATTTACAAATTATATGTAGACTGACTGATCTTGACATGAAAGTTGTCAGATAGCAACATGTTAGAATTACTATCAATGACCATAATTACTGAAAAAAAATTCTTATTAATTATCACAAGACTTTTGCTTTAAATGTGTGTTTCAACTTACCGAGTCTCCTTAGTTCTTTGAAGAAAAAAACATTACTGAACTTAACAATATTATACAAACTTATTTGGAAAAGAAGGCTTTCTTGAGCTTTATTGTTTCATATCAAGTACACATACATTTTGTATCTCCATAAATAAATTTGCTGAGAATACTGACTTTTGATTGGCTGGAAAATATTTTTTATCAGATGATGGAAAAAATAAATTGATTGTCATGGAGACACGCACCCTTTGACTTCATATATTACTCTGCAAGAAACTAACAGTTTTTGTGTTGATCTCTTTTTTCAAAAATGTCCAGTTACAAAAATAAAATTGTTGAGTTTATTCTATTGTTTGAATTTATTCATAAGTATTAACTACAAAAAATATTTTCTCCATCAAGGGATAACCAAATTTTCGTTGTGCACATTTAATATTATAGGATTATTGCATGAATATTGGGAATTATTACTATTCATGTAAAAAACTTTCATTATAATCGGAGTCTATTATTCTGGCATATTTTAACAAAGAACAAATAGCGTAGTAGTATTATGAATAAGCATATTACATGGCATATAACATGTCATATGCATATAGGCGGGGCTATTCGGCGTTGCTTAATAAATATGTCATAACTGATTTTTTGGACATCAGCTATGCGCTTTATACAATGCGAAAATATTATCTTACCAAAGTTTTGGTTTAAGTATATAGTCTGCCAACAGGCTGAAGGAAAATGTCAACATGTAGGTTTGGCAATGTTTATTATGTTTATAATGTTTGTTAAACTTGTTTAATTTGGGATGAATTTTGTTAGCACATGCCATTGCCTGATTTGATCTTATTACGATGTTGGAACAATTAACATTCATAGTAATAATAACAATAATACTGTCTTTGTCATGTCATATGCCAAAATATGTCCCAAGGTAAGAAGGCATAATGCACTTCCCTTCGGGTCGTGCATTATGCCTTCTAACCTTGGGACATATTTTTGCATATGACATGACAAAGACAGTATTATTGTATAAATATTGCCCCAAGCAAGTGTTATATTGCACGAGCTTGCGAGTGCAATATAGCATCTTGCGAGGGACAATATTTCCCAATATTCATGCAAAACCCTTTTATTATATAGTTAATATAGTTTAAGGTGCTCAAAACCCTTTTATTATATAGTTATAATTTTTTTGTGCTTTTAAGTGATTATCTATTATCTTTGCTATTTTGTAATATTTTACTAGGTCCAATATTATCATATTTTCACTTGGTCAATATTACAGATATATATTTTGATGTAGATTTACATATAATAACAACAGATTTTTTTGGTCAATTTTGTGTTTTTATTTGTTGCTCCTTATTGTTGTTAATATATGGCCACACACTTGAATTTCGTCCATACTCGAAATTCGGCGATTACCTTTCATTCGGCAATGTAAACAATGATCCCAAGGGTAAATTAGTTTTAAAATATCTTGCATTTTTGCTCTAGCCAAATGACTCCTAAATAAAAAAATACAATACGTTTCAGCGAAATTAACGTCTGTTCAAGCGACACACTTTCATCGCCGAAACTCGAGTGTACTCCTGCTTTGAAACAAGCCACTAGTACATGATATTTAAATCAGTTTTGTACAGTTTACACTTGATTTTTCCTTTTATTGGTCTATGAAATTTACTTTTATCTACAGTCGAATTCACTTCCATTTGTTGAGTTCAAGCGATTCTGCTAATTTAACCCTCGAGAGCAGATCATGTATGTCACTTTCGGCCATGTTTGTTGACCAAACAACAGTAAAATATAAAAGCCGATGTTCGGAACACATCTGTACTTTTCCCGGAAATTACATAAAAGGCCGAGATTCAGTGTAAAATATGAAAATATACTGCACTTTATTGCTATATGAAATACAATGGGGGGAAAAATATTACTATATAATAAAACCTGCTACACGGATTATATAATGTGCAAAACAGAAATTTATTTATTCCTCGATGGAGAAACTATTTTTTGTACTTAATCCTTAATAAAAGAAATCTTACAATCTTAAAGGAAGATACACTTTCCACAAGACACTGATCTCGCCCTAAAATTTCTTTTTGAATTGAATGGGTTATGAGTTTCTTTCTACAAGATTGTCATTATTTTCTTAGCTTCCATTTTTGTTTACAAATATAATGTTTATAGAATGATAGATAAAAATCAAGCTTACTGAAGTTACCATTCAAGTACAGTTTCTTTAAATAGATTTGTTCAGACCTCGTAAACATTATAGACATTTGGTAGTCTTCATAATACCAAATATTATTACATTTGTATTTTTCAGTATTTAAAACAAATTTGTTAAGTTTAATTGTGTTTATATTTAACATGTTTGTTTTATGTTCATTATGACACACCAGTAGGTGACATGTATTTTATGATTTTTGCCAGTGGTGCATTATTATACATTTGTTTTTTGTCTCGCCTGCGACAAAAGTCGCTGGAGGCGAGACATATGTATGGGAATCCGGCGGCGGCGGCGGCGGCGGCGGCGGCGTAAACACTTGACATCTTGCTTCATATCTTTGTAAGCCCAAGCCCTAGGTCCATCAAATTTGGTCCAGAGGTAGCTTATGATGAGTACTTGCCAGTCAGTCACCTGTCACCTGACCTTGACCTCAATTTCACGGTCCAGCGACTACGTTAAAGTTTTTGGGTTACGACAGTTCCTCTGTAACTACGCATGGTAGGATGACAATATTTGGTGTATAGGTTGCTGATGACTAGTACATGACTGTCTGGTAGGTGTCACCTGACCTTGACCTCAATTTCACGGTCCAGTGACTACGTTAAAGTTTTTGGGTTATGACAGTTCTTCTGTAACTACGCAGGGTAGGATGACAATATTTGGTGTATAGGTTGCTGATGACTAGTACATGACTGTCTGGTAGGTGTCACCTGACCTTGACCTCAATTTCACGGTCCAGCGACTACGTTAAAGTTTTTGGGTTACGACAGTTCCTCTGTAACTACGCATGGTAGGATGACAATATTTGGTGTATAGGTTGCTGATGACTAGTACATGACTGTCTGGTAGGTGTCACCTGACCTTGACCTCAATTTCACGGTCCAGCGACTACGTTAAAGTTTTTGGGTTATGACAGTTCCTCTGTAACTACACATGGTAGGATGACAATATTTGGTGTATAGGTTGCTGATGACTAGTACATGACTGTCTGGTAGGTGTCACCTGACCTTGACCTCAATTTCACGGTCCAGCGACTACGTTAAAGTTTTTGGGTTACGACAGTTCCTCTGTAACTACACATGGTAGGATGACAATATTTGGTATATAGGTTGCTGATGAATAGTACATGACTGTCTGGTAGGTGCTATTTGACCTTGACCTCAATTTCACGGTCCAGTGACTACGTTAAAGTTTTTAGGTTACTGCTGTTCCCCTGTAACCAAGCATGGTAGGATGACAATATTTGGTATATAGGTTGCTGATGAATAGTAAATGATTGTCTGGTAGGTGTCACCTGACCTTGACCTCAATTTAACGGTTCAGCGACTTTGTTAAAGTTTTTGTATTAGGACAGTTCCTCTGTAACTATGCATAGTATGGTGACAATAATTGGTATACAGGCCGCTGCTCATAATTAATGCTATTTACGTAATGCTTATGACGAAATTTATTTTCGTTACTGATGCGGAATTCAGGCGAGACGTTTTTCTGTGTCCACACTTGTTTTTAATTTTAGTGCTTTATTTAGATGTAATTATTTTTGTTTGCTTTTTCAGTTGTAGTTCATCTAGACAATTACATTGCATATGTGAAAACAGTATTAAAGTTTATATGATTTTCTGAGGAAAAAGTTAACTGATTTTGATAATTTTAGATCCAAGGCCCTGTTTTAGAAATGCAATAGTTTCAATAAATGAAATTAGAGCAACAAACCTTCACGAGACAACTTTCTGGCTTATTCTGGGGTAATCTTAACCTCATCACTTAAAGTTGATTAGTATACATGTTATTCAGAAATCAATTGGCAGAAGATTGAAAATAATGATATTAATATAAATGAAATAAACTAAAGTTAATCTCATGGAGTTGGGGTTATGTTTGTTATCAATTAATTAAATGTAACTTAAATTTGTATCCACTTAACTGCTGTACTATACTATAGTTTTAATATCCATAGCCTTATGAATGTTATATTCTACAAACAGTCATGTTATTATGGCTTCTGGTCAGAAAGTAGTTCTCATGTTTAAATTACAGAAGCAATTCTCGCCTTTTAGATGATTGTGTCATTATTTTCCCATTAAAATCCAGGGCAAAGGTCCATTAGATAGATTTCACTATCTTCCATCCACACTTTTCACTTATCATTTTTAAAATGCTAGTTTTTAAAAAATAATAACTTCTCATAGACCATTACAGCTTGAACTAGTTTTATGCAGAGAGTATAATTTAAATCATGTTCATTCTTCTAGTTCAGAATTTGTTATTAAATGTTGTCCTTGCAAATTTTATTTATAGGATAATTAATTGGGCGGAGTGACGCATAACGCATCTGATTAAACAGTGCGCGAATCTGATGCTGTATGCGGCACAAGTGATCATATTTTGGATATTCACAATGCCCAATTGATTATCCTATTTATTATATAGATCAAAATTGTTTTCGTAAAATTTTAATGCTTAATCCTAAATTTTATGAACGGCGGATGAATATCTGTATAGTACAAAACCAACTGACATTTTGGCGGGAAAAAACCAGAGAGTGAAAATAAACGATAATTTTCACATGTGATTTACCGTGATTTCTGTCACTCTGAAAATTTGATATTTCATCTCTATCTATATAATAAATAATAAATCTTATATCAGGGTAGCAACATTGTTGGTCTTTTGTTTGAGCTTAATCTAAAAAAAAATATTAAAATTTATGTGTAAATATAAAAATTTGTAGTGCAATTCAAGATGTCATTCAATTCTGACGTGAAATTAAAATGAACAAAAGCCTTGTGTAAATTATGTAAATGAAAATGTTTTTAGTCTTCGTTGATTCTGATAACATAAAAATTTGTATATTGAAGACTATCTACATGTAAACTTTCTACCATCACTTTGTATCAATCATCTTTTTTTAGCTGTTAGTCATTTAATATTAGTCTTAAAGGCAGGATTTTACAGAAATTAAATTACATGTACATGTATACAGAAATTAATTATGTCTGCAACACATCTGTTTTAGTATTCAAAGACTTGCATGTCACTTGATAACAAACTATACATAATGACTGTCACATCTTGATTTTGTTAAAAGATAAACATGTGGAAATCATGCGTAGACCTGTATACAATGACAGTCTCTTTTATACATCAGGGTGACCATCAGTCCTATGATGAACGATTATCATGCTTAAATGAAGTATCATGGTAATAAGTCTTTTATATACAGGATTTTTGTAATGGGATGTACAAATTGTATATGTTTTTGTTTTTAAAGATATTAAAATTCTATATTATTTAGTTTATAGGATCCAAATTGGTGGTTATTCTATTTCAGTTCTTATTATTTAGGTTCACAATATTGTTTGAAGTAACAACTAAGATAGAAATTGAATAATTTAACTGTTTTCTTTTTAGAAGGATTTGTTATACAGTTATTGACTGGGTCCGAGGACAACAGCTGTTTTGTTTAAGCTGGGTACTGTTGCCCTGAGTTGCAGAGTGGCAGAAGGACAATTGTTCCGTTAGATGTCCACACAAAAAGCTGTTGTCCATAGAGCCAGTCAATAATTGATTGTTATACCTTATATTTTAATCAATCTTTTACTTCTTAATTTAGTATTACCAGCCATTAGTTACCCTAACATATAACTCTCCATTGTACAGTCATGTGATTCTTTAGATTTTTCATAAAAACCAATGAAATAATTGTGGCTTACATAATCTTTAACTAATTTTGAAACTAGTTGCATATTACATATTTTGTGTCAGTTTAAGTGTTTTCCATTTCTGCGCCCAACAGATAGGATGTTAATTTTAAAAAATGTTGCACAGAATTTTTAGCGTCACATGACACACATGCATCAAGTAACTAATGAATGTTAAACAATTGAAAATTGTTCAAAGAATCATGGATATTAACGTTTAAGAAAAGTAAACAGTTAAAAAATTGATTTTCTTTATTTATAAATAAATATAGGTGAAAAATATGAGTTATAACAATAAATTATATTTTTTCTTTGTAATCTTTCAGTTACACTTAGCACAGTTATACCATGTGGGTGTTTACAGGCCTCATAAAATGTCCATTTTAAATATTCATGGAGTGTGAACAATGTGAGAAATATTTTATAAACCAAGGCTTACAGTTTGGTTAATGCCAGTAGAAACAGGATTGTGATAACCTCTGTTGAATAGTTATTATTTATATTGTCATCTGGTATGAATCAGTTATTTTGATAATAAACTTTGCTGTGCAAAGGTTAATACGTATATGTAGTTATTGATTAGCCAGGACCAAAGACTTTTCTATCTGTTTACAACTTAAACTTTCCCTGCTGACATTCCAATCCAATGGCTTGGCAATTTTCCATCCATCTTACATTACTGCTTGTTTTTAAGGATTTCAAATTGAACAATTTAGAATTGTTGTCTTACATATTTTGGTAAGACTAGTACAAACAATTTTTTAATTTTTTGGCAAAACCAAATGTGAACTAAAACCTAAATCTATTTTATCATAGAATTTACAAATTACGAGTTTGTCAAAATGTTGTCATCCAAACATTCAGTTTGACAAATATTTGATAAAATGTTTCTCAAAATACTGGACCAACATGAACCAAACTTTGCATATAGTCATTGATAGTTGTATTGCAAACAGATATCAGATGGTACCAACAAGGAATCAGGATGACATGTAAGATGATTAAAGATGATTTTGGTATCCTTGCTAGGAGCCAATGTTAAACATTTTACCAGTATGTATATAACTTCATTTTGATTAATTGAATGGTTGCTTAAAGTCCAGCAAGCAGTATTTCAGCTATATTCAAGTTACTAAGCAATAAATCAGTTTGTGAAGTAGGATGCAAAGGATGGACAATTTTTATGCCACAGAAAATATACATGAAGTGGGTAAGAATTAAAAGTTTAATTTTATTTAATTGTAGCAGCTACAATGTAACTACTCTTTTTGAATGCTACAACGGACTACTAGTATAAGTGTGGCACTCAATAAACTTGTTTCCTGCTATAGTATGCCATCAAGCCTTGAGACATTATCCCCCCAATGTAAATATTTAGCTGATATGTAATTACATGTATTTCTGTCTACATTGTTTATTGTCCTTTTGTATGTAATTATGTCTGTCTTGATTCTCTTTTTGACAGTTTTCATGGTATTCGGTATTGCCTTCATTAGTACAAGGTAAACTTGCAGTGATATGTACACAATGACAGTACCAGTAATATGTACACTATGACAGTACTAGTAATATGTACACAATGACATTACCAAGAATATGTACACAATGACAGTACCAGTAATATGTACACTATGACATTACCAAGAATATGTACACAATGACAGTACCAGTAATATGTGTACACAATGACAGCAAAAATAATATGTACACAATGACTGTACCAGTAATATGTAAGAAATGACATTACCAGCAATATGTCCATAATGACAGTACCAGTAAAATGTACACAACTACAGTACCAGTAATTTGTACACTGTACACAATGACAGTACCAGTCAAATGTACACAATGACAGTACCAGTAATATCTACAATATGACAGTACCAGTAATATCTACAAAATGACAGTACCAGTAATATCTACAAAATGACAGTACCAGTAATATGTTCACTATGCCAGTACCAGTAAAATGTACACAATGACAGTACCAGTAAAATGTACACTATGACAGTACCAGTAATATCTACAAAATGACAGTACCAGTAATATGTACACTATGACAGTACTATAGTAATATGTAGACAATGACAGTACCAGTAATATGTACACAATGACTATTAGTAATATGTACACAATGACAGTACCAGTAATATGTCCACAATGACAGTACCAGTAATATGTACACAATGACAGTACTAGTAATATGTACACAATGACAGTACCAGTAAATGTACACAATGACAGTACCAGTAATATGTACACAATGACAGTACCAGTAATATGTACACAATGACTACTAGTAATATGTACACAATGACAGTACCAGTAATATGTACACAATGACTACTAGTAATATGTACACAATGACAGTACCAAGAATATGTACACGATGACAGTACCAGTAATATGTGTACACAATGACAGTACCAGTAATATGTCCACAATGACAGTACCAGTAATATGTCCACAATGACATTACCAGTAATATGTACACAATGACAGTACTAGTAATATGTACACAATGACAGTACCAGTAAATGTACACAATGACAGTACCAGTAATATGTACACAATGACAGTACCAGTAATATGTACACAATGACTACTAGTAATATGTACACAATGACTACTAGTAATATGTACACAATGACAGTACCAGTAATATGTCCACAATGACAGTACCAGTAATATGTACACAATGACAGTACTAGTAATATGTACACAATGACAGTACCAGTAAATGTACACAATGACAGTACCAGTAATATGTACACAATGACAGTACCAGTAATATGTACACAATGACTACTAGTAATATGTACACAATGACAGTACCAGTAATATGTACACAATGACTACTAGTAATATGTACACAATGACAGTACCAAGAATATGTACACGATGACAGTACCAGTCATATGTGTACACAATGACAGTACCAGTAATATGTCCACAATGACAGTACCAGTAATATGTCCACAATGACATTACCAGTAATATGTACACAATGACAGTACTAGTAATATGTACACAATGACAGTACCAGTAAATGTACACAATGACAGTACCAGTAATATGTACACAATGACAGTACCAGTAATATGTACACAATGACTACTAGTAATATGTACACAATGACTACTAGTAATATGTACACAATGACAGTACCAGTAATATGTACACAATGACAGTACCAGTAATATGTACACAATGACTACTAGTAATATGTACACAATGACAGTACCAAGAATATGTACACGATGACAGTACCAGTAATATGTGTACACAATGACAGTACCAGTAATATGTCCACAATGACAGTACCAGTAATATGTACACAATGACTACTAGTAATATGTACACAATGACAGTACCAAGAATATGTACACGATGACAGTACCAGTAATATGTGTACACAATGACAGCAAAAATAATATGTACACAATGACAGTACCAGTAATATGTAAGAAATGACATTACCAGCAATATGTCCATAATGACAGTACCAGTAAATTGTACACAACTACAGTACCAGTAATTTGTACACTGTACACAATGACAGTACCAGTCAAATGTACACAATGACAGTACCAGTCAAATGTACACAATGACATTACTAGTAATATGTACACAATGACAGTACCAGTAATATGTACACAATGACAGTACCAGTAATATGTACACTATGACAATACCAGTAATATCTACACTATGACAGTACCAGTAATATGTTCACTATGACATTACTAGTAATATGTACACAATGACAGTACCAGTAATATGTACACAATGACAGTACCGGTAATATGTTCACTATGACAGTACCAGTAATATGTACACAATGACAGTACCAGTATTATCTACAAAATGTAAGTACCAGTAATATCTACAAAATGACAGTACCAGTAATATGTTCACTATGACAGTACCAGTAATATGTACACAATGACAGTACCAGTATTATCTACACTATGACAGTACCAGTTATATGTACACATTGACAGTACCAGTATTATCTACACTATGACAGTACCAGTAAATGTACACAATGACATTACTAGTAATATGTACACAATGACAGTACCAGTAATATGTACACAATGACAGTACCAGTAATATGTACATTATGACAATACCAGTAATATCTACACTATGACAGTACCAGTAATATGTTCACTATGACATTACTAGTAATATGTACACAATGACAGTACCAGTAATATGTACACAATGACAGTACCGGTAATATGTTCACTATGACAGTACCAGTAATATGTACACAATGACAGTACCAGTATTATCTACAAAATGTAAGTACCAGTAATATCTACAAAATGACAGTACCAGTAATATGTTCACTATGACAGTACCAGTAATATGTACACAATGACAGTACCAGTATTATCTACACTATGACAGTACCAGTTATATGTACACAATGACAGTACCAGTATTATCTACACTATGACAGTACCAGTAAATGTACACAATGACAGTACCAAGAATATGTACACGATGACAGTACCAGTTATATGTACACAATGACAGTACCAGTAATATCTACACTATGACAGTACCAGTAATATGTACACTATGCCAGTACCAGTAAAATGTACACAATGACAGTACCAGTAATATGTTCACTATGACAGTACCAGTAATATGTACACAATGACAGTACCAGTATTATCTACAAAATGTAAGTACCAGTAATATCTACAAAATGACAGTACCAGTAATATGTTCACTATGACAGTACTAGTAATATGTACACAATGACAGTACCAGTAATATGTCCACAATGACAATACCAGTAATATGTACACAATGACAGTACCAGTAATATGTCCACAATGACAGTACCAGTAATATGTGTACACAATGACAGCAAAAATAATATGTACACAATGACTGTACCAGTAATATGTACACTGACAGTACCAGTTATATCTACAAAATGTAAGTACCAGTAATATCTACAAAATGACAGTACCAGTAATATGTTCACTATGACAGTACCAGTAAAATGTACACAATGACAGTACCAGTAATATCTACAAAATGACAGTACCAGTAATATGTACACTATGACAGTACCAGTAATATGTACACAATGACAGTACCAGTAATATGTACACAATGACTACTTGTAATATGTACACAATGACAGTACCAGTAATATGTAGACAATGACAGTACCAGTAATATCTACAAAATGACAGTACTAGTAATATGTACACAATGACACTACCAGTAATATGTACACAATGACAGTACCAGTAATATGTACACAATGACTACTAGTAATATGTACACAATGACAGTACCAGTAATATGTAGACAACGACAGTACCAGTAATATGTACACAATGACAGTACTAGTAATATGTACACAATGACATTACCAGTAATATGTACACAATGACAGTACCAGTAAATGTACACAATGACAGTACCAGTAATATGTACACTGACAGTACCAGTAATATGTACACAATGACAGTACTAGTAATATGTACACAATGACAGTACCAGTAATATGTACACAATGACAGTTCCAGTAATATGTACACAATGACATTACCAGTAATATGTACACAATGACAGTACCAGTAATATGTGCACAATGACAGTACTAGTAATATGTACACAATGACAGTACCAGTAATATGTACACTATGACAGTACCAGTAATATGTTCACTATGACAGTACCAGTAATATCTACACTATGACATTACCAGTATTATCTACAAAATGACAGTACCAGTAATATGTACACTATGACAGTACCAGTATTGTATACACAATGACAGTACCAGTAATATGTACACTATGACAGTACCTGTATTGTATACACAATGACAGTACTAGTAATATGTACACAATGACAGTACCAGTAATATGTACACTATGACAGTACCTGTATTGTATACACAATGACAGTACCAGTAATATGTACACTATGACAGTACCTGTATTGTATACACAATGACAGTACTAGTAATATGTACACAATGACAGTACTAGTAATATGTACACAATGACAGTACCGGTAATATGTTCACTATGACAGTACCAGGTAATATGTTCACTATGACAGTACCAGTAATATCTACAAAATGACAGTACCAGTATTATCTACAAAATGACAGTACCAGTAATATGTACACTATGACAGTACCAGTATTGTATACACAATGACAGTACCAGTAATATGTACACTATGACAGTACCTGTATTGTATACACAATGACAGCACCAGTAATACGTACACAATGACAGTACCAGTAAAATGTACACAATGACATTACCAAGAATATGTACACAATGACAGTACCAGTAATATGTACATAATGACAGTACCAGTAATATGTACACAATGACTACCAGTGAAATGTCCACAATGACAGTACCTGTAATATGTAGACAATGACAGTACCAGTAATATGTACACTATGACAGTACTAGCAAAATGTACACTGACAGTACTAGTAATATGTACACTATGACAGTACCAGTAATATGTACATTATGACAGTACCAGTAATATGTACATTATGACAGTACCAGTAATATGTACATTATGACATTACCAGTTATATGTACACAATGACATTACCAGTAATATGTACACAATGACAGTACCCGTAATATGTACACAATGACAGTACCAGTAATATGTACACAATGACAGTACCAGTAGTATGTACATTATGACAGTACCAGTAATATGTACATTATGACAGTACCAGTAATATGTACATTATGACAGTACCAGTTATATGAACACAATGACATTACCAGTAATATGTACACAATGACAGTACCAGTAGTATGTTCACAATGACAGTACCAGTACAATGACAGTACCAATAATGCAATCTCTTTAGTGGTTGTTTAAAAGATTTTCACGAAAGGTGAAAATTTAATTAAAACCAGAGGCTCTTAAGAGCCTGTATCGCTCACCTGATTTTATAGGCAATGAAGATAGTATTACCCTGATATTAAAGTAAGTCCTGTTATTTTCAATAAACTTTAAAGGGGACCATCCAAATAATAATGCTAGTAAGTTTTATTTCCATTGGTTACCCGGTTTCAGAGAAGAAGCCTTTTGAAACTTTTTCCCATAGGGTCTTATGTTAAACTAAGGCCTGTGTTGCCGGCAATTTTGAATTCCAGATGGCATAGAAAACATGAACTTTATAAACCTCACCTCACCTATCTTCTTCATCCCCAGTGGGACTTAAGGCCATAATCAGTTCCCTCCATTTCCCTCTGTCCTGTGCTATATGCTGGGCCTGTCCTAGGCTATATCCCTGTTCCTGTAGCTCTGATTAGATGGTTCTCGTCCAGGTGGTTCGAGGTCTGTCAGGTTTTCTCTTCCCAGGTGGTGTCTAGCTTAGAGTTACTTTCGGAATGCTGTCTTGTGGCAACCTAAGCACATGTCCCAGCCATCTGAAGCGTCTCCTTTTCAACTCTGTTGCAATAGAATGTCAGTTAGATTTCTTTAGCAGCTCTTCATTTCTTATCTTTTGTGGCCAGAATATTCCCATTATCCGCCTCAAGCATTTGTTCTGGAACACCTCCAAATTCTGCAAGTCACTCTGGATAATAAGCCAGCACTCTGACCCATACATCAATACTGATTTAACATTACTGTTGTATATGCGTATTTTTGTAATTTTGCTATACACTTTTGACTTCCAAATTGGCTTTAGTCTTGCAAAGGCAGTACGGGCTTTCGATAATCTCGCCTGAATATCTTTCTTAGTGCCATTGTCCGAGCTTATCACGCTGCCAAGGAAGGTAAAGTCTTCAACTGTCTCTGTTGGGTTGTTATTAATGGTGATGGGTTCTGACAGTTTTGCATTAACAACCATCACCTTGGTCTTGGTAGTGTTTATTTTAAGACCAGTCTGTTCTGCATAATAGTTGAGGGATGTTGTTTGCTCCTGTAAATGATGTCTTGATGTAGAAATTTCTGCAAGGTCATCCGCAAAATCTAGGTCTTCTAGTTGCGAAAACATCGACCATTGGATTCCATGCTTAGTGCTGGTGGTTTTTCGTTGAATCCAATCAATCGCCATTAAAAACAAAATAGGTGACAGTATGCATCCTTGTCTTACGCCAGATCTAACATTGAATGGTTCGGAGATGGTATGTCCAAGTATGATACTACATTCAAAGTTCGTATAAAAGAGTTTTATTAGAGCGGTGATTTTGGGTGGTATACCATAGGCTCCAAGGATACAAGGTGTCTCTGTGGACGCTGTCAAAAGCTTTTTGGAAGTCAATATAGTTGATGAATAGAGGCATGTTCCATTCTATAGTTTGTTCAATAATATTACGGAGCGTGAATATCTGATCTGCACATCCACGTCCCTTTCTAAAGCCGGTTTGCTCTTCTCCCAGCTTTGAGTCAATTACATCATCGACCCTAGCAAGAATAATCTTACAGAAAACCTTGCTTGTACAGACAGTAAAGTTACCCACTCTCCAGTTGTCACAGTTCTGCAGTCTTTTTCGGGATTTTTACAATAAGACCTTAAGACCAGTCAGGTGGTATAACTTTTCTTTCTCAAATGCTTGAAAATAGTTTGTGGAATATTTTACTGGAGGTGTTTATGTCAAACTTAAGAAGTTCAGCATTGATGGAGTCCCAGCAGCTTTATTATTCTTTAGGGATTTAATGGCTTTCTGTACTTCATCTAACGATGGGTGACTGATGTCAATGTTGATGTCTTCAGCAACTGGTGTAGGATCTGCTGAAGATGGTGGATCAGTACAGTTCAAGACCTATTTGAAGTGCTCCACCCATCGCCTAGCTTGTTATTCCTCTGTAGTTAATGCATTTCCTTGTTTGTCTTTGACCTGTGTAGTTTGAGCTCTTACAGTACCACATAGTTGGTTTGTGATCTTATATACTGTTCTCATTTCTCCCCTTCCTGCAGCCTCTTCTGCCTCTCTTGCCATTGTATCTACAAATTGTCCTTGGTCCTGTAGGAACTTTTAAGTTGTTCTTGTATCCTTGTTGATTTTGTATTAAGGATTTTATGCTTCAGATCTTTGCGTTCTTCAACTTTCCCCCATATTTCTTCAGTTAACCATACCTTGATTTTCTTTGTTTGGTACCCCAGTATATTTTTTGCTGTTTCCAGGTATGCTTCTTTAATTAACTTAATTAACTCATAATGGTCTTGCACACTATCATCATTCATTATACTAAGAGCGCTGAAGCGATTCTTCAATTCCAAATTAAACGCTTTTTTTACATTTGGAATGTTCAGTCGTGGAATATCAAGTCTCTTTATGGTACCTTTTTCCTTCGGTGCTTTTTTTAGCTTTAGTTGAATTACAGCTCTGACCAGATAATGATCACTGTTGACATCTGCACCCCTCAGAGCTCTTACGTCTAACAGAGACCTTCTCCATTTTGCATTGATGATGACATGGTCAATTTGGTTCACAGTAATACCATCTGGTGATTTCCAAGTCAGTTTGTGGATGTTCCTATGAGGAAAGACAGTGCCTCCAATTACACATCTGTTTGATAGGCAGAAATCAACCGTTTTCGTTTCGAGCACCGCAGCAATGTTTCCCAATAACCTGTTCTATGTTGGTGTTGTCAGAGCCTAGTTTTGCATTAAGATCTCCAGTGACAAGTACCATGTCATGTTGAGGAACTTTTTCAAAGACTGCTTGTAGCTGGTCATAAAAATCATTCTTGTATTCTTCATCCCCATCGTTTGTACGAGAGTAGCACTGTATTATGGTCAGTTTACAGAATTTGGAATTGAACCTTGCTGTTATTAGGCGATCGTTAATGGGTTGCCACTGCAATAGTGTTTTCTCTACCTCTTTGCTGATGATAATAGCAACTCCACTGGCATGGTTAGTGTGTTTTCCTGAGTATAAGATGGTGTAAGATGTCCACTGTTCAATCTCAGTTTTCCTAATCTTGACCACCTACATTCACTTACACCAAGGATATCTATACCATATTGCTTCATTTCTTTCGTGACTTGGGCAGACTTGCAAGTTTCATACATTGTACTACGTTCCAAGCTCCAACTTTGATCTTATGTTTTGGTCTCAAAAGACCTTCCAAATAATATTGCTAGTAAGTTTTGTTTAAATTGGTTAAACGGTTTAAGAGAAGAAGCCCTTTAAAACTTTTTCCCCATAGGGTCCTATGTTAAACTAAGTCTTGCGGTGGCGGTCATATTGGTTTACCAATCCAATTAAAAAAAAACTTTGTAAAGGTAAATCCAATGAACATTATGGCCAAGTTTGGTTTCAATTGGCGAAGTGGTTTCAGAGAAGAAGATTAAAATGTAAAAAGTTTACAGACGCCGACGACAACGACGATGACGCCGCCGACGGAGGCAAAGTGTTAACAATAGCTCTCCAAACTAGATATCAGTGAGATTGATCACATCTCTGAGGGCCCCTTTGACTTTGGGGTCAAGGTCAAAGGTCATCAACCATGGTAAGTGACACTTTGCCTTGATATTATCTACCCACATTTCAAATATCAAAAGCCAACCTCAAAAGAAAACAAATTACAACCCGGACATGAATTTGTCATTAATGACCTTTAGATCAAAGTTCAAGGTCAACAACCATGGTACCAAAAATCAAAGCCTACCGCAAAGATAAAAAAAGTTACAGCCTGAATTTGTCATTCAGAAAGCAATAATGTGACCTTAAGGTCAAAGGTCAACAATCATGGTATGTGACACATCGCCTAGATATTATCTACCCATATTCCAAAAATCAAAAGCCTACCTTAAAAGATAAAAAAGTTACAGCCCAGACATAAATTTGTCATTCAGAAAGCAAAAATGTGACCTCAAGATCGAAGGTAATCAACCACGGTAGGCGACATTTCGCTTTGATATTATCTACTCACATTTTAAATATCAACAAGAGGCTCCCAGGAGCCTGTAATAACTCACCTGGAACCCAAATGACTTCAACTAGATTTAAATTTTGTAAATTTACAGATTCAGCCCAGTTATAACTTTAAGTTACTGTGAAAAACCTAAACATTTCTTCAAAAATTTTAGATAAGTTTAATAACTCCTATAAGGTGTCATCAGACAATTTCTGAAAATTAAATGGTCTGTAGGCCTTGTCCTTAAAGGTAATTTAGAAATTTACAGTTTTACTCTAGGTGTGTTAAAGACTAATTTATAACTTACAAAACCTTATCATTTGTCCAAATTCATAATTAAAGGGCAATAACTCCTTTAAAGAGTCATCTTGCAATTTTAGACTAAGCAATCATTTGAAGGCCTTGTTTTGCTGATCATTTGTGCAATTCACAGTTTCAATCTAGCTGCTATAGTTTTCAAGTTACAGGACAAAAAACGGAAAATTTCATAACAAATGGCCATTTAAGGGCAATAATCCTATAAGGAGTCATCTGAAAATTTCAAACCAATGCAGTGAATTGTAGGGCTTGTATTGCTGATCATTTTTTCTACTTACAGTTTTCCTCCAGCTGTTATAGTTTTAAAGTTACAGGACAAAAACAGACAATTTCATACGAAATTGCCATTTCAGGGCAATAACTCCTATAAGGAGTCATCTGATAATTTCAGACAAATAAAGTGAATTGTAGGCCTTTTATTGCTGATCATTTTTGCTATTTACAGTTTCTCTCTACCATTTATAGTTTTCAAGTTATATTATAAATACCAAAAATTGAGTCAAAAATCTTCATTAAAGGGGAATAACTCCTAAAAGAATAACGTCACACTAATAGTAACTATTGTAGACCTTAATGTGCTGCTCAATTTGAAGTAACGGTTTTCTCTATAGCTATTATAATTTTTGAGATAATGATCAAAAACATGTGTTGACACCATGTTCTATTTTTAGTAACAGTGGCCATCTTCGTCTGTTGATCAACACCCTGGGTACAAATTTGAAACTAGGAACCCTAAGGATGATTGTGGCCAAGTTTGAAAAAAACTGGCCTAGTGGTTTCAGAGAAGATTTTTTAAAACGTTTACGACGGACAACGGACGCCAAGTGATAGCAAAAGCTCACACGGACCTTCGGTCCAGGTAAGCTAAAAACCTACATCAAAAGATAAGTTACAGCCCGAATACGATGAGGTTCGCACAGACGGTAAGACTGATCACTATAGGGCATCCCCCACAAAGTGGTGGGGCCCCAATTACTGTTAAGGGTCCATAACTCATAATCTGTTGTTCGTAAAATCATTTTTGTAGATCTTAATGAGCTGAATTTGATGTGCTAACGTTCTCTCTAGTTCTAATAGTTTATAAGACTAAGAGGAAAACCGGAAAGAATCATCAAGTTAATGAATAAGGGGGAATAACTCTTACAAGGCATGGTTGTACAACTCTATGAAGATATTTTTATAGATTTTAATGCAGAGGAAGGAGGTTTACTTCAGCTTTCCTCTCTCTGTTACACCTTTTGAACTATAAGCCGAAAACTATATCTTAACCTCCCTCCCATTCTATTTTTAGCCCTTGTGGCCATGTTGGTTGGCTGCCATTAATTTGTGCAATCATGGTATAGGTACAAAGTTTCAAAGCAATCTCTTCAATGTTTTTTTCCCTCAAGACTTTTGAAGACATGTGAAAATGTGATAAACCAGAGGCTCTTAAGAGCCTGTTTCGCTCAGATAGCAATTCCCTAAAGTTAAACCTGGTCCTGTAATTTTCAATAAATTTTAAAGAGGACCATCCAAACAATATTGCTAGTAAGTTTTGTTTCTGTTGGTTAACCGGTTTTAGACAAAAGCCATTTAAAACTTTTTCCCATAGGGTCCTATGTTAAACTATGTCCTGCTGTGGTGGCCATTTTGAATTTGCAATTTGCATAAAAAACATAAACTTTTTAGAGGACCATCCAAACAATATTGCTAGTAAGTTTCGTTTCCATTGGTTAATCAGTTTCAGAAAAGAAGCCTTTTAAAACTTTTTCCCATAGCGTCCTACGTTAAACTAAGTCCTGCGGTGCATAGAAAACAAACTTTATATAGAACCATCCAAACAATTTTGCTAGTAAGTTTTGTTTCCATAGGTGAAAAGATTTCAGAGAAACTTTTTTTCCATAGGGTTCTATGTTAAACTAAGTCATGCGGTAGCAGCCACATTACTTTTCCAATCCAAATAAAAAACAAAAACTTTGTAAAGGTCGATCCAATGAACAGATGCCGCCGCTGCTGACGACGGACACAAAGTGATGACAATAGCTCAGGGTCAGGTGAGCTAGATTCTGACTGCAGGCAGGGTGTACTCGACTCCAATCTTAATTGACAAGGATTGCCAGTTTTCCTATCGCAGGTCGGGGGTTTTCTCCGGGTACTCCGGCTTCCTCCCCCAATAAAAACTGGACGCCTTGATATAGCTGAAAAATTGCTGAAAGTGGCGTTAAAACACCATTCAAACAATCAAACAATCAGGTGAGCTAAAACACAGTTACAGAGCCCTTAATCCTAAAGAGGTGTTCTAATAAATTAACTCTAAATGAGCTGAATATTTTTGCAGTGCTTTTTTCTAGTTATTAAGATTTAGAGGAAAAACAGCATCACTCCTACAAGAATCATCCTCAAAGTTTGACTGAATAAGCTGTAGCACAGCTTTTGATACTAAAGAATGGAAGTTGCTTTGGTTTTTCTCTATCTGTAATACTTTTTAATCTATGAACAAAAAACTGTACTTTGGCCAATGTTCTACTAGTAGCCATGTGATGATTATGGCAGGTCAGCAGCCATGATTTGTTCAATCTTGGTAGAATATATTTTAATGATGATGTGTTCTAAAGCAATTCCTACAGTGGTCAAGGAGAAGAAATTTAAAGAGAATTTAACTGACGGACAACTGATGCCAATGAAATTGCTTTTAGAGAAGATTTTAGAAAAGGTTAACCATGTCAAACAATGATGATGGATGCCAATGATGGCAATAGCTGACATGGAACTTGTTACTGGTGAGTGAAAAGATCAAGAAATGAGCAAACCTTGATGCCAAATCTCACCCTGACAAGGTAGTGCAGGAAGATGTAATAAAACACATGAAAATGGGCCAACAATAAACTTAGTTTGTTGCAAATCTTAAATGTTGGGTAAAATAATGATGTAAAACATTAAACAGGTAAACTGGGAATATATATTCATCTTTTTTTCTTTCTTGGTGGATTCATATAAAGGCAGACTGCATCAATAAAAATATTCACACAGATCTAATTTTTAATGCAAGACTTTAAAAATGTAAATGCATCAAGTAACAATGAAAATACCATAGATATAAAATATATATAACCTAAATGCAAAAGTAAAATTCACAGAACCAATATAAGCTGACCTTAAAGATTTGTTGGCTGTTCTGTATTTCAAAAATTTGTTTACATGATGAAATTAAAAATGCAAAAGATGCCGAAGCAATTTCTACTACAAGTATCTGTTATCTTCTTGTTACCAAATCCCAGAAACACAAAACAGTAAATTTTTTAATCTGAAATACAAGATGAATGTTTTTAAATATGATTTACTACTTGCTTGTACTTTATAAGACAGCCATATAATGTATATGACCAACTACATCCAACGTGAAGTATAACATCACATAGACCATAAAACTCCTTATTTTGTTCACTTATTTAAAACTCCTTGTTTTGTTCACTTATTTAACACTCCTTGTTTTGTTCACTTATTTAACACTCCTTGTTTTGTTGACTTATTTAACACTCCTTGTTTTGTTCACTTATTTAACACTCCTTGTTTTGTTCACTTATTTAACACTCCTTGTTTTGTTCACTTATTTAACACTCCTTGTTATGTTCACTTATTTAACACTCCTTGTTTTGTTCTCTTATTTAACAGTGAATCTACAAGTACAGCCTATTTAAATGCATAGATTACAAGTAAGTTATAATAGTAATCAACAATGAATCAGAACATATAAGGCACACACTTAGTTACAGTAATCCACAATAAAAGATGAACTATCATATAACAATGAAATTCATTTTAAGTTTCTGCATTATGAATGTTTCACTACCTGAAAAATAATAACAACATCAATTGAAAAAAAAATCACAACTTATTCAATATTAACATCATCTAAGGAAGCTCTTAGACAAGTTTTTAATTCCATGTTTATTAGATTATCTTTCTTACAGTGAACACTAGATATTTTCTTATTGGATAAGCCAACCCTTACTGCACCCCATGAAGAATCTATTAATAAATATATTAAAACAAATCTAACAACAATATGCACCATTTATATTTAAACTGTCAGTTTTTGGAAATTTGGGCTACTTGTCAGAATAAATTAAACTGGAAGAATTATAGAAATGAACCAATACAACTTGCATATTATAAGACAGTAACATTTTCAGACAATATTGAACTGTAGTACTATTTTAAAATAAAATTAGCTTTTTAATGTTTCGTTACTACCTGTTATCATTCACATTTGTAATTAGATAATAGAATTTAGCACCTTAAAGGAATCCCTTTTTAATTCAATAATATGCAATGTTTTACATAGTAATTATACCATGACATAAGGCAAAACAAACAACATAAGGAAAAAACAAAAACCATAAATTTTAAAGTCACAAACACAGTTTTATTAAAAAAAAAAAAAAAAACCCAAAATTTAAAATTGTAAATGTACCTGTAAAACCTTGCATTTGTATATCTGAATGGTGTTTAAGGTCAATATTACAGCTATATTATAGCATCCAATGCCACTTTCTGCAATTTTATAGCTATATCATAGCATCCAGTTTTTAATGGACGAAGAAGCTAGAGTACCAGAAAAAAGAAACCGACATGCAGTAGAAAAACTGGCAATCTTTGTCAATTAAGACTGGAATCAGGTGAATCCTGCCTGCAGTAAGACCCAACCCTGCAACCTCAGTATTGACCGACATCATGATCAATAGTAGATGAATTACTACCTTAATCACTCTGCCACCAAGGACCCATAAAATCTTTTTTTTTAAACTTAAAATTAAGTGACAAATTTTAAAAAAAAAATTTTTAATTAAACAAAATTTTGTAAAGACAATATCAAAGGTCAATATATTTTTAAAATCTTTAAAATGTTCTGTATATAAAAGTAAAAATCTGCATTACCAAGGTGGGTAATAACAATAATGATTAAAAAAAGTAAAATACTTGATAAGAGAACATAAAGTACAAAATGTATACAACCTTAACAACATAGCATATAGTTCTAATTAAATAGAATTAATGGATGTGAAATAGTTTAAAATGTTCTTCTCGACTGTTTACAGTCATTTGCTGACAATGCTCTTTAGTAAAAAAATATGTATCAGACATCAAATTTTTTAAATAAATAAATTTATTTTATATAAAACTTCAAAACATACACTAATCTTATACATAACCCATGCCACATTTCCTTCCAATGATGGAGTTCCAAAGAAAGAGTTAATATTTAAAAAAAAATTCAGATTTATTTAGTGTGTTAAGCCCAACCCCTTTACTACATGGTGCTGCAGTCTATAATACATAGAACAGCAATAACATAGAGATATTTAATGTGTAACTCATAGGACTCATTTTTCACAGAAACTGGGCCAGAAATCAATTATTTGTTTGTATTGTTCTGGTTTACAAGAAACTTTACAGAAACATGTATAACACTAACAACATAAAGATATAAACAAACAAAATTCTTTAACAGTGATGGTTAACACAAGTAAATAAAAATTAAACAAATATTTGATACAATAAAAACACGACTTAAACACGTTTTATATCAAACTCATCTGCTCCATCTTCATTTAACTCCTCCTCCTCATCATCATCAGCATTACTGTTATCATTCTCATTTTTAATCACTTCTTCTTTGTGAATTATTTCCTCAATTTTCTTCTCTTGTTTGACCACTTCATTGGGAGCTCTTTCCTCGTCCTCTGGACAAGCATGACATTTTGGTTTGTTTATTCCATAATTGAGACATGTTGAGCCAATACACTGGCAGCATCCATGTTCATGAAACCACCTATATCTTGCTGCCCCCATGGATGTACAAGAAACCTTACACCTTTTAAGAGACAGACATCCAGACATAAAGGCCACTGTGCAATTGTCATCTCTGTTTCCTTGGTACATACTACTTTTTCTACTATGGTCTTTTTCAGCTGCACCTAAAATGATTTAAGAGAATAATTTGATGCAAAATTGGCATAAATTAAAGATACTTTGTAAATAATCTACAAAATTCAACTGTACAAGTTACTTTACATTTGCCTTTATAGTTTCAAAAGTAAACAATTAATCAAAAAATATTTGACATTGAAAATAAGGATTCCTTCCTATGGAAGCCTTGTCTGAAGTTTTATGAGAAAAAAAAGGAGGAACCTTTGAAAAGAATACTGTGATCCCGTAAAATTACACTCAACTGGTGCTTTTAGTTTTATTGGAATATATTGTAAATTTTAACCAATCAGAAACAGGGATTGCTCGTGGTGATAATTACATTATTTCATTTCAGACAAATGAAAATTATTTGTGTAGAACCCACATACACCTGTTACAAAGCATTTGTACTTGTAGAGAAGATTTTAAAAATAAATTTCAGCCAATCAAGAACAAGGACTGTTCATGTTTCATGTTTTACGCTGAAAAAATCCCTGTAGAGGACCACACATACATTTTTGTACAAAACATTTGGACTTGTACTTTCACTGATGATTGTTTGTTTTTGTTTGTTTGATAGTGTTAAAGCCACTTTCAGCAATTTTTCAGCTATATCAGGTGTCCAGTTTTTATTGGGGGAGGAAGCCGGAGTACCCGGGGAAAACCCTGGACCTGCGGCTTTCACTGATGAAAAGAATCAAGCCATCAGAAACCAAGATTGATGCCATGATTTTCATCCAATCAAGATTAAATTGACTGATTGATTGGGGTTAATGTCGAGAAGCAATAATTCAGCTATTTTCAGGACATGAACAATGTTTTGGTTTTAATTTCGTACAAAAACAAAAATTATTGCCCTATTTAAATATACTTAAATTGACATCTCATATAAAAGCATTAGGATACTACTATGCACATATAAAAATGAAAAAAAGGAATAATTAACTATAAAACAATAAAAAAGCATATCTATGATAGTTATATTTTGGCATATGAATAATTTCTTTTTTCTTTTTCTGGAATGTCAGCCACATCAATGCAGTCCATCAAAACATGCTTGATGTTATATAGGGATTGTTGTATGGCATAGATTGGGTTCTGGTTTATTCCTTAAAATATATAACTATGAGTCGTCTTGGTATGCTCAAGGCGACACAGTGTTAAAAAAATCTGGTCCCAAAGACATCTTAAAGTAATAAAAGTCGATTGGAGAAGCTGTTATCACATGTTTATTATTAACTTCTATATACCAACCACTCTGCTATAAACTTTAAATGCATTTATAAAAATATATAAAATCAGTAAAAGGACTTTACAGTTAATAATGTCACTATCTCAGGCAGCCTTGGCCTTCTGGTCTATGGCTGTGTTTCCATGGATTCCCACATTACTTGGAATAGAGAAAAACACAACATCTTTGCCCAAAGTTATCAAGGATTTGTAAATTTGGATGATTTTTAAAATAAAGAAGTTTTTAATTTTTTAATTTTCAATTGCAAGAAGTCATGAGTGCAGATAATAAATTTACTTTCAACTGATGATGCAACAATTTTTAGTGCAAGAAGAAAAGCATGTAGCCTGCTCTGAATAGAGGATGCAGATGAAAGACAGCAACTTTCAACATGCTCTTCAAATACAGCCAAATCAACTTATTCTTTCAACCAATCTGCATAATTTGTTTTACATTTATTTCTGCAAAGTGTTGCTGAAAAATTAAAGGGTTTGTTTCTGATTTGTTGTGAATTCTCAAATCGTAAATATAAATGGGTATGGGGTTCAACCATGGAGGATTATGTGGAATTTTGACAGGAGGTATTTCATCTAAATTTATACCAGAATTGTCAATGAGATTTAATTCTTACTCTTAGTCCAATGGTTAAATTGTATTTTTAATGTTTTTCAAAAATAAACTCATTTGTACAATAACATATAATAGGCTATTATAACAACTATTTACATGTGTAGTTCTAAAAACTCGAAGGCATAGTCGCAATCTTTGCACGTGAGCTGTATCAAAGATATCGTCATATAACTGGCAAGCTGAACCATAAATAATTTAAACTAGAGGCTCCCAGGAGCCTGTATCGCTCACCTGAACCTGAAACCAAACAACCCTTTTTTATATAGAATTTCGTTCCTATTAGGAATGGACCAACACTTCTGCAAAAGCCATTAATTTTGACCTTTTAAGGGAAATAACTCCTATAAGGAGGAGCTTTTGATGCTTAGGAGGGAGGTTCACTTGAAATTTGCTGTACCTGTTATACTTTTTTAACTATCAGCCAAAAACTCCCTTGACCCCCCCCCCCCCACCCCTTTTTCTATTTTAAGCTAACGTAGCTATGTAGGTAGTCAGCTGTCATGATTTGCACAACTTTGGTAGAGGACATCCTAAAGATGATGTGTACAATGTTTCAAAGCAGTCCTTTGATTGGTTAGAGGAGAAGATTTTTTAAAATCAATTAAAATTCATTAAAAAAAAGGAGAATAATTCCTAAACGGTTAATCAGACAATCTTGACCCTGAAAGTCATTTGTGTAGCCCTCATAGAACAGAACAATTAAGCAATGCTAACTTTTTCTCCAGTTCCAATAATTTTCAAGATTTTGTGGCAAAAATGGCAAAAATAATCAATTTCAACAATTAAAGGGCAATAACTCCTACAATGAGTCATCATACAACTTCGACACAATGGAATGTTTTGTAGAACTTTCGATGCTGATGAAGGCATGTCTCTTCAGTTTTCCTGTATCTGTCATACTTTTCGAACTATAAGCCAAAAACTGTATTTTGACCCCCCCTTTCTATTTTTAGCCATGGCAGCCATGTTGGTTTATCTGCGGCCATGGTTTGTGCAAACTTGGTTGAAGCCATTTGACAGATAATGTGTACAAAGTTTCAAAGCAGTACTTTCAGTGGTTTCAGAGGAAAAGATTTATAAAAATAAATTAAAACCGATTTAAAAAAACAGTTCAAGTGGAATAACTCTTAAACGGTTTATCAGACAATCTTGACCCTAAGACATTTTTGTAGCTCTCATAGAGCAGAACAATTAAACAATGCTAACTTTTTCTCTAGTTATAATAATTTTCAAGATTTTGAGGCAAAAATGGCAAAAATCATCAATTTCGACAATTAAAGGGCAATAACTCCTACAAGAAGTTGTCATACTACTTTGACCCAATGGAGTGTTTTGTAAAGCTTTTGATGCTGAAGAAGGATGGTCTCTTCGGTTTTCCTGCATCTGTAATACTTTTTGAACTATAAGCCAAAAACTGTATTTTGGACCCCCCTGTTCTAGTTTTAGCCATGGCGACCATGTTTTTTTACGAATCAAAAATCCAAACAATAGTTTGGTAAAGGACATGCTAAGCAACAACCATACCAAGTTTGGTTGCATTCTGTCAAGTGGTTTCAGAGAAGAAGATTTTTGAAAAGTTGAACGGACAGACGACGGATGACGGACACCAAGTGACGGCAATAGCTCACATGACCCTTCGGGTCAGGTGAGCTATAAACAATAATCCAATATAGGCTGAACTAGTGATCTGTATAGCGGAAGCAGAACATCATCGAACAAAGGCAGTGCTGAATATGACTTTTAAAATAGCTAAAGAATTTAAGCATTTATCTTTGATATGGGGTAGAAAGGGTAGCCTTGAGTCAAATATGAGATCAAGAAAAGTAGTTCCTTTTACAATTTTGATAGGATTATTATATAATTTTACGTCAGGATCATTGTGCATCTTTTGTTTATTACAAAATGCATCCAATGCTTTTGGTAGTGTAGAAATTAAAACCTTTTGCCATTGCCCATTTCTCTATTTTATATAATAATAACTGCAAGTGATGTTCGACATTGTTCAATTTTTTCAATGGTGACTTACCAGGAAATCATCAAAATATAGAGAACCATCAATATTATCTTTTAAAACTTGAGCAGGTGAATTAATTTTAATACTAAATAAAGTGAAAAAAAAGGATCCTTGCCTGGGGAACAGCCATCTCCTGTTCAAAAGGGTCAGATAGGGTAGAATTCATTCCAACTTTAAACTATCTATCAGATAAAAAGTTTAAAATAAATTAAGAAGTCAACCTAATTAAACACCATATCAGGGCTACAGCCTACAGGCAGTCTGAGTGATCTTTTCCTGGTTTTGGAATAGGCATAACAATAGTCATTTTCAAAATAGATGGTAAGTCATATGTTTCCCCAAATGTTATTAAGAAGATTAATAAGGCATTAGAGATGTGGCAGATGTTTGAGTAGCTGGTAATGGATAACATCTGGACCACACAATGTGTCATTAGATTTGTTTAATGAAATGTTGAGCTCTCCAAAGAAAATGGTATATCTTCTAAATTCTTTTACTGACAATTAAGTTTAGATTTTTCTTTTTGAATTTCAACAAAGGAGTGTTTTGCAAATGCAGTGTGGGAAACAGCCAACTCACCGAAATCGAGTTGAGAAGAATTTTGGCAAGATAACTTTATCTGCAACTCGTCAGTTTGGCGAGCTAAAATTTTGAGGCGAGTTCAAGAAAAATTTACAAGTCATGCTTTCCAAATGATAAATGTATCTTAAAAGATTGTGTTCGTTGTATTTTCAATGTTCATTCAAGAATCTTTTAATTTTAAGATCTTTATTTACCCTGTGTAAATGATAAATGGTGTTGGCTGTTGTTGACAAACCTTGAAAACAAACTTCCCAACTATGGCTAATAGATTATTAATTTGGCGAGTACTATTATTTTGATACTAGCCAGAATGGCGAGCTGAACAAAAATTTTGTTTTCCACACTGAAATGTTTGGCCTTTTTGTTTGAAATATCTGACTGTGATGTTAAGAAGTCTTATCTGTTCCACCCTTAAATATTGGACATTTTATTTTTACCTCATAGGTGTATGATTACTTAATTTTGATACAAACTTAAACCTAGAGGTGCCTCTTTTAGGTTTCTTTACCATGCAAGCTATTCCTTGAAAAATTTTGAATTGGTGTAGGTCATTTAGAGTTAGGTGTTTATTAAACAATTGTTTGTCCCTCTTACGACCTTTAATACCATACTCACAGTTGTCATCATACAATGATTTACTAGGATGTTCTGGATTTGTTGAGGTCTAAGGAATTGTTTCATCAGATATTGAAATAAGAGTTTCATTTAACAAGCGTGGGACACAGAAAAATGTCTTGCCTGCATTCCACATCGTAACAAAAAAATAGCGTCATAAGAATTACGTAAATAGCATTAAATTGGTATCATTTAAAATATATAATGCATGGTTACAGAGAAACGGACCTATTAAAAAAAACTTTAACAAAGTCACTGGACCGTGAAATTGAGGTCAAGGTCAGGTGACACCTGCCAGACAGTCATATACTAATAATTAGTAACTTATATACCTTATACTGTCATCCTACCATGCATAGTAACAGAGGAACTGACCTAATACAAAAACTTGAATGTAGTCGCTGGACCATGAAATTGAGGTGACTTTGTATAAGTCTGTGTTCCGTGTAATGTGATTTATGTGTGCTTTGTTGTGGATTATTTGATAGTGACTCCACTATGTTGAATTACTTCAATGGTTACCTCATGTTCGTTTGGCAGATAGGATTTAGAATATCCTGAATGTTATGTTTGGTCCTGATTTTGTGAAAGGCATTTCTCCTACTATGTTGTTAAAGTTTAGTAGAAAGGTTTTCTACTAGACATTAGCACCTTGTCTCTTGGAAATAAATCTTTTTACTATGGTTACACCCTGAGACTGTAACTCTGAGCAGATTTCCTCATCTGTCAGCTCAGCTAGGTCATGATCTATAATGAATGATTCCTTTACAGAGTTCAGCAAGGTCATGATCTATAATGAATGATTCCTTTACGGAGTTTAGCAAGGTCATGATCTATAATGAATGATTCCTTTACCGAGTTCAGCAAGGTCATGATCTATAATGAATGATTCCTTTACTGAGTTCAGCTAGGTCATGATTTATAATGAATGATTCCTTTACCAAGTTCAGCAAGGTCATGATCTATAATGAATGATTCCTTTACTAAGTTCAGCAAGGTCATGATCTATAATGACTGATTCCTTTACTGAGTTCAGCTAGGTCATGATCTATAATGACTGATTCCTTTACTGAGTTCAGCAAGGTCATGATCTATAATGACTGATTCCTTTACTGAGTTCAGCTAGGTCATGATCTATAATGACTGATTCATTTACCAAGTTCAGCAAGGTCATGATCTATAATGACTGATTCCTTTACTGAGTTCAGCAAGGTCATGATCTATAATGACTGATTCCTTTACTGAGTTCAGCTAGGTCATGATCTATAATGACTGATTCCTTTACTGAGTTCAGCAAGGTCATGATCTATAATGACTGATTCCTTTACTGAGTTCAGCAAGGTCATGATCTATAATGAATGATTCCTTTACTGAGTTCAGCTAGGTCATGATCTATAATGACTGATTCCTTTACGGAGTTCAGCAAGGTCATGATCTATAATGAATGATTCCTTTACCGAGTTCAGCTAGCTATAGGTCATGATCTATAATGAATGATTCCTTTAGTGAGTTCAGCAAGGTCATGATCTATAATGATTCCTTTACTGAGTTCAGCTAGGTCATGATCTATAATGAATGATTCCTTTACTGAGTTCAGCTAGGTCATGATCTATAATGAATGATTCCTTTACTGAGTTCAGCTAGGTCATGATCTATAATGAATGATTCCTAGACTCATGTTCAAAGTTCTGGGGGGAGAGGTTGAAATTTCCTATTCTGAAATATATTATTTTATGTAAGCAAGTTTAAGGATTGTTGTTTTTTCGACCATTCAACTAAAAGACAGCATGATTTCATTTTGTTGACATTTCTTATGTCTCCTGCACAGCCCTAAATAGATTTTTCAATAACAAAAGAAAAAACTATACAGGATGGTTTATTTGGATCTTTATCAGACAAAACAATAAATCTTGACCATCAAGATTAAATAAATAGAAATTCTATGTAGGTGACCCCACATAAACGATTGCACCAAGTTACAAAACATTTCAACTTGTAATGTTTGAGTTTATTGTAGCCAAACAGACACAAAACATGTTTTTCATCCAATCAAAACAAAATGAGGATTTTTTTTACAGAATCTCCATCATGTTCTGTACATCATTTCTAACAAATTACAAATCATTTGGTTTTGTTAGAGAGGACTTTTTAGCCAATCAAAAATAAGAAAGGGTCATGACAACCACTCTTTTGTAGATCTGCAATTAAGAAAATTAGGGAGAGACCATAAACATCATTCCTAAGAAGTTTGACTTCAATTGGCCAAGTGGTTTCTGAGGAGAACATTTATATGCAAAAATTGAAAATACATGTAGATATAAAAAGTAACAGCGAAAGCTCAATCTCACATTCAGTTTGGGGTGCTTATTAACAGGCTACATTTAATTGATTTTTTAATTTTATGTTACCTTTGTTTTTTTTTTCTTTGAATTAAACTCATTTATTATTTTCTTGTTCTTATATACAATGTAAACTGAACATCTGCAAGGAACATTGGACAGCAGAATAAGTAAATGGGTTATTACCTTTATTGATCCCCAATACCAAAATTACTGGTATTTTGATGGATGTTTTATTACATAAACAATTCAAGTGTAAGCAAGAGCACCTGGTAACCTTATAAAATTTAAGATATTTACCAACTGATATTCCAGGTGCAGCTGTGGGGTTCCTAAGGGAAATGATTATGATTATGATATGGTCCTCATTGACTGCAAATAATGTTTAAATGTATATGTGTTTAACTGCTTTAGTTTAATTTTTTTTTAAATGTTGATTTTAACATTTTATGTCCAAGGTGAATAATTAACTACAATGTATGGGCTGTTCAAGATTTTATATAAATATAAAACAGTGTAACTATTTTTCATTTAATTCCCCACTGGATCCCCAAAACAAACACATTTATTGCCTTAAACATTGTTGGACAATCCTTTGACATATGTACAAAGGTGAACTAGATCATAATTTGACAGTTATTCTTTGTTTCTATAAAAAGTTGGATCTTAATTACAGTAATGTACATTTAATACGACTGTGAACCATATAGCCCAATATGTTAGCAGACAATAAGGGAAGGCATTCCAATGAAATTTATATAAGAAATTCTTTTTAGGACTAAAATATTTACCAGCATAACTGGAAATAAAAATCATGTTAATCATTCCCAAAGTTCTTTAAATAGTAACACAAGGTACAAAACTCTTGTGACATTACATAAAAAAAAAATTTTCTATTTGGGGAAAAACAATCAGTAATGTATCTGATTCTAACTATGAAATTTGCAAATTCATCTAAAAATTTTGAATAGCCGACCACAGTCTTGAAAAAGAAATGTGGAAGAAATAAAAAGACCCCCCCCCCCAACCTTTGCTCCTTCTGTAATCTAAATGAAGTGGACGATGAGGATCACTTCTTTTTAACATGTTATCACAATAAAATGTTTCAGTATAATCTCTTTCTAGCTTCAATATTTCTAATCTAATCTTAATTCATACCTCGATACTCTTAAAATAATTTTAAACAAGGAAAATTTTTCGACAAATTCAGAGTCTTGTATATTTTGTCGATTTTTCTTATTTCAATTTAGTTGTTTGTTATTTTTCTGTTTGATTTCACTGGTCAATTAAGACCACATAATAACTGCCACTTTGTTTGGTAGACTATTAAAAAGGAGGGACAAGAGAAAAATTTAATTTTAATAAGATTGAATTTGTGCAAATTTTATAATGAAAAGCCAATCTGAAGCAGAGAAGACATGTTTCATGTAATAATTTTTAATTACTGTTGAACATCAATTTATCTGCATAAAACCCTAGTTTATTTAAATTTTCAACATATTTGATAAGACTAATAAACCAAGGGCAAAGACTTTTAATTGTTATATATCTAACAATCAATTTAGTATTGACAGTATCATGGTAATCACACACTTTTGAACAGGGTTTTAACTTCAAAGTGTCATGGTGTAACAGTTTGATAAAATTATGTTAAGTAGCTTCAGAGGAGTTGAGCTGATATATATTGTTAAATTTCTGAGTCCACATAATTCCCCAGATAAAAAAATATCATTCTACCATATACATGTATATACAAAAACACATTGTGCTCACAATCCATACCAAGTTACATCTAATTCTGTGGAGTTGCACTGCTACAGATGGACAGACAGATGAATGAACGGGAAAAACCAAATGTTTCCCCACTAAATGTTTTAGGAGACATAATTAAGTCAGATATATAATGTTGTAAGGATGCTACAATGCAGATTACAGGTAAGGCAGCCATCTTTACCACCACATAGAAAACAATCTTAGCAGTTTATTCTATGTACTAGTACAACAATTGTGGACTGTGAACATTAGTGACTATGGGTAAAAATGTAAGTATTCGGTAAACAGGAAGTAGATGACCAAGGAGCATAAAATCATTATACACCACATGGTATGATAGGATAAAGCAATATGCAAAATATCAGGCTTCTGCATCCTATAGTTGTTTAGAAAACTGTGACGGAAATTTTTGTTATGAACAAACAGACGGAGAGACAAGGGTAAAACAGTATACCTCTCTTCTTCAAATTGTGGGTATAATAACTACAAGGACTTGTACATGTACATCAAACCACTTTATAATTATACATTTTCATGTTTATAAACTTATCCTTTATTTTATTTTAAATACTATGATTGCAGTTCATTTTGTGCATTTCTCATAGCATCTAACACTGATGATTTTATATACACATACGTAAAGTCAAATACTGAATTTAATAAATCATAAATCTTACCAAAATTGACATCCAACATTCCATGTCCTGTTTTGAAATACAAGGCATCATAGTGTGCTGGATATGTGTAAGTAGTCCATCTTAACTCTTCATCTTTTTCCTCAGTCAGAACATTGAACAGTTCTGCTATTGGAGATTTTAACTCCTCTATTGTACTAGTTAAATGAAGCCCTTCTTCAGGATCTGGTGCAGGACACATACCTTTTAAATAGTAAAAAAAATACTTATGAGCATGTAACTAAACCTGATGTAAAAATACCTGTATCAAAACTTTTCTTTTAAAAGACTCGTAGCAGGATGTGTTCTTTTTATGATGTGGGTAGAACTCTCTTGTTTCCAACGATTTTTATATTCAGTAAGAAATTTAATTCAATCAGTTTCAAATACTTTAATATATAAATTTAAATGCAAATAACAAAATATTTCATAACATCAAGAATGTAACACCTATAGAAACTTAATTATAGAATAAATATATATATCGTTACTTTGAGTATTGTAAATACTCTCCTATGGGTGAGAAGCCCACCCTTAGGTACAAATAACAATTCAAACAGACCGATTCTATTACATTTCAATTCATCTCATTTTGGTGTATCAATTATTACTTTAACAACAGTGAAAAGTTTCGACTTCAAATTATCAGAACATAATAATCATGTCAAATTTTTCTTCGTATAAAACCTTTTTTAACCAACACAATTAATTTAGATGCAAAATTACAAATGAAAATTCTGAAATTTAATTGTTTGTCACAACAAAGAACAGTAACTTATCACTCAACTACCACAGACTTGATTAGCCATTTCTGCCAATTATGTTTTTAAATGCAATGTTACTCATGTGTATACTGAATGGTTTAAAAGTGGGAAAGCTTTCAAGGATAAATTATTTGTAAGTACATTTGTATTTCCTATAAATTTCTATGTTAAACTTGTTTCATAGTGACAGCCATATTGGTTTAAGGATTTGCACCAAAACATCAAAATTAAGAATGTTTACAGATCATGCTACTGATATTGTTTTGGAAAATTTTTTAACTCTTTTGAGTTGGAATCATCTGAAGCACTTTTTACCCATACTGAACAACAACTGTTTTTTCATTATTTCATTTATAAAGACATCCAATTTGGAAATTATTATGTAATTCCTAACACTTCATGGCTTCTAAGGGACAAAAAGAAATCTGTTACCCCATAGGTATTCTGAAAATTATATCTCAAAAATAAGCACATGAACCTACATTTATAAAGGTTTTTTTCTTTGGTTCCTATATGGCAAACCTTACATGTGTACTGCAAATATCTGAAATGTTTTTGTTCAGAAGATTTCAACCATGTACATGTATTAAGGTTCTTGATGACCATTCACACATATATACCAACACCAAAGACAATATGCTTTACCAACCTATAAATCTACATGCCATGTTTGGTTTCACATCTGCTATTTGGTTAGAAAGATAAAGATGGAAAGTTCATATGCAACAATGGATACAAAGTGATGATAATAGCTGAGAGCTTAACGTGATCCTATGAATCAAGAGGATGCATTTCAGAAAATCATACTTTGTAGAGAAACATCAAAAGAAACATTTTTAACATCCTCAAAGTTTCTGAGATTTAAAGACTTATTTTAAATGTTCTAAAGTTAAACTAGGTCCTGACCGTCCTGTCATAGAGGGCCTTTTAAATTTAAAGTTACATTGTGACTAAGTTTGGTTCAATTGGCCCGATGGGTTCAGATAATAAGATAAAAATGTAAAAGTTTACAACTTTACATACTAAATTGACAACAAAACAATTATGAAATGAAAGGGATGACAACAGCTTATACGGTGTCTAAAAATAACAGAAGTTCTGCAGTGGCAGCCATCTTGAATTTCTGTTTGCAATAAAAACAAACTTTGTAGAGGACCATCAAATAAAGATTCAAGCAATAACCTTTTATTTTGTACACAAAATTTCTATGAAATATCCCAATTTTATGTTCTGCATCAGATCTAGAGATCATTTTGTTTTTCATAGATTTAAATTTTGTATTGGATGTATGTACATGTAACATGATGTATGTGCTTGTCCGCTCAACGCGTTTTAGACTGCTTTCAACTTTTATTTGAAGAGAGGTACAGGCAGGTAAAAGGTTAAGTTGCTCACATCAGGTTTAGATTCTACTTCAATATTTCAATATTTTTTATTTAGGTTTAATTGAATAATGTTCAGAAAAAGTTTCCAATCTGTGGTAACAATGGGCTCTACTTTAAATGACCAGCCATACATTTGTATTTATTAAGTTTGAAACCAGACCATATTTTAATCAATATAACACAGTACATTATAAACAACATAGTGCTGTCATCATAATGTTGTTAAACTAAATTGAAATATAATGTCTACAAGAAGAATATATTTGCTGTAACTTTGTTTTTTTATTCTTTTTTTTTCAAAATTGTGAGTACCGGTAAGTTTTTCTGTCCAAAATACAAACATGTTTATGTTTAGGTGGCCCCAATATTATTAATACACATGTATGAGTAGCCATAAAAAACAAGTTTCAGGAGAAGACCCCAAAACTAATAAATAAAATATTCCCTACAATATACATATTAGTATTTTTACTTAGCCCCACAAAGCCAGCACTCTGTATATAATGTTGATAAACATGTCTGGTTCTACTTACCCACACATGAGCAGCACTCTGTATATAATGTTGATAAACATGTCTGGTTCTACTTACCCACACATGAGCAGCACTCTGTATATAATGTTGATAAACATGTCTGGTTCTACTTACCCACACATGAGCAGCACTCTGTATATAATGTTGATAAACATGTCTGGTTCTACTTACCCACACATGAGCAGCACTCTGTATATAATGTTGATAAACATGTCTGGTTCTACTTACCCACACATGAGCAGCACTCTGTATATAATGTTGATAAACATGTCTGGTTCTACTTACCCACACATGAGCAGCACTCTGTATATAATGTTGATAAACATGTCTGGTTCTACTTACCCACACATGAGCAGCACTCTGTATATAATGTTGATAAACATGTCTGGTTCTACTTACCCACACATGAGCAGCACTCTGTATATAATGTTGATAAACATGTCTGGTTCTACTTACCCACACATGAGCAGCACTCTGTATATAATGTTGATAAACATGTCTGGTTCTACTTACCCACACATGAGCAGCACTCTGTATATAATGTTGATAAACATGTCTGGTTCTACTTACCCACACATGAGCAGCACTCTGTATATAATGTTGATAAACATGTCTGGATCTTCTTACCCACACACGAGCAGCACTTTGTATATAATGTTGATAAACATGTCTGGTTCTACTTACCCACATGAGCAGCACTCTGTATATAATGTTGATAAACATGTCTGGTTCTACTTACCCACACATGAGCAGCACTCTGTATATAATGTTGATAAACATGTCTGGTTCTACTTACCCACACATGAGCAGCACTCTGTATATAATGTTGATAAACATGTCTGGTTCTACTTACCCACACACGAGCAGCACTTTGTATATAATGTTGATAAACATGTCTGGTTCTACTTACCCACACATGAGCAGCACTCTGTATATAATGTTGATAAACATGTCTGGTTCTACTTACCCACACATGAGCAGCACTCTGTATATAATGTTGATAAACATGTCTGGTTCTACTTACCCACACATGAGCAGCACTCTGTATATAATGTTGATAAACATGTCTGGCAGTCTTTACAACAAGAACAATTCTTCATATCAGTCATATCGCAGTCACATGACTTAATTAACATACATTTACTGACGATGCTGACACACAGGGCTTCATTACATCCCTCTGTTACACTTAACAAAATAACAACAAGTAGAAAACCAGTCAACTGGCTGTTCAAATTCATTGTTGTTGCTCTTAATCTGAAATTGTATGAAAAACTAATTAATGTTATACATTGTATAAGACTTTTTAAACTTTTTCAGAACAACTATCTTCAGTTCTTCATTATTGTGTACTTGTATAAATGTAACAACTGACTATGACAGAACAAGTTTCATATATAGTATTGTTATGTTGATTGTACTTGCAGATTTGTTACCTGTCTGAATCTATAAAAAAGGTCTAATTTTTTCATTTCATTTTTACTGTTTTGACATTTAATGATAATCAAAGTCCAATATAAATATGGAACATGTACATCATGCATACATCACATACTTAATTTCCAAATATGCATGCAATCAAGAATGAATTAAACCAATGTATACCCAGACCTCAAGTTAACAAACAAAATTTTAGAGGACAAAACTCCATGGTTTCATAATTGCATGATTGTTAATTACTCAAAAATTTATTTTAAGATATTTCCTTTACATGATGCATATTGTTTCCTGCCTTCACAGCAGAAAGGGATCACATGCTTTTTTGTGTTTATTTTTAGGCCTTGAGGTGTTAATATTTGGCATTGCTTTTGTAAACACAAAAGGTCATACAACAATGTTCATATCTAGATTGAAGTTATTTATTTACTTTCAGGCATGTAAGCAAGTATTCTGTGTAATGGGAATCATAAAGCAATACTGATGCATGGACAATTTTTTTGTAAATTATGCTTCCAATAATATTAATAATCTAGATAAACATATTTCTTTGAATCTAGAAATAATCTAAGACCAGAAATTTGTAACTCCTTGTTATAGGTACCGTTATGACCAGCTGACTCTCTGAAATATGCTTCAGACTGAAATAGAGGTGCTGATACTACTGCATGGGATTAGTTCATGATATTGTTAGGGGGCTCATAAGATGGGAATGGGTTTGTTTGTGTGGATCACAAGATGGTAATGGGTTTTCGGTATCTTTCACATGTTTCATATTTTAGTATAAATTAGCTGCTATGGTGATAGTTGTGGTCTGGAATGCAATTGTAGTTATTATTTAATTTGCCTGCCTACAAATTAAACCTGACAAAAAGTATACAAATCTAAAACTAGAGGCTCCCAGGAGGCTGTATCGCTCACCTCAACCTGACAATTCTTCCTTTTTATCTAGCTTTTCTCTCCTTTAAGGAATTGTCCAACACTTTTCCAAAAAGCATTAATTTTGAGGTTTGTCCAACACATATGCACCAGTAATCATTTTTGTAGATCTTGCAGAGCTTAATACTTTTGAATGGAAAGACTTTCTATAGCTCTTACAGTTTTCAAGATGTCAAGGAAAAATGACAAAATTCAAATAATTTGACAAGTTAGACAATTGAAGGGAAATAACTTGGCATCCTCACACATCTTCACCTCATTTGAGAATCTTGATGCTGAGGAAGAAGGCACACTTCAGAGATAGATTTCCTGTATCTGTAATACTTTTTAACTATGAGCCAAAACTATCTTGACTCCCACCACCACTAGTTCTTTTTTAAGCCAATAGCCATGTTGATGGTCTGCTGTCATGATTTGCACAATTTTACGATGATACATGTATGTGCAAATTTTCAAAGCAGTCCTTTCATTTGTTTAAGGGGTCATCCATAATTGTCAACCATTTTCACAGGTGTGCAAAAAGCACACTTTTTGAGACCCCCCACCTTCCATCAAAAAATTTACATCCACTATTAAACTAATATAATCAAAGTGTAGACTGCACCAAAGGAAAGGTTGCTTTGCAAGTATGAAAATGAAATTCCTGCCTCATGTTTGACAGGCAATAAAACAAACCAATGTAAAATAAATCAGGTAAATTTAGAAACATATTAGATATAAATTAAAAAGACTAGAAAAAACTTTGCAATCCTCATAATTGATAGCCCTAGCTCCCCTATGTCTTGAATGGGAATGTCTAGGGCTTTGCTGTTGGAAACTCCAAAAATCGTTTTGCTCAAACTGTAAATAATCAGGTGCACAAATCCACCTTATGACAAAGAATTCTGCAAAAGTTTCATCAAATCCTAATCAGTGGTGCAAGTTGTTGTGGATAAGAAATAGGTATCCCCTACATCAAAGAATGGCCAGTCAATGTTTGCTATGGGAAATCCTAAATATCATTCCAATCAAAATATAACATATCTGGTGTACAATAGCACTTTGTGACAAAGAGTCCATCAAAATAGCATCAAAATCCATTCAGTGCAACGATACAATTGAAGATGTTTCTATCATAAGTTTTATAAATATATTAATAAATAAGACAAAATTGCTGCTGCCCATTTCAGACATAAAAATCGCACCTGTTATATGGTTGGAATATAACTTGCATCAAATACATGTACATATATGCAAATGTCTCCTTATAAATGTAAGTGATGTCATAAGCTTCTAAAATATTCAAAACTAAAATAATTTATTTCGTAGTATTCATCTACTATTGATCGAATGCCTCTCAGCACTTGTTTGAATCTTACTGCTGACAGGGTGTGCTCAACTTCAATCTTGATTGAAAACTGTTAAAAGACTCCTACAATCTGGCGTTCTCCTCCAATAAAAACAGGACGCCCATATATATTTGAAAAATTGCTGAAAGTGGCATTAAACAATTACAACACAGGAATCTCTGCAAATCGATTTGCATGTGCTTTTGAATGATACTGGGTCGATTTTGTTATATCGCGTCCCACACACACAGGCACTTGTTTCAGAAAAAAATTACCCCTGTACTCTAAGTGTTATATTAGATTATAGGTGTAATTTTTTTCTGAAACAAGTGCCTGTGCCCACGCACTATAACAAAATCGACCCAGTATTATTCAAAAGCGCATGTAAATCAATTTTTATAAATCCCCTGGATTCAAACAAACAAAAAATTGTAAGACTGTATGAGGCAACATATATCTTTATAATCAGAATGCATGTCAACTTGTTTGTTTTAAATTTAAACAGTGTGTTAATAGCTTATACTAAAAGACACATGGAGTGCTTTTCTGCTTGCATTTTTTAAAATTAATATTCAATATGCGATATTGTAACTTTTTAATAAAACAAAAATAAAAAATCTCCACTGTACATATTCCATACTATGCTTGTTGTTTATCTGTTCTTGACTTTTGCTACGCAATCTGATACTTTTTTTTTCAACAAGTGTCTTGCGATGTTCTTATGGTATTGTGCCTAAACCGCAAACCCCAAGGTTTTCAAATGGTCAATAATCGCTTGCTCCAAGTTACACCCGTTCTAATTTTGGTCAAAATTTACCTGGGAAAATCGCTCTATCAAAGTAAACAAGTGTGGACACAGAAAAACGTCTCGCCTGCATTCCGCATCAGTAAGGAAAATAAATTACGTCATAAGCATTACATAAATAGCATTAAATATCAGCAGCAGCCTGTATACAAAATATTGTCACCATACCCTGCATAGTTACAGGGGAACAGCAGTAGCCCAAAAACTGTAACGTAGTCGCTGGACCGTGAAATAGAGGTCAAGGTCAGGTGGAACCTACCAGACAGTCATGTACTATTCATCAGCAACCTATATACCAAATATTGTTATCCTACCATGCGTAGTTAGAGGAACTATCGTAACCCAAAAACTTAAACGTAGTCGCTGGACTGTGAAATTGATCAGGTGATACCTACCAGACAGTCATGTACTAGTCATCAGCAACCTATACACCAAATATTGTCATCATACCATGTGTAGTTACAGAGGAACTGTCATAACCCAAAAACTTTAACGTAGTCACTGGACCGTGAAATTGAGGTCAAGGTCAGGTGACACCTACCAGACAGTCATGTACTAGTCATCAGCAACCTATACACCAAATATTATCATCCTACCATGCGTAGTTACAGAGGAACTGTCATAACCAAAAAACTTTAACGTAGTCACTGGACAGTGAAATTGAGGTCAAGGTCAGGTGACAGGTGACTGACTGGCAAGTACTCATCATAAGCTACTTCTGGACCAAATTTGATGGACCTAGGGCTTGAAATGCCGGATTCCCATACATATGTCTCACCTCCAGCGACTTTCGTCGCAGGCGAGACAAAAACAGCATTTCAAAACGCTGAACAAATGTTACAAATTAATTGCTGATTTCAATCAAGCACCTTTTTGGATCTACATAAGGAACATAAGATCGACCATACGCGCTAGGAGGTTTTATTTGCCACTCTAAAACACAATGACTTGACCACAGCTTCCTTTGTTTCAAGGAACACATAAAATGAAAAAAAAATGTATCGTTTTGACTTTCGGTTTAATTAGATACTTAAAGCATAAAAATGCAACATCGTCTGAAACGACAGCAATTTCGTGAGGTAAACATACATGGAAAATTGGTACGTTTTTTGGCTTGTTACGATGGGTGTGACCAATTTCGACTCGTGTAACGAGAAATATTAATGGTTAAGCATGAATTAGCAATTAAAAAAATTAATCAAAAGGACCTGAAACAAATTGTGTCAGCTTTTACTTTAGTATGGAATAATGGTCAATAATGTAGCGACATGGTGAGTGCTTTTGATCACCGATGTCGAATAATCCATTTACTATTCTCGTGTCACAAACACCAAAATATCTTTTTTAATATATTTTTATTTGTTAGAAATTGTTATATTTAATTTAACTACTTGTATTTTATTTACGAAACTTCTACATGTCACTCTCCCAAACTTACAAATGTTTATATTTGGCGCCGCTCTGCAAATCTGTACATCGACAAAGCACACACTTTTGTGTTGATTTTCATTTAATTAAAGGTAAAAAAATAGAATGCAAAGCCGTATGAAACGAAGACCACACGATCGCACAAAATAATCATTAAATCACTTCAATACATAATTACGTCGTCAAATATTATTAGACTGCCACTGTCAGTACTACATTTGTCGGTTCAGTGAACAGCTGTCGCGAGTATTGCCAAATATCGAGTTGATTTCCGAAACCAAAAAGTGTAACGAGTCTGTCTCTCGCGGATCAACATGGAATATTAGTTTATAAATCGTAATATTAGTTATCAGTTATACATAAATGAGACATAATACGAAAGGACATGTTTAGTAAAGTTGTTCAAGATAAATTTGATGCACCGATTCACGTAATTGATAGATTCCTCAAAAGTGACCTATGCTATATTTTACGAGAGTAAGGTTTTATTACACGCTGGTCGCAGTAGTTTCTATCTATTTGAGCGTTAGCAAAGGGAAAGTTTGCTACGCAACCTTCCCAAAAACCAAACTCCAGGGAAACGACAAATTTCAGAAGATAAAAAAGTGTAGGCAAAAATATTTAAATGTTAAACCCCTTCCCTCAAGTGTGAGGTTTGCACACTTATGAAAATGGTTGACAATTATTGGACGACCTCTAAGAGGGAAAATTTTTTTACATCAATTTAAATTAATTTTAAAATGTTCAACGGAATTAACTCTTAAACAGTTCATCTGACAATCTTGTCCCTGAAGTAATTTGTGTAGCTCTCATAGAGCTGAACAATTAGGCAAGGCTAACTTTTTGTTTATTTATAATAATTTTCAATATTTTTAGGAAAAAATGGAAAAAAAATCATCAATTTTGAAGTTATAGGGAGCAATAACTACAATAAGTCGTCATACATGTACATGTACAAATTCAACTGGATGGAGAGTATTGAAGATCTTTTGATGCTGAAAAAGAAGGAAGTATTGTGAAATGAGCCAACGTTAACTCAGACCCATCATCATGTTGCAAAATCCACTTATTTGCCTATACAGAGCTCTCCAGACATCCCATCATATCATGGCATGAAATGTGCATCAAATCAAAACCAATGTAACCGTATGTAACCATTAACGAAATGTAAGTTACAAAACATAATATATTAAATCTGGTCCATATTTTGTGCATTATATGGACCCTCCCATCAAAGTCTATAAAAGTGTTGGACAGCAGAGGATTTTCCGACAAACTTTTATCATCATAAATGATTCTAGTCATCTCAAATTTTAAGAGATAGCTGATCGATTTTTTTTAAATCATTGAACAAAATCAAGGATCGTCAAGTTTAAAAAACAGACATATTCTGAAATAATAATCAACACTCAATACAATTCCCTCTTCAAAAAAAGAAGAAATGAAAATTTAATTCTATCGTGATTGTGGTGATACAGATAATATCAATACTAAAATAAAGTAAATTAATGCCCTGTTAATTGAGACTTACATTCATGACATGCCATGTGACTAAATGCATGATCCAAAACCTCCATCAGCCCTACTGAATGAGCACAGAGAAATGGAGTTTGACAAAGGCAGAGTAATAAGATCATTAGCAGTTAGTGTCAATATTATATATATACTTAGTGGATATTGAGTCTACCAAGCAAAAACCAATATCAGACTGACCAAAAAATCCTTATATTATTAGTTACATAAGCTTTAATATAAATACTAAATTCTATGTTACCTCAAACTTTAAAATTTGATAGTCACATTTCATTCTTAAATAATTTTTGGGTTATAAAAATGATATAAATTTTTTTAAATGGTATTATTCTGACTTGACTATATTCAGGTATCTTCCAGGTCGCTCAAGACCCCCAGACCTCTCGCCGAGAATATATATTGCTTGAACATCAATATATTTTTAGTGTATATTTTCAACTACGCCCCTGGTACGTTAAAACAACAGATAAAATAATTTATTCTGCAACTACCGCTTCAACTATACAAATACGACCCTACGAATAGAGCAAAGATAAGTTATACGGCATGTTGTCGAATAAGATATTGTTTGTGACGTCAGGCTATCACTCGAATATGCTCTGAAAATTTCAAGTAAAAAATTTGCCAGAAGTGCACTTTTTTTATGTTTTCCAATAGTATTAAATGTATTTTCTGGTTGCAGAATAAAAACAATATTTGTACATTGTCAGAAAATATAACGTTTATTTGTACTTGCCGCAAAACAGGTGAGAAATGCTCTGCTCCGAGCCTTGCATTTGGGAAGTGGTCATTTCGTACCCTGACCATTTTGTACCCTTACAAATACTAGTATGGTCAATTTGTACCAATCACTGAGTCAATTCGTACCCAACGGATGGTCAATTGGTACTAAAATTTTATGAAATTGTACTAGTATGTATTAAAAAGGTGAAAAAGTGATCAATTAAATGTTTTTTTATTATATTACTCAAAATTATTTTTAATTAGTCGGCATATTGTGTTCAGGTTCTTTCTATTGAATGGAGTGTGGTGATAATTTCTATTGTATGATGTACTTAAACTAAGTGTTGACGTATTGCGGAGAGGGTTTCTTGCGTGAAAAATGAAAACTGCTTACCGTGTACGGTTCAGCTTATGCTCCTTTTGTAGATCAAGAATACTACTTTTTGAAATCATTAATTATTTCCTCGAGATATTCAGCGTTTTGAAATATGGCAGTTTTTTTATTTTGAAATGGCGATTTTCCATACTAAAATTTGACCTCAATTGGAACGGAAGCGTACTTTAGGAACAATTGCTTGTTGTCTACTCGAAAACCTTCGGGTGATGTCGTCTGCAGTTAAGGCGGGAAAAGTCTCGCGGTTTGTCCAAATACCATTGAACGTCACGAAAGCAGACGGACATATGTAAACATCATAATGTCCCTTTAGAAACAAAAATGGCTGACTTATTATGTAAACTTCCCGTAGCAAAAGTCAAGGACGATTTGTAACAACTTAATACCAGAGCCATATTATAAAACATGGACAGGGAATTTTTTAGCGCTCGCCACTTTCGTCATTGACGAAATCATTTGAAAATTGACGATAGATTTCTAAATCAATTTCGTCACCTGATTTCCAACAAGTACTACAATTTTTCGTTACAAATTCATTCTACCAAGTGTAAAACGACATATTTATGACCCCAGAGCCAATTAACAGGAAATTTAATTATTTCACCTCGATAATTGTAAACAGCAGGTGTCAATTGCCGAATCTATGTTTTTACAGGTAACCGATTAACACGATAAAGTGGTGCTCCTGGTCAATATACGCAAACTAAAGTGTCGTAGATCGTACTGATGCGCACAGACTTCCACCTTTCGATTAAATATGTAATGCAAATAAAAATTGCAAGGATTTTGCGTATTTAACTCATTTTTCGTATGTTTTGCTGGTTTTAAAAGGATTACGCGCCAATTGTGTACATCCGAGATACGTCTAATTACCGATAGCTACCACTTAGAAAACAAAGAGTACAACGACCCTTAATGAAAAATTGTAACCGATTGATATACAAACGCTTTTTAAATAAGTTTTAAAATTAAAATTCTTTGAAAATTTATAAACATTTTGTTATAATCATTTTTAAAACAAATTTATACACTGCAATTGAAAGAATATAGTTTGTTATACTATGATATTTCACCAGTACAATAAATGCATGCTTCTGAGCAGATGCTTATACAGCTCATCCGCTAAAGTGACTAAAGCCCTCAAAATCCTAAAAAATTCCCTGCATGGACAGGTTATCGTATCGTAAGGTAAAATATAGAATAATGAAAAAATGCAAGCAAACTTATTTTCCCAAGGGGGGTTGGCATTTAGTATAAGTTTATAATTAGTTTGTGATTCTAAGTGTTCACTTGTATTTTTCAAATTTTATTACGTTAAATGGCCTACATGTAATAATGGTAACAAAGAAGAGCACTAAATAAAAATATATATTAAAGACAAAAACATAGCAACACAGCACAGTTACGAAATTTAATGTACACTCTGGATAGGAGTCTCAGTAATTTGTCAGCAGACATGTACCCACGTCTTCATTACTTTAGCGCACATCTCTGCAGATCTTTTTTTCATACTTTTCTTAAGTTTGTTGGCCATGATAGCAAAATTTGGATTTACAAGTATCTCTTAAAACTTGTATATATATATTTCTTAAATAATGATGAGTAAAAGACTTGTTTTATGTTCACGCTTACAATCATAATTTTAATGAGATCACACAAAATTATTATCACCACACTACATCTAAATTAACTATCAAGGAAACCCAACCTGATCACAATATGCCCACTAATTACAAATAAATCTGAGTAAAAATAACTAATAAAACATTTAATTAATCATTTTTAATTTTTACATACAATTTCATTAAGATTTTAGTCGGGTACGAATTGACCGTCCGTCGGGTACGAATTGACTCAGCAATGGGTACGAATTGACCATATTTGTAAGGGTACGAAATGACCATAACTCTGGCATTTCTTCCTGTTTCTAAGGCTCGTACAAATAAACTGTATATTTTTTGACAATAATGTACATAAATTGTATATCACCGGAAGTTTAAGAAACAATGGTTCATTCCGAGGTAACCATGATTATTCTAAATCAAAGTACTATAGAAAGTTTGTAACTGTTATTTTTTTACAAAAAACATTTTTCAAACATCTATAACAGTTATTTTTTACTTTACCTTCACCTGAATAAAACGTTCACATGTCCAAAGTTTGTTGTTGTAAAAAAAGAACGAACTGAGAACCCCCCTTGAATCATGATCTTGGTGGTTAAAACGCTTACAACTAAATCGATTTCACTTAAATGAATGAAATTTGGGGCACCTGTAAGGTGAACATTATAATGTAGAAATTGTTAGATATGGCAAGAAAACAGTCCAGACAATTTTTGAGGGGCTTGTTTTGTAACCAGTTACAAATCCTGTATAGAATGGTTACAAAGTTAGTCAATATGTGTTTGATACTCAGTAGTTGCATATTTTTTTACTGCATTTCTTAAAAGGGTTACAAATCAGTTACATCTATATTTTTCTTATTTTATTTTATAAAAAATTTACAAATTGGTTACATCTATATTTTTTGTCTTCATTTTATAAAAGGGTTACAAATTGGTTACATCTATATTTTTTGTCTTCATTTTACAAAATGGTTACATACAATTTCATTACGATTTTGGTCGGTTACATAATTCTGTCTTCATTTTATAAAATGGTTACAAATTGGTTACATCTATATTTTTTGTCTTCATTTTATAAAAGGGTTACAAATCAGTTACAGCTATTTTTATGCCTTCATTTTATAAAATGGTTACAAATTGGTTACATCTATATTTTTCTTACTATATTTTATAAAAGGGTTACAAATTTGTTACATCTATATTTTTCTGTCTTCATTTTATAAAAGGGTTACAAATTGGTTACATCTATATTTTTTGTCTTCATTTTATAAAAGGGTTACAAATTGGTTACATCTATATTTTTCTGTCTTCATTTTATAAAAGGGTTACAAATCAGTTACAGATATTTTTATGCCTTCATTTTATAAAATGGTTACAAATTGGTTACATCTATATTTTTCTGTCTTCATTTTATAAAAGGGTTACAAATTGGTTACATCTATATTTTTTGTCTTCATTTTATAAAAGGGTTACAAATTGGTTACATCTATATTTTTCTGTCTTCATTTTATAAAAGGGTTACAAATCAGTTACAGCTATTTTTATGCCTTCATTTTATAAAATGGTTACAAATTGGTTACATCTATATTTTTCTTACTATATTTTATAAAAGGGTTACAAATTTGTTACATCTATATTTTTCTGTCTTCATTTTATAAAAGGGTTACAAATTGGTTACATCTATATTTTTTGTCTTCATTTTATAAAAGGGTTACAAATTGGTTACATCTATATTTTTTGTCTTCATTTTATAAAAGGGTTACAAATCAGTTACAGATATTTTTATGCCTTCATTTTATAAAATGGTTACAAATTGGTTACATCTATATTTTTCTTACTATATTTTATAAAATGGTTACAAATTGGTTACATCTATATTTTTCTTACTATATTTTATAAAAGGGTTACAAATTGGTTACATCTATATTTTTTGTCTTCATTTTATAAAAGGGTTACAAATCAGTTACAGATATTTTTATGCCTTCATTTTATAAAATCAGTTACAGATATTTTTATGCCTTCATTTTATAAAATGGTTACAAATTGGTTACATCTATATTTTTCTTACTATATTTTATAAAAGGGTTACAAATTTGTTACATCTATATTTTTCTGTCTTCATTTTATAAAAGGGTTACAAATTGGTTACATCTATATTTTTTGTCTTCATTTTATAAAAGGGTTACAAATTGGTTACATCTATATTTTTTGTCTTCATTTTATAAAAGGGTTACAAATCAGTTACAGATATTTTTATGCCTTCATTTTATAAAATGGTTACAAATTGGTTACATCTATATTTTTCTTACTATATTTTATAAAAGGGTTACAAATTGGTTACATCTATATTTTTCTGTCTTCATTTTATAAAAGGGTTACAAATTGGTTACATCTATATTTTTTGTCTTCATTTTATAAAAGGGTTACAAATCAGTTACAGATATTTTTATGCCTTCATTTTATAAAATCAGTTACAGATATTTTTATGCCTTCATTTTATAAAATGGTTACAAATTGGTTACATCTATATTTTTCTTACTATATTTTATAAAAGGGTTACAAATTGGTTACATCTATATTTTTCTGTCTTCATTTTATAAAAGGGTTACAAATTGGTTACATCTATATTTTTTGTCTTCATTTTATAAAAGGGTTGCAAATCAGTTGCAGGTATTTTTATGCCTTCATTTTATAAAATGGTTACAAATTGGTTACATCTATATTTTTTGTCTTCATTTTATAAAAGGGTTACAAATCAGTTACAGATATTTTTTTCTTACTATATTTTAGAAAATGGTTACAAATTGGTTACATCTATATTTTTTGTCTTCATTTTATAAAAGGTTACAAATTGGTTACATCTATATTTTCTGTCTTCATTTTATAAAAGGGTTACAAATCAGTTACAGTTATTTTTATGCCTTCATTTTATAAAATGGTTACAAATTGGTTACATCTATATTTTTTGTCTTCATTTTATAAAAGGGTTACAAATCAGTTAGATATTTTTTTCTTACTATATTTTAGAAAATGGTTACAAATTGGTTACATCTGTATTTTTCTTACTATATTTTATAAAAGGGTTACAAATTGGTTACATTTATATTTTTCTGTCTTCATTTTATAAAAGGGTTACAAATCAGTTACATCTGTATTTTTCTTACTATATTTTATAAAAGGGTTACAAATTGGTTACATCTTTATTTTTCTGTCTTCATTTTATAAAATGGTTACAAATCAGTTACATCTGTATTTTTCTTACTTTATTTTATAAAAGGGTTACAGATTGGTTACATCTATATTTTTTGTCTTATGCCATCACTTACATTTATAGGGAGACATTTACATATATGTACATGATGCAAGTTATATTCCAACCATATAACAGGTGCGATTTTTTATGTCTGAAATGGGCAGCAGCAATTTTGTTTTATTTATTAATATATTTATTAAAGTTATGATGGACACATCTTCAATTGTTTCCTTGCACTGAATGGATTTTGATGGTTTGTCACATAGTGCTATTGTACACCTGATATTTTATATTTTGATTGGAATGATATTTAGGATTTTCCATAGCAAACATTGACTTGCCATTCTATGATGTTGGGGATACCAATCTCTTATCCACAACTACTTGCACCACTGAGAGGGATTTGATGAAACCTTTGCAGAATCCTTTGTCATATGGTGGAATTGTGCACCTGATATTTACAGTTTGAGCAAAACGATTTTTGGAGTTTCCAACATCAAAGCCCTGGACATTGCCACTCAAGACACATATATCTAATATGTTTCCAAATTTACCCAATTTATTTTACATTGGTTTGTTTGTTGTTTTTTTTTTGCTTGTCAAAAATGAGGCAGTAATCTCATTTCATACTTGCAAAGCAACCATTCCTTCGGTGCAGTCTGCAATTGATTTTAAAATGGGGGTAAGAGATATTGCTGTGATGTAATTGTATATTAAATGTGCCTTGTTTATTCGTTAATTGCTTATTTATTATCTGACACTTTACATTGATGAAGGGTAAAAATGAAAGACCAATAAAAGACTGACATAATAAGCCGCGAAAATGTAAATTTAAATAATGATTTTCATTTTAGATTTTAAAAACATGTTATCAAAAAAGATGTCTTAATCAGTAAAAATCAGTGGTAAATATGCAATAGCAAAAAGAAGGAAAATAAATATCTTAATAATAAGAGAAAGCCATAACAGATATTGACTTTTATTTATTTTAAGATTTAAACAGTTTGATTTAAAACTATTTAAAAAATGTAAGTTATATTTGGATACTTATAGAATGAAATAAAACATACCTAGGATCGTATATAAAGTCCTTAAAAACTAACATACATTAAAAAAGCTAAACGAAATTATGAAAAATGTTATAATAATACATAAAAAATAATTCCGTTTTAATAAAGCAGCAGTTTATATAGTTTTAAAAACAAAACACCAAATGTTATTATTTCATAAATTGTTTTACAAATATATTTTTTGTTTGTTTTTTTTCAAATACTGAAAATATTACATTCTTACAGTGTTTATGTGCATGAATGCTATTTTTCCGTTTTGAATAAAGGTAATTGCAATTCTTATGAAACAATTTTCACTACGGTAAAAATAATTCAATGGAAATTGTAATTTGTCGGTATTTTTCTTTGATATTCCGACGATGCTCTACGGAAAGACACGATAACTGTCGATCTTACCCCCCTCTCTAACTTTACTTAAATCTTTAATTGAATATATTAGTAAATGTCAAGTTGTTCCAAACGTCACCGGCACTCTAGAAACATGAAACAATAAGTTTCAATTTATTATATGTGAATTTATTATTGTTAACAAATATTGCGCATCTATTTTTTTGTCTGTTATTTTGGTTATAACCATTTATTGTAAACTAATAATAATAATAATAATTATTATTATTATATATGCATCATATGATCATAAGGGGCTTCTAAAAATAAACTTTAACAGCGGAAGTTGTCATGTTAACTTTAATTTTTTAACATTTTCCATCAACAATATAGTATATAAAACCTTTAAGCATAATAGAAATGCAAAAAATGTTATTTTAATGTGTGTTAGGGTATAGTTTGGGTAAAAAGTCACACCGAGATTGCTATATTAAGGTGTCAGCCACTATAACATTTATGACCTATTCACATCAGGTGTGCTACCTGCATCACTTATTACATAATTTATTATGAAGCAATCACACTTTTATATTTATGACCCTACAGATCAAAGAAAACAGTTTATTTTTGATAAATACAGTTGACATTTAACAGATATGAGTAGTTTTATTACTTGTTAACAACAGGTGTGCTAACAGCACTTGTTTTCTAACATTTTTTTAAGTTAATTAATTTTTTTAACCATATTAATTTTCATTGACTACTATAATAGTCATTGTAAGTCTTTGATAAATTTATTTACTACTGAACATTTGTTTCTTACATATTTGATAAATTTATAGACTGTATTAATTTAATTCATGACTGGTCATTATTCTTAATAACCCTTTTATAAAATGAAGGCATAAAAATATCTGTAACTGATTTGTAACCTTTTATAAAATGAAGACAGAAAAATATAGATGTAACCAATTTGTAACCCTTTTATAAAATAAAGACAGAAAAATATAGATGTAACCAATTTGTAACCCTTTTATAAAATAAAGTAAGAAAAATACAGATGTAACCAATTTGTAACCATTTTAAAAATGAGGGCATAAAAATATATGTAACTGTGATGTAACTAATTTGTAACCATTTTAAAAAATGAAGGCATAAAAATATATGTAACTGTGATGTAACCAATTTGTAACCATTTTAAAAAATGATGGCATAAAAATACATGTAACTGTGATGTAACCAATTTGTAACTATTTTAAAAAATGAAGGCACTAATGATTTTTTGTACCTTTTCAGAATAATGTAACCGATTTGTAACTGTTTTCCATAATGAGCAGTTATGTAACTTTTATGTAACAGTATTTTTTTTGTAACTGTTTTGTAACTGGTTACAAAACAAGCCCCCCAAAAATTGTCTGGACTGTTTTCTTGCCATATATGGAAATTGTTAAATCGCTGGTAGGTGTACACAGGCATTTTGAATTACATACAGCTTACCCATTGATTATAATATAATATTATCATTTATCGCTTTTCATGTACAAAAAACCATACTCTACAATATAGTTCATGTTGTAAGTGATATAATGGCGTTTTAAATATTAAAGAAAATATTTTATTTACAGTTTTTCGTATTTGTTTAATATCCGGCTTCAAGTTTTAAATTATACATTTTTTGTTCTGATAGGAGTAGTAAACATGTACAAAATTGTATATTAATGCAGTCTTGACCTCTCATAGCCTCGCTAGATAGGACGAGAAAGAATTAATCACATCACTTTTATTTTTTGGATTATTTCATGATTTATAGAGTATGCTTCCTATTTTTTTAATGCATTCTAGACTTATCTTCACACAATAAAATGTATATGGTGTAAACATTATTTTATTGATAAATGCATAGTTCACAATACATGTAGGTATGATACAAGTTGGGATTAGAAAACAAGTGCTACAAGCACTTTTATAAATTCTTCTCCCAGAATATAAGAAAATACATAGTAGAATGCATGACATACAGTGACATAATCATAATTTCATATTAAAGTAACATAACATTAGTGTTACTTTTAATATGGTTGACATTATACTTTGAAACAATATAAGAAACTTTAGAGCAAGATTATCATACAAAGAATTTACAAATTTTAATCCCTCATGTGTTAAACCTTTTTGATTTGATAATATATTTTTGAACAATTAAGAAGTTTTGCGTATTTTCAGCATCGGAGAGGTTTGAGTCACCATATAGGACGTTTCTAATATTAATGTGACATGATAAGTTTGGAAATAGAATATTTCGTAGTCTATTAAACAATGGACATGAGAGCAGAAAATGTTCAGAATTTTCTAATTGTTTGCATTTACAAAGGGGTCAGACTCAAGATTCTTTTTGAAAAGGTGATCTTTTAGGGTACTACTTTCAGTCCTTATTCTAGCATGAAGTATTTGACCGATACGACAACCCGCATAAAAATACGACGGAACTGTAATTGGCTTGTTTAAAAATGATTTCAAGTTATTGATAGAATCATTGTTTTTTATGTTTGCAGGAAGGTCATTCCAAAGTCGAACTGTTGATGGTAAGAAACTGTTATAATACAACATACTATGGGTGGGTGGGGGGACTAGGTTATTAGCATTTCGGGTTCTGTAATGGTGAGTTTGAGAAAAGCTAGCTGGAACCAAGTTTGACAGGTACTCAGGGGTATTTCCATGTAACATTTTATGAAATATTATGAGCTTATGTTTTTTCCTGTGAGCCTCTAATGTTTCCCATCCGCATTCTAGTAAAAGTAAAGAAATGGTAGTTAATTTGGTAGCACCAGTAACTATGCGGGCCGCCTCGTAGTTTATTTGTTCAAGCTTTAGTTTCATATATTCAGGACAGTTGTCCCATATTACATCTGCGTACACAAGAACTGGACGAATAAAGCTAAAATACATTTTTTCCAGTGATTTCCTGTCAACTTTAAACTTTAGATTAAGTCTTTTTGATGCTTTCGAAATAATTTCATCGATATGAGTATTCCAGGTTCCGTCACATGAAAATGTAAGACCTAGATGTTTATGAGAGGTGACAGATTTTATAGAAACTTGGTTCATTGTTAAAGGTGGTGGGATACAAAATCTAATTTACGTGTTATAACCATCGATTCAGTCTTTTGTGGGTTGAAATTTACCAACCACTTTATCGACCATTCATGGATTTTTTGAAGATTTGAATTTAAAATAAGAGAAGTTACTAGGGGGTTTTCAACAACAGCATATATACTCGTGTCATCTGCAAAAAGTTTGATAGGACAGTTAACTTCATTTACTATGTCGTTAATAAAAATAAGGAATAGTAGAGGGCCAAGGATGGACCCTAGGGGCACCCCTGCATTTATATTGGCCCAAGATGATTTTGTTCCATTTATAACCACCCTTTGTTTCCTATCAGACAAATAATCTTTAAACCATAAAAGGAGATCTCCCGTGATGCCCATGTAAAAAATGTATATATTTGCGTATCTTTAAAAATTAGTTAGATAATTTGATAATAAAAAGGCATTTTTAGGTTTTGTTATGTTATATTGTGTAATGCATATGTATGATATATATTTTGTTTTGTTTTGATTATTTCCCTTTTTATAGGGCAATATTCATATCTTTTATTTTTGGCATTCGTATGTTAATATAAACAAGAAAAGATATAGGTTACACCCATATCCAGAGATGTTCGATTTATATGTTATAGATGTATCCGATTTGTTTTTTTTTTCAATAAGTTTATTTAAAATTTCATCATATGCTGTAAAGGGTTACAAATATAGACAATTGCGGAAGGCAAGAAATAATCATCTTGATTATCTGTTTATTCGATTTTTATTAACGACATAGTATATATGCTGTTGTTGAAAACCCCCTAGTATTAACTGATCTCTGTGCTTTTGGTGCTAATAACTATCTTGGTGCTTAAATGTGTGCTATAATAGATCGGGTTGCTTTAAGCTGTGCTTAAATCTGATATTTGTGCTTTTAGTTGTGCTTAAACAGTGCTTTATGCTTTTATGGGTGTATAACTGTACATTATGCTATTTATGCTTATAACTGCAATTTATGCTTTTATTTATGCTTATAACTGCACTTTATGCTTTTATTTATGCTTAAAACTGAGCTCAATTCTTTTAGATCTTCTAACTGATAAAAACATTTTAAGTGATCCAAGTGTTTTTAGTTAAAAATTATGATGTTCTTAAAGTAAGCCTTTTAACAATGTGTATGATCTCTTAACAAGTAGCTTGCTTTTTATCATGTACATGTATGTATAACCCTGTCCTAACAAATATATGTTTTAAATATAATGTTATGTTTGTATGTCGGTAAAAAGCTCTACAGAGCTTATGTTTGCTATGTGTTTTAGATAATCCGACTTTAAATAAAATTTTCTTGTCTTGTCTTGTCTATCTGTTATCGCGTCCGTCCGTCGGCATCTTCGGAAGATAAAAGAAAAAATAGCGACAAGTTACAATTTATATTGATTTAATTTTACAGTAATTAAAATTGTTTCAAAAGATTTGCAATTAAACATGTTAAATGTATCCAAACGTCAAACTAACGTTCATGCGCATAAACATTGCTAAGAACTCATTAATATTTTCAGACTTTAAAATAAACCCCCAAAGAAAAATTTTTTTGAAGAAGAGTTTTATTTTTGCCCGAGACATGTAATTATATGTCTCTGTTTTTGCAAAACAATTTATGAGATTATTAACTGCTACAATTATTTTTAACTATTTAAACAGTTGATGACCTTTATTCGAATGTAACTGAATAGTTTTTCTAGTGTATTATTATATACATTTTTCAAAATTCATTTAGCTTTGTTTGTTTAAAGGACTTCATATACGATCTTAGAGGTATGTTTAATATAATTCTAATTATCTTCATATAACTTGCTTCTTTAAAAAAGTTTAACATAAAAAAATTTAAATCTTGAATTAAATAAAACTCCACATCTTTTTTGCTTTTTTATTATAATAAAAATGTATTTTTCTTACCAATGTCTATAACATTTTTCACCGATTTAGAAATCAATTTTCTAAATAATATGCCCGTTTTAAAATCTTATTTTTGTATAAAAATCATAATCTAAATTTTACCTTTTTGAGCGGCATTTGTGAGTGTAAATGGTCTTTAATTTTTACCTTTCATTACAAGTTCAGTGTCATAAATAAGCAATTAGCAAATAGACAAAGCACACCTAATGTACAATTACAGAAATATCTGTTACCCCCACCCCCATCACCACCACACACACACACCTGGTTCTCGGCCAATCTGTGCTCTTCCGATGCTAGACGAAAGGACGCGATAACTGCCGATTTTACCCTAGTCTAAGAATCCTCTGCCGTCCAACGCTTTTTTGAAAGAAAAATCGTAGGACGGCAGAGGAGATTTTAGTTTATTGCCAGGCAAGGTGTACAAAGAGTTAAACAATCAAAAGTTCTAACAGATGACATTTTAGATATCGATCTTTATTTTAAATTGTCCAAAAGCTTTAGAAATTTTAAGAATGCACATGATTGACTTTATTCCGTGAATAAACAGTTTCACAGTACTTTTGCTGTCCTTCTTTCACTGCAGAAAATATCTTGGTATAGCACGTAGATGAGCTGTTTGAAGCTTTGTCTCCAGGGACAACACATATATTTGTCACGGAGGGAAGAGAGACACCTCATTACAGCCTCGTCTTTGAATACGGAAATAGGTCGATCAATAATGCAGTGTTTAAGATTCTTAAAGATTGTTAAGTTGAACTAAAGACATTATAGTTAAACAGTGCATCTATAGTTCTGGGTATCGTTCACTTTCTGTCTTAATCAATTCTCTGGCAAAGTCTTCGACTGCATTCATAATAGTGTTGAAATTTAAATAAGTCCAATGATTGAGATTCTCTTAATAAAGGACAAAGAGAAATGATCTTTCTGAGAATCTCGTGGTAAATAATGTTCAGACGAGCAGTAATGACATGGCCAGAGAGATTGTATATGAAAGGAGAATAGAAACAAATGCATTCAGTAGGCTGCTTGAGGTATGCTTCAGCATCTAGGTCCTGCAATGCTTGATTTGTAATTGAAGAGCTTACGTGCAATATATTTATTATATTTATAAGACACGACATGAGGAGATTGATTTATGAAATATAAAGGGATCAGATACCGCCATTAATTTCTTTTCGATGAGAATATTGCTGATGTTAACTGCATCATTACCTGATGATCAATCGGTTCAGAATGACTCTCTATCAAATGCCATGCGAAATATAGCCTTTAAGTTCATTAGTCCATTTTGCTGTCTCTAGTATAAAAAAGGAATCTAAAGAAACATTTTAAATGTCCAAGACTGGATGAAGCTCAAAATAATTTCATGATGGCTTCTAAGGAATACATATACTAGTAATGCTTATTACACTGTTGAGTTAAAAGCAGTCGGCTTTTAAGAAAACACTGTAAAAGTGTTCCATCAAGTCAATGAACATGGTAGAGGTTTCAGCGGACGGGCGTGACATGCTGCTACATTGCTTTCGGTGAAGTCTTTCGAGTCGATTGATTCAGAAAGACGTTCTTTCCATCTCGAAAAACCTAAAATCTACAGTACCGGCTATACTGTTGTCTTGTTATTAGAAATGTAATCGTACTTGCTATGAGGTACTACAAACATTTCCATCGACTTCCAGCTTACACAGTCTATATATTGTAAGAATTCGAACGTTGTATAATATATTGATGTTTTTTGTATCTCTTTACATGTATTGATTTATTATTAGTAAAAATGTTTCATCTTATGTTTATTTTAAACACTAATCATCGACGATATGCGATATTCACATTCTTCGGAACTCAACAAGTACTCAGAGTACTTATTTTCATTCCAATCTTGTTTTTAGCTTTTAAGTACGATGGAATGCCTTCATCTGGTAAATAGTTTTACGGATAGTTATTCGTAAGAGATATAATCGGATTTTAATATTTCGATACTTCTAATAACTGTCCACAATTCAAATCTTTTCAACAGAATTGATTTGAGATGACCATGAAGGTAGTACTGTTATTTTTATCGGGTAAGAATATTAATGTTTCTTTTTCCAAGTTTCTATTTGGTTTGTTTTTTATGAACAGGTTTATTTAAATATTTTGGTTACTTTTTAAGACTAGTTTCCTCTCGTATCACATCCATCAAGTTTAAACAGAAATAACAATGATTCAATAATGCATATTCCGAATGCAAAAATGAAAGAATTTTCATGCTTGGCACATGCAACCTGAATTTTCACACAGTTTGTGTTCTAGCGTAGTGTTTTTATCAATAAATGCAATAATAACAAATTGACATAAACTTTTAAATTTGTAATTATTTACACAAAAATAAACAAATTGCCTTTTAATTTCTATTGTTTCAAATATAAATATGGAAAATAAACACATCACATTTTCAAGTGTAGCGATTTCCAGTTAATCCGAGGTCAAATTACTATAATAGACATCATCATTGTTTGATAATCCTAGCTTTAGTATAACATTAAATATTTCAGGAGTGACGTTGACCTTTCAGAATAACTTTCCAACTCCCGAATATCAATGGCCACTTGGAAGCAAGTCCCTGTTTTATGAAACCATGGGCAAAGTTAATTTTTACAGCAAAACAGATGGACGCTGTTACATATTTAAAAAGAATACTGAAAATCTTCCGTACGAGGCATTTTCATTTGGTTCTGATGCTGAAGACATTAGCTACCTTGAGGCTAATATTCGTGATGATTCAGACTTCAAAAACTTATCCATTTCAATGTATGTGTATCCCAATGGTCGAGCGAAAGGTACTTTATTACATTATGTGTTGGGACCTGAGGAAAAAATAAGAATAAATTTTATCTTGGAACACACCGTTGTATCATTCCGAGATGAATATGCAAACCCTACGGGTTTAGTTGCTACTGAAAATTTACTTAAAGACAATGAATGGAACCACTTATACGTAGAGAGACAGTTTGAATCCGGACGAATCAAAATCTATCTTAACGGTGTGTTAAAGGTGAATGCCAATGACGATTTTCAGAAAAATATTCCAATGCCAACCGGTGGTAAGATCGTAATTGGAAATGCTGTTACGAAAAATTCAAATGCAGGTGATCAACAATTTGATGGATATATAACGTGTATTCAGATATACACAAAACTTATTGACGAAGTAAATATTAACAACACATGGAAGAACTGTTTACCAGAACGTTGGAGATACAAACCGCCAGGTAAATTAAAAACATAATCATTTTTGATTGTTAATATACACTCCCAATTTGTTTGTTGTAATTAACTGTAAAAGAGCAATTTAAAGCACATAGGAGTAACAGTTTGGCGTATAGGAGTAAAAACAATGCAAATGTGTAAATAAAAATGCAAACATTTTCCTTTGAAGCAACTTTGTTTGACAATAAATCATCTTAGAGCTTATTAAGATGAAAACATTGATAAACACTCAAAAATCAGTGATTTTGTTAAGTTATAAAACATTGGAAAAACGTTTTATTTTTTTTTTGATAACATATATGCTGGTTGCATAATGTCAAGAAGCTCCGACAAAGATTGGTCTCCTATAAGACAGCATATATAAAAATCGTAAAATGTGTTGAACTGTCTTGTAAATATTGCATGTTGACTTTTCAGTTTTAAGTAATTGGATCAGTTATATATGCACCAAGTGATCCATATATGGGAATATGTTATGTATATTTACTTTCTGTGGTAAAAATAAGCTTGGTTTGAATTTTTATAGTGCTAGTAAAAGGCATCCACAATTATTTCAAATTCGAGTCGGCTAAACTTTGCTCTACTTCCATTATTCCTTATGCTTTGTGGAAAAGCATCAAGTAGTGCTCCTTAATTTAGCGCGACTTCATAAATATTATTTTAGAATAATTTCCTACAGATTATTTTTTTAGATTTTTACTTGATACCAAATGGAAATGCCAAATGTATCAGTAATTCGCCTCCTACGACACCAACGCCAGACTCAGTTCAAAACTTAATCACACGCTCTGTACTTAGTAACGAAAATAAATGGGAGAAAGTCAGACAAAAGTACAACTGGAGAACAAGCGCTCGAACGTCTGGGTATTTCAGAGTGAAAGCTCACAACGGAAAGCCACGAATGCGTTCTATGAGCATAGTTAATTCCACCGACACCAAAGTGTGTACAAGATTGTGTATGCGCATTGATGGATGTCAGTCATTTGCAATGGACGAAAAAACCAACGATGACTTTATAACTTGTCAAGTTTATGACTCCATCTATGGCGATTTAGTAGAAGAAGAAGGGTCCACGTATTATGCAGTCGTCAACACTAACTGACTATTTTAATTGGACGCCTGTATGTTCTCTGCATCACTGTCCTTTTGTGGGGTTACGTAAATGACCAAACTAAACGATGACAAATAGAATGATGTATTCCATGTGTGAAGGAAAAAACTGTTTTTCTTATGAAACTTTCAAATGAGCTTTTAAAATGTAACTTGTTTCATAACTTTTATAATTTACTCTGCGTATATTAGAACTGTAGCATTATCTCGGTAATGTAAAAGCAGTTACCTAATTTTACTTATTATACGAATTTAAATTTCATAATCTATAAATAAATTCTATGTAACAATTGTCAATTTTAATATGAATAATAGGTGCAGCCTACTTGCAAGCATCGCACATTGTATAGCTCATGGCGTTTCTTCAGATCATTAACAGTGGCTCTACATTCTATTTGTAACGTAATGTGGTGACGTCACGAGTCTGTCAACTTAAAATACAGCGTTTCAAAATTTCCATCTGCAAACGACCTATTTGTCTTTAGAAAATCTGCAAATATGTTAGTTTTACATAGGCAAAGTTCTAGCTTTTGCAGAACGAATTGTGCCAGTTACGCTTCTTGCCGAAGGGTCACATAGAAGCAATAGGAAGCATTGGTCAAAAAGTTTGTTACAGATAACAAGGTTATACTAAACAACCCTCATCAATGGCGATTATACAAAAAATATTGGAAAGTTGAATAATATGGATGTTAAAGACTTATGTTACCAAATTGCTAAATTCTGCCAAGACTAACAACTGGAAGTATATACCATTAAAACACGTTCGCAGTTTTATGGCAGTAAATCTAGACAATAACCATTTCAACGCATGGATCATGTCGTCACCAAAGTGCGACTACTTAGCTGGTAATATCATTAACTTTGGGAATGTGATAATATCTCCCGGAAATCTTCATAATTCAAAAATAAATATTTGTACTATTATCCGTTATACTATTGTTTTTCTTCGGGAGAAACAACTGTTGTTTTCCAAATATCACACGGGTGTCATAATGAACGCAGATACGCCTTTTAAGTATAACAATAAACCAGAAATTAATGATTGACTCCAAATCAAACAAGCATGTAAAAGAGATTTGTTAAATACCCAGTTTACAGTTTATACCTTTAAGTTTTCATATACAAAAATCGGAAAAATATAACATAACGCTTATAAGAAGCAATTGAAAGTTATTTATAGATCTTATAATGCAGATTATTTTTGTTATTTAAACTTTCAAGCTAAATCGGACAAATAGCAGTTGCTCTATTAAGATGACTATGAAGGTCTAAGATCTAGCGAAAAGAGGAAAAGGCGGAAAATACCAAAAACGTATATAATTGTATAACAATAGAGAGGCCACATTCAGTAAAAAGCAAACAACATTATTCTATGCAAACAAGCACGCATGGTGAACTTGACATTAGGATTTCCGTATCCACGTTCATTTTCCAATTGTAGAATGTTTTAACACTGAAATTTATTGAGTTCGGGTGAAGAAATCACGACACTCAAATAAATATACAATATTCAGAAAATATACAGTTTATTTGTTACCTGTTTTCGCGGCGAGTACAAATAAACTGTATATTTTCTGACAATTTACGAATATTATTTTATTCTGCAACTACCGCTTCAACTGTACAAATACGACCCTACGAATAAAGCCAAAAAAATGACGTCATCTCCTGGTACCCCTTACTTCTAGCGATATATAGTATTCTGTTCTGGTTAACGACATGTGGTCGAATTAAGAAATAAATCACAGCCTCCGTGAATTATTTCTATTTTAATAAGACAATTAGAGTACATTTATAATACTTTCGTGCCTATAGAAAACATCATTTCCGCCATAAACTGGCTGTTCCGTAAATATACAATATATTGCAACGGATAATTATAGCGCGTGTAGCTATTTATAAGATTTATACGTCATATGCAATAGCTTTCTGGTGGGAGTTATAGTTTTGTAATTGGAACAGCCATTAAAAACACGCCCTTCTCAGCGTGTGTTGCTCATAGATAAATCATTTTTTTACCACAGTTGTGGTCTCAAAGCCATATTAGAATAGATTTTAGCCAATCAGTTTCATCTAATTTTGCACAAAACTTATCTTTATCAGCTCTGTCATAGATCCATATTTCTCTTTTGAAAGAACCAAGTTCTCTTTTGGGACATTCGATAAATGCGATAGGCGAATCGTGATCGCTTACAATTCGCGGAATTTCTAAAACATCTGAATAAGTACATTTTAGAGTATCGCTTAAAAGAATAAGTATATTGTGTCTACTAGCTTATTGTTATTTAGTTTATATAGATCTGAATTTAAGTCACCCGCAGCCACAATATTATCACAAATTTGGCTGGCAAGGCCTAATGCAAGAGTTAAACGTGTCCACTAAAATTCGTCCGTTCATTTTGGTCGATAGGTGTAACAAAGAAGTATTAAATTTTTGTCCTTTTGTTCTAATTTTACACCAGATTGTTTCATCTACCTGGTTTTCTAATTCGTGTACACGTTCTATTGCCACGTGTTCCTTAACATATACGAGGAGTCCTCCACCAAAGTGTATCTGTCTTTACGTGCTATATTAGTACTGAAGGAATCGAGTTGGATATCTGAATTTATAATAGTTGGATTTAAATGTGTTTCAGTGATTGATGATCATCGTACTCATAAAAATGTCGTTCAGAAATTCAAGTTTATTTCTTATACTGCGTATATTTAAATTACATATATAGACTGATTTATCGGATTCACGCTGTATCACAAACCAACAAGCATTTTACATGAACTATTATTTCAATTATAAGTATGAATACATGGCCTTTATACTAATGCATTCGGTGAAAATGCGTATACTGAAAATTACACAAAAAATGTTAGGCGTAGATGGCGTGCTATATAGACACGTGTAAAAATACACGAGAATTTCAACAATTTGTAACCAGTAGAGCTGTAACGAAGCATTGTGCTGTGGAATTTTGTCAGAGTTGTGATTATACGAAAAAGGAAAGCAGTGTTACAATTACTGATTGAAAAAAATAAAAATAATTATAACTTAACCGAGTTGAATTTATGATTTAAGTGCAAACAACAGATCTTTTTTTAAACCAATAGCAGTAATCATATAAAAATACTTTTTGTCGTAAAGCCCTCCACCGTCAACTCTAGACAAAACCCCCACACACTTAAAAAACCAAAGGAATAAAAAAAATCATGTCAAAACGACACAATGAAATAAACAAAAAAATATATATCACCAGGTTATCTGTTATTTTTTACTTCAAATTATAAAAAAACACACGCACAATTTGTTTTAACCATCCGTTCGGCATTAACAGTTCTTATTGTAGTTGACACATTTAAGGGCTAGAACGATATATTTACGTATCGTGACACTACTACAATTAATCTCAAATACTTTTAAAATCTTTAAATGGAAGTTAGTAAAAAATTCGTTGTTACAATAAAACATATATCTTTAAAGTATCTTAACAATAATATTTAAACTTAGTTCATATGAAATAATTATTTAGAGACGTTCTCTACATTTACAGATACTCTATCTGACGTACACATGTATTTCAAATACAGCTTACAAGGACCTGTTAAAATTGCTTGTCTGAACATAAAAATTAAATATGAAAATCAAACAATATCGTTAACAAATTAAGAAAAGCTTTGTTTGTATTATTATTTCATATTTAAAAATCCACGTCGGCCATATATGCATCATTCTGATAACCAACGCCAGAAACTCGTGTTTGCTTTTTATCCTGTCCATCTTTGTTGCCCTGTGCATCATCAAGTTGTTCTATCTCCACAGAATTGTCATCTGCTGAATGCTTTTCCGGTAATTCTGACTGTGCAATGCTTTCCTGATCAAATGCCGGTTCCACTTTCTTTCCACATCCTCGACCTTTACAGCATGGCCAAAAGCAGCAGCATTTAGTGCAGCAAACAGAACAGCATTTTTTACAACAGGTAAAAACACAAACCAAAGTCCACAAACCAACACATCCGCCTACAAATCCAATGCTAACCATGACGATTCCACCCATGCCAAGTGATATAATGCTTCCGATCATCTTTTCTAAAGCTGTTGATAGTAAGAAAAAAGTTTACTGTTAATAACATACTCCTGTAATATGTATATAAGCGCAGCCTAAATGTAAGCATCGCATATTTTATGGTGCATGACGTTACTTCAGGGCACCCTTCATTATAAGTTCAAGTTCAAAAGTTCAAAATTTTATTGTAGACAAAAAAATCCCTGTTGGAATAATACATGACAAAGAAACAAATTGTAGAATACATATTAACAAACCTCATAAATGTAGCAAACAGATATAAAATCATTTCAGTTTTCTCCCTTTCTCAGTTCTAATGACTGCTTTATGAAAGAAATCAAGGATTTAATATCTTCAGGTTTTGATGGGTTTAAAATATAAGAGAGGTTTTTAAGTTCACTTATATTGTCAACATGATCAATATTATTGTATAAATTATAGATATATTTTGATCTAAGTGTTTCATTAATTTTACAATGAAGAAAGAAATGTAGTTCATCTTCTATCTAATTACACATTGTCCGCATTTGTTGCAAGCCGGGGATAATTCATTATGTACAGCAGACATTTCTTTATGTTCAGTAGACATTTCATTATGTTCAGTCGATGTTTCATAATATTACCATCTAAATTGGGTTTATTCATATGGATCACGTGATTTTTTTTTACACATGCATGTAACCGTTTATCTTTCAAAGCTTTCAAAGTTTAAATGAGGAAACCAGTAGTTATATTATGTGCACAATGTGTGCCCTTATATAAATAGAAATGTACCACATTAATGCGCATACATTTCTTTGTGTTTAAACTGTGATTCTCAATAATATTAACAAGCACTGAAGTATATAACTCTTAAAGATGCATTCACTTACTTGAACAATCGCTTTCATCCAGGTTGTCAGTGCAATGCTGAGTTCCATCACATTTCAGACGATCGTCTATACAGATGTTTTCTAGTTTACAAAGAAATTCGTCACTCTGACATGGCGCTAAAAGAAAAATGATGAAATCGTTGTAACACAAGATGACGTGAGATGAATTTCAGTGCAAGATGAGCTCCGAAGCTTTTAATGCCCTTGTGTCAAACTGAACAAGATGAGCTCCGAAGCTTTTAATGCCCTTGTGTCAGACTGAACAAGATGAGCTCCGAAGCTTTTAATGCCCTTGTGTCAGACTGAACAAGATGAGCTCCGAAGCTTTTAATGCCCTTGTGTCAGACTGAACAAGATGAGATCCGAAGCTTTTAATGCCCTTGTGTCAGACTGAACAAGATGAGCTCCGAAGCTTTTAATGCCCTTGTGTCAGACTGAACAAGATGAGCTCCGAAGCTTTTAATGCCCTTGTGTCAGACTGAACAAGATGAGCTCCGAAGCTTTTAATGCCCTTGTGTCAGACTGAACAAGATGAGCTCCGAAGCTTTTAATGCCCTTGTGTCAGACTGAACAAGATGAGCTCCGAAGCTTTAAATGCCCTTGTGTCAGACTGAACAAGATGAGCTCCGAAGCTTTTAATGCCCTTGTGTCAGACTGAACAAGATGAGCTCCGAAGCTTTTAATGCCCTTGTGTCAGACTGAACAAGATGAGCTCCGAAGCTTTTAATGCCCTTGTGTCAGACTGAACAAGATGAGCTCCGAAGCTTTGAATGCCCTTGTGTCAGACTGAACAAGATGAGCTCCGAAGCTTTGAATGCCCTTGTGTCAGACTGAACAAGATGAGCTCCGAAGCTTTTAATGCCCTTGTGTCAGACTGAACAAGATGAGCTCCGATGCTTTTAATGCCCATATGTCAGACTGAACAAGATGAGCTCCGAAGCTTTTAATGCCCATATGTCAGACTGAACAAGATGAGCTCCGAAGCTTTTAATGCCTTTGTGTCAGACTGAACAAGATGAGCTCCGAAGCTTTTAATGCCCATATGTCAGACTGAACAAGATGAGCTCCGAAGCTTTTAATGCCCTTGTGTCAGACTGAACAAGATGAGCTCCGAAGCTTTGTGTCAGACTGAACAAGATGAGCTCCGAAGCTTTGTGTCAGACTGAACAAGATGAGCTCCGAAGCTTTGTGTCAGACTGAACAAGATGAGCTCCGAAGCTTTGTGTCAGACTGAACAAGATGAGCTCCGAAGCTTTGTGTCAGACTGAACAAGATGAGCTCCGAAGCTTTGTGTCAGACTGAATTATTTTCATGTTTTTAATTGTTATAATTTTTATGGCATATAAAACATTACACTTTGAAATGTTCATCGCACAATATAGTTTTAAACTTTCAGTTATGATTCTTGTATAAATCACCAAATATTCGGCGGCACCGACGATATGTATTTGATTAATATATAATAAATGTATATATCAAAATACTAACGGGGTTCATATCGAAGTGCTCTCAATCGAAATCCGTCTCCAGAAACAGCTCCGTCTGTGTGGAACTCTATTGTCAGATACCTTTGAGTTGCACCTGTATAGTTTACCAAATTGCCACAAAATGTTCCAGCTAGATTTGCAGGACCCTTCCCTGCTATATTTGATTCGTAGATCTTTACGTAATCCTTGGTACAACTAGCGGAATTTTCTAAATCGAAGTATATCCACTGAACTTTAAACCTAAAATTCAGACAAATGAGGCTTATAGTATAGACAAATAAAACATTAGTTCCCCTTACTGACAAAACACTAAAGCGATTTTTGAAACTTAATCTATGACTATTTGAATACAAGCTATACAGATATAGTAGGTTTTACCTTCATGTTTACGCTGAATACAGCAGTGGATACGGCATTACACGTACATATTTAGTGCAAGTAGTAAACTAGCAGGGCGAAATCACGGGGGGGGGGGGGAACTGCCTATAATAAGGTATACGTATATGTGCCAAAAATATGGGTAGGTTTTTTAAAAAATTTATATAAAAATGGGTATAGTTTTTAAGACAATCTCATATAAAAATGGGTATGCTTTTTAATCTTAATTGACAAATAAATCTGGTCTCATAGAAATACGGGTCATGTTTATAATATAATAAAGTGTAATTTTAATAATAACATTGTGTTTTCTTCTTAACTATGTTACCTTCTTTTAACTTTACTGAATATAAATATGGGTTGTGATATTTGCTCATTTTATATAAATATGGGTCATGAAAATTGAAATTTTATATAAATATGTCTCATGAAAATTAGAAATTTTATATAAATATGGGTATTGAATTCAAATAAAAAATCCCCACCCTAAAATTACAAATTACCCTCCCCCCTGAATTACGGTGGGCGAAATCAGATTAATATTAATTGTTTTTTTTTTATTTATAGTATTGTCAAATAGTATTAAACACAACATTATAATTAATATATATATATATATTCTAATTACTTACTTGGCACCACCCATAGAGCCAGCGTCTAATGTCATGAGGCAGTCTTTATTTTCTCCGTAACTGAACCATCTGAATGGGTTTATATGGCTATTTACATATAAACTGGCATCTTCGACTACTTTATTACAGGAGCCACCAAAAGCATTACTCGTATCAGGATTCATATAATCTACGGTTTAAAAAACAACAATAATATCGCTGTAGGGCATAAGAGAGCTAGCTAGAAATGCAGCAGGACAGAATAAAGAAATACATGTAACTATAACAGTATATCAAGGGCAAACGCTTAAACTGCCACAAGTCCCTTTGAAAATTTTTTTTTTTGCTATTAGAGAGATATATCTCAACATTTCTGATACTATCCACTTCTGTACAAAGGGACTTGTAAAGTCTGCAGTGTCTTAAAATGAGGCCAGAAAACAAAACAAATAAAACTAATTAACTTTGACAGATTGGTAATAACATTGCAATAAAACTAAGTATTACTGATAACCAAGATTCTGCCTTAACCTTCCTGATGACAAGGCAGCTAGAATTTCACATTCTTTATAGATGTTGAATAAATTTATTTTAATAAACATTTAATTCTGTGTATTATGGCTTCAGGAAGTCACATTATGTAGAAAGTGTCGAAGGAATTTTTTAAAAAATGAAGAAACTGACTCTTCATAAGTGATGATAATAGGAAAACAACAATAACCAATTACGATGGCTTTATTCTTTCATGGTTTTGAAAAAGATTGGCAAATGTTGCAATTTCAACTGAGAGCAAAACAATGCATCCTTTACATGTAAATAGGCTTCCACAATAGTTTTTTGGTATAGATTAATATCAACATATTTAAGTTTTGAAAATAGACATGTATAATGTAGTATTATTTTCCATGTCTATGTCAACGTCTAAAAATCTGTAATGGTTGGGTTGCAAAGCAAATAACTTAATAAATGGAGAATGGTTTACAATTTATTGGAAGAAATTTTGGGATGTGTGTCAAAAATGTAGGAGGATTACACAAAGACTTTGATCTAAAAAAAAATTTGCCAAACATATGACTTAGTTCCATGTCTGAAAAAATGAAAAAATTCATCAAATAATTCCAAAATAAAGTTACACAGCTTCAATATGTGTACACTCTGTCTGTGAAGTTCAGGTTTTTATAACACAGGGATCTGGGTTGAAACCTGTACAGGGGCGTAGCTAGACTAGTTACAATGTGAACTCACAAAATAACTAGGGGGATCCGGGGGCATGCCCCCCTCCCGAAAAATTTGAAAACAATGGTGCGATTTGGTGCGTTTTATAGAAATCTAAGGTGCTTTATTTGGTACTGAAAGTCGACAGTTAATTGATTGCAATTTTTGTTTTTGTTGTCAAAATCATGTGGATTCAGCCGCGTACTCGCGTATAGGCAGCTACGCCACTGCCTGTAAGAGGAGTTGATTACGCATAATAGGTACAATCTTCCATCAATTTGCTAAAAAAATGACTGAGTTCCCAAGTCTGGAAAAATGGGGAAAATTTTTCAAACAATTCCATAATACGGGAACACAACTTCAATATAAGTGCTATCATTCTGTAAAGTTTCACGGATCTGGGTTGAAAGCTGAAGGTGACGTTGATCACAGATAAAATAGGTACCCTTTTGTCCTGCCATCAGCACATACCTCACAGGGTGTAGCTGATCATGGAGTTTGAGTTCGTTAAAGTTTTTGTTGAACTACAAGTTCGAGTTGGAGACCGAGTTAAATTTCGAGTTTGGGTTGTAATTCATGTTACCCTTCGGTTTGACCATCCAAACTAAGGCCGTGTTTACACTAGAGGAAAAAGATCGATCTTTTTGGAGATCGATTCAAAAAGCATCGATCTCTCTCTAATGTAAACACTTTAAATCGATTGCAATCGATTCAAAAATAGTCCAGTTGAGGAGGTTGTTTATAATACATCGATTCAAAATAAACTGATCTATTTTTTGGTGTAAACACGTTGAAATCGATTGCAATCGATTTAAATTACGTAAATGATAAGTACGCATGTATGACGCCAAATATCCACGTGTATTTTTCGCGGGTATTTTATTGCAAAACAAAAAAAAATGACAGAGCGAGGAGGAAGAGGGGATGCGTGGCCCAATGATGAAACAGTGCTTTTAATTGAATTATGGGTTGATGAAACGCATCTTCTATAACGTTGCAAGCGGAGTTGTTGTCTTCTCTTAAGTCTTTTAAAGGGGAAGGAAACCACAAACGAAATTTAAGCCCAATTTAAAGAAAAAAGGTTAAAAATAATAGTACTATTTAAAGTTGTTACAAATTTTACAAGGTAAGTCGAAAAATATTAATTAAAATTTTTTTTTTGAATTTCCCGCTAGCTCATGGGCGTCGACATATTGTGTAGACCGGTTCCCATCCATCAAATCTCGTCCCGCCATTGTTAAATTGAAAATCTGCTGTCAGAACCAATTAAATTTTATTATCTTTTACTGGGAAGGTTTGAGATGTTTATGTGTTCTATTTATAGGTGACTGGAATATGGTCACAGCCTCTGCAGACTTTACAAGTCCCTTTGTACACAAGCTGATAGTATAGGAAATGTTGATAATGAAGGTGTATCTCTCTAATAGCAAATTCAAAGGGACTTGTGGCAAGTCTAGGGCAAACGCTTAAAAACGATAAGCTTTACAGTGTGTAATAGCGATGATTTTAATAACAAAAAAGTGTTCATATAGATTGTTACTGACTTTATACTAATTTGCTACTTAAAAAAACTGGAGAAAAACCAGCAAGATAAAGCGTGATGTGATTCTTGATATGGAACCTGTTTCTGTTGCATTAAATTAAGTCCACGCCGACAGTATTTGATTCTTCACCATTTGATTCTTGATTATTGTTTTTCTTCTATTACTACAAACACAATACTGATTCACTTGCTTCGTGAAGCTACAATTAATCTGGCGTTTAAACGAAATGGTGGAGTACTGTAGCTTGTTAAGAAGTTTTATTTTTTAACAATTTTTGCTCTTTATTAAATACATAACTGTAAACTATTTTTTAGGTAGAAATATAAAATTTCTTCAAAAGATGTATGGTTGTGCATTGATATGGTTACTAACCAAACATTTTATGTTACGGTAATAACTATAATTTTGTTTCTTGTAAATATTATAAATAAACATTACATACATTATGTGCAGATACAACTACCTGTATCACGTCGAGAGAGTTGTGTACATTTGTATCACTACGAGACGCGTAGCGTCGATTTGTGATGCAGAATGTATGCAACTGTAGAGACGTGATACAGGTAGTTGTACCTACACTTAAATGTATGTAATAAATTTATCTAAAATTTAGAAGTATGAAAAAGGTATAACAACCTGAATGTTTAAAATTCTTAATTATATTCATAATTATTAACATTATTATATTATAACATTCAACGAAGCGTTTTGACCTAAAATATAGCCCCTAACGTCACATGCATTATGACGTCACATTTCATTAATAAAATGAGAGTCACCATCGCGAATCATTGGTTATAACATTCACTGATACGTCAAAAAAGCAGGTCCTACAAAAGTAAATATTGTATATCACCTACATGTATATAGATGATACAAGGTTTTGCATCACCCAGGTTTTATCAATCTCTAAAATATCAGATTTTGATAAAATACATACTTAATTTTAGATAAGGATTATTACTTATTACTGTGTGAGAAGATATTGGAATGGGAAGGTTTGGGAAGCATATTTTACGCACATAGCGTTGACTATACAGGTGGCTGTATGACATCACATACACAATGAGGTAACACTATTTTGAGTATGAGTAAAGGAAGCTACAATCAATCTGTTGTCGGTACATGCATTTAACAAGAATATTTCTTTTAAGTGCTGATTGAAAGTAGATGAAAAAAATTTTCGCTATATATGTAAATAAAACAGCGTGTTCCTTTTAATGAGACCATGAATGTTACTATGGTATGATAGAATGCTTAAACAATGTGAATTTTAATAGTTTTGGTTTATTAGAAATATCGTTATAAATTTATGTATATATTTTTATAAATAAAGTAAGCTTCTGTCTACCAATTATTCCCAACTGGCTTATCATATACCTTAACAAGAGATTCAGATCCGGAAACCCCCGATGACGATTATGGCAGCCTATGTATAATTATTGCTGGTTGATTTGGAAAAACAATTTATCTTAAACAACATCTCCAGATTCATCTTCAGGTTCTTTTGTCGAATTCAAATTTAAATAATTGTTTCTAGGGGCCGGGTGAACCTATGATTTATTTTCTAAGACCATTAAATTCTTGTAAATAATTTTTGTGTAATCATGCTGACATGTTTACACTTAGTTTTTCCTAGTTCTATAACATAAAACCTCCCATTTCACGTTTATATTTATCATTTTCATCTGTCTTTTATATTTTTTTATTATTATTGAAATGTGTGTTAATACGCGTCATTCTTAAATGGAAATTATACTTTCATGTCTGTTTTCCGATGAATGCTAAAAAAGCCCTTCTACTCATTTTGTATTTTCTAAAAAAAAGGCATCCTCCCAAGTCAGGGGTTCTGAGTCCGCGTTCGCTCCATCATCAATGGAGCGAACGCGGACTCAGAACCCCTGACTTGGGAGGATGAAAAAAGGTAAAGGTTTTTGGTTATGAGTACAAATACTTCAAAAGCACACTTGTCTTCACAGTTTTTCGTTTGAAATTACCACAGAATGCTTGACGTGTAGACAGTAATGAACAAAATATGTTGCTTCAATTGTTGATGCATTATAGCGAATAAAGAAACAATCAAATAATACAACGTTTTCACACGTGGCGGTCCAACTTATAAACTAAAATTTTTGGCTTGACCAGGACGACCTAAAAATTTTAACCATTTTAAACTAAGATAGGTAGTTGCTTATTAAAGCTTAGAAAGCACAATCTTTAGAGTTGCGAACATAGGATCCATACTGGTCAATACCACACATAATGAGCAATTTGTTATACAATGTATATCAATATTTGCTACATATGAATCAATGTTTGTATGTTATGTTTTGTGTAAATGTTGTATAGTCTATTAAGGTTATTTTGCTTGCAAATAAATAATAATTAAATTTCTCACTGACGTTGATGTTTTACACATTATTAATTACTTTTGACGCCAAATGACTCATTTTTTCATCGAACTTTATATTTTAGATACTAGATCCTTAATCGTTTTTATGATCGTTAGAATTTGAAGCAAAACCAAGACCTTCCTTATGTACAGTATGTACAAAGATAAAGATAGGCGATTTTGATTGACGGAGATATTGACACCGTAGCTTGTTCATGCACAACCTCCAGCTGAAAATCAGTACGAAATTACTTTCATTGGGGGGGGGATCTTTTCTGTTAATGTGTTTTGGGCATTTTTACAGCCTGTGTGTTTACTTTTTTTAAAGCATCTGTTAACTGTTTTTCAACCATTAGCTGTTATCTGTTTTCGTAAAAATTAACATTGTTGTTAACTGTTATAATAAAGAATACTAAAGTAAAAACCCTGTTTGCAGTTAATAGTATTGCATTTCGATGAGATTCTGCTGTTATCTTTTTCGATTTTTGAAATCACTGTTTTCAGTTTTCTGATGTATATTGCTGTTATCTGTTATCATTACTGTTATCTGTTTTGGGAAAAATAAAAATTGTTAACGTTCTAATGGACCCACTCTTTGATTATCTTTACTTTCTTCTCTATCTATACTCACAGTCAGCAATTAGATAAAATCCTACAGCAGCCGACACAGAAACAAGAAGAATACATAACTGAAGATATTTCGCATTGATCTCCATTGCTGAGATATTTCTGCTGTCTCCGTCCACTAAGACTGCAAATGTACTGATATTAACTCGTGACAATATATTTAAAGGGTGATCTTTATTTAGTTATTTTAATTTATTATAGTATATTATTACATAGTGCACTTGTATTAGTCTTTATTATATTTTAATTTTTAAGCTGTTTAAAATTTGACCGTAATCTATTGAAATAGATTGAAATGTTTTCGCACTTAGCCTTCTGTTTAAACAAAACTAAGAGGATTTGGTTGATCACTGTCATAACTAGGTAGCATAAGGTCAGTAGATCACGTCATTCCATGGCAATTTTCACAATACTTTAATTTTAACTTTAAATAAAATTCTTTTCTTTGAAATTGATTTCACTGAAATACCAAACAGGATTACTTCCTCAGTTTTGATCATCATGGGTTTTGATCAAATAAGCAAACAAAAACTTTGTAGAGAACCATCGGATAAACATTCACATACAAAATGGCTTGAATCAGCTTTGCCGTTTCAGAAAGTTGGCAAAACAGAATCATGTTCAACTTAGTTAAAAATGGTGATGGTGGACATCTTTACTGTCTAATTGGCATAAAATGTGTTAAGGATCATAAATATTTCTAATAACTTTGTTTAGGTTGATTAACTGGTTTCAGAGGAGAAGCCTTTAAAAATTATTTCCATAGGGTCCTGTGTTAAACGAAGTCCTGTAATGGCGGCTATTTCTATTTTCCAATTGGCTTAAAACATAATCCTTATCGAGGACCATCCGATGATATCTGGTGATCTGGTGATGAGTTTTGTTTCAATTGGTTAAGCAGTTCCAGAGAAGAAGACCGTTTAAAACTTGTTCCCTTACAGAGTTCTATGTTAAACTAAGTCCTGTGGTGGCAGACATTTTGAATTTTCGATTTGCATAAAAATCATAAACTTTTTTTGGAACATTCATGCAATAAAGCTGCACAGTTTTGTTTGCATAGGTTAACCAGTTTCAGAGAAGAAGCCTTTTAAAAATTTTGCCAATGTTAAACTAAGCCGTGCTGTGGTGGCCATTTTGAATTCCCAATTGGCATAAAAATCAGAACCTTTATAGAGGACTATCAAATGAATACTGGTGACACGTTTTATTTCTGTTGTTTAAATAGTTTAAGAGAAGAGATCTTTAAAAAAAAATTCCTTAAAAGGTCCTATGTTAAATTCAGCCCAGCACTGACGGCCATTTTGAATTTCCAATTGGCATAAACTTTATATAGGACCATCCAAATAATATTGCTAGCAAGTTTTGTTTCAATTAATTTACTGGTTTTAGAGAACAAACCTTTTAAAACTTTTTTGCTATTGGGTTTTCTATGTTAAACAAAATCCTGAGGTGGCCACCAGTTTGAATTTCCAATTGGTATAAAAACATAAACTTTAGAGGACCATCCAAACAATATTGCTGGTAAGTTTTCTTTCCGTTGGTTAAAAAGTTTCAGAGAAGAAGACTTTTAAAAAATGTGTTCCCTATGTAAAACTAAGTCCTGCGGTGGCAACTATTTTGAATTTCCGATTGTCATAGAAAACATTAAATTTATAGACACTCCATTCGTTAGCTAGTTTCAGAGAAAAAGCCCGTTTTAAAGATTTTCCCCATAGGGTCTTATGTTAAACTAAGTTGAATGGTGGCAGCCATATCAGTTTTCCAATCAGAATAAGAACAACTTTGTAAAGATCATTTCAATGAACATTCTGACCAAGTTTAATTTCAATGGTAGCATCCCAGATTGCCGATTCCCAATTGCCGAATCCCATATTGCCGAGTCCAGTTAGCCGATTCCCAAATTGCCGACAATGAAAAAAGATCAACAATATGTTATTAATGATTTTAGAAAAAAATGTTTTGTCGGAGAAGTTGTTTGTTAATATATCTATTTCATTGACTTAGTTTCATGAAGATCTTTGTATTGTTTGGTTTTTTGTTTTGAATTGTGTTTTAACGCCACTTTCAGCAATTTTTCAGCTATTTCATGGCATCCAGTTTTTATTGGGGGGAGGAAGCCGGAGTACCCGGAGAGAACCCCGGACCTGCGGTTGGAAAAAATGGCAATTGTATTGTTTGGTATAGACGTAATTATTTAAACAATTAAAAAAACAATAGATAGACCTATATAAATTTCTTCATTAATTTGCAAACAAAGCAACTAATATATCACCATCTAAAGTGAGTGCGTTGTCAGCGTCGAATAAGTGTTGTACAGCTCTCTCATTGGAATCGTCGTATTATCGGCAGCTCTTTGACAAAGCATCTTTCTCTAGCATGTCCAGTTACTCGTTGAACTTAGAACATCGGCGTGTGTTGCGAAAAGGTTGTATTTTCAGGTACAAAAAATTAATCAATTTTTGTTTTAACAATCGGTAACCAATTTTAACTGTTATGTTTCCGAACAATTTCAACTTTTTTTAATAAGTTGTAAGTAATTCCTTAAATAAAAAATATTTTAGCATAAATTTGTTTTATTCGGCAATTTGGGAATCGGCAAAATGGACTCGGCAAATTGGGATTCGGCAATCTGGCATGGAATCATTTTAATTGGCCAAACGGTAAAAGAGAAGAAGATTAAAATGTAAAAAGTTTACAGACACCGACACTGACGACGCAAATTGATGACAATAGCTCATCTGAGCCTTGGTCAGGTGAGCTAAAAAGAAGTGAGCAAAGGAAAGATTTATCTTTAATTAGATTGTATTTATGTCAAAAAATTCGAACCAAAGTACTTTACATAGAATAAAATAATCTTGTATACTTCTGTTAACCCAACATTCCATGTCATTACACTAACGATATTTGGTGTAGTTTGTTTACTGTTTGACTATGTGTAAACAATTTCTTTTTTTGTGTGACTGTCATAGATTCCGTTGAATTTTGTAATATTTCTGATGAAAAGTGTTCCAAATTGTCCACATCCATAGCTTACATCGATGACAAAAACATGAGCGTTTCCACTCCATTAGTGAACTGGTAGGTTGTTTTCCAGGACACAAAAACCATACCATATAACGACTTTAACTTTGTACAGGACACAAATAAACATTCATAATATATTTGACTTCAATCAGCTTCGCAGTTTCCGAGGTTCTATGTTATATATTAAGTCCTTATTTGGTAGTCAATTTAAAGAATTTCTGTCAGAATAAAAACCTAGAGGCTCCCAGGAGCCTGTAATCGCTCACCTGGAACCCAAATGACTATATTAAAATTTTTGAAATTAACAGTTTCAGTCTAGTTGTTATAGCTTTTAAGTTACTGTGCAAAAACTAAACATTTCTTCAAAAAATTTGTTAAATAAAATAACTCCTATAAGGTGCCATCGACAATTTCTGAAAATTAAATGGTTTTTAGGCATTGTCCTTTAGGGTACTTTAGAAATTTACAGTTTTACTCTACTAATAGGTGTGTTATAGACTAATTTATAATTAAAAAACTGTTCATATGTCCAAATTCATAATGAAAGGGCAATAACTCCTATAAAGAGTCATCTTGCAATTTTTGGACTAAGCAATCATTTGTAGGGCTTCTATTGCTGATCATTTGTGCAATTTACAGTTTTAATCTAGCTACTATAGTTTTCAAGTTACAGTACAAAAATGGAAAATTTCATAACAAAATTGTCATTTAAGGGCAATAACCCCTATAAGGAGTCATCTGACAATTTCAGACCAATTAAATGAATTGTATGGCTTTTTTTGCTGATCATTTTTGCAATTTATTATTTCACTCGAGCTGTTATGGTTTTTAAGTTACAGGACAAAAACGGAAAATTTCATAAAAAATTGCAATTTAAGGGCAATAACTCCTATAAGGAGTCATCTGACAATTTCAGACTTAAAAGTAATTTGTAGGGCTTATATTGCTGATCATTTTTGCTATTAACAGTTTCACTCTAGCTGTTACAGTTTTTAAGTTACAGAACAAAAACGGAAACTTCATAAAAAATTACCATTTAAGGGCAATAACTCCTATAAGGAGTCATCTGACAATTTCAGACTTAAAACAAAATTTGTAAGGCTTGTATTGCTGATCAGTTTTGCTATTAATAGTTTCACTCTAGCTGTTACAGTTTTTAAGTTACAGGACAAAAACGGAAAATTTCATAAAAAATTGTCATTTATGGGCAATAACTTATTTAAGGAGTTGTCCGACAATTTCAGACCAATCAAGTGAATTGTAGGGTCTTTATTGCTGATCATTTGTGCAATTTACAGTTTCAATCTAGCTGCTATAGTTTTTAAGTTACAGGACAAAAACGGAAAATTTCATAAAAAATTGCCATTTAAGGGCAATAACTCCTATAAGGAGTCATCTGACAATTTCAGACTCATACAGTGAATTGTAGGGCTTGTATTGTTGATCATTTTTGCTATTTACAGTTTTACTCTAGCTGTTATAGTTTTAAAGTTACAGGACAAAAACGGAAAATTTCATAAAAAATTACCATTTAAGGGCAATAACATATATAAGGAGTCATTTGACAATTTCAGACCAATCAAGTGAATTGTAGGGCTTTTATTGCTGATCATTTTTGCCATTTACAGTTTCACTCTACCTCGTATATTTTTCAGGTTATATTGTAAATACCAAAAATTTGGTCAAAAATCGTCAAAAAAGGGCAATAACTCCTACAAGAAGCCAATACACAACTTCACACTAATAGCAACTATTGTAGATCTTAATGTGCTGATCAATTTGAAGTAACGGTTTTCTCTATAGCTATTATAGTTTTTTAGATAATGATCAAAAACCTGTGTTGACCCCCATGTTCTATTTTTAGTAACAGCACCCATATTTGTCTGTTGATCAACAACCTGGGTACAAACTTGAAACTAGGAACCCTAAGGATGATTGTGGCCAAGTTTGAAAAAAATTGGCCCAGTGGTTTCAGAGGAGAAGATTTTTGAAAAAGTTTACGACGGACGACGGACAACAGACGACGGATGACGGACGACGGACACCAAGTGATAGCAATAGCTCACATGGACCTTCGGTCCAGGTGAGCTAAAAACTTTGTAAAGGATCATCCTACGAATGATGTAACCAAGTTGGTTCTAATTAGTTTAATGGTTTAGAGAAGAAATTTTCTGAAACTTTTCCCCATAATTTTTTCTAGGTTGTGTTGGCAGTAATCTTGATAAGAACATGACCGTTATAAAGGGCCTTACAATAAACATGAATATACATTATGTCTTCTGAAAAAATGTTCTTTGAAATCTTCCCATAGGGTCTAATGTTACACCAGGGACAGTCTATACTAACTAGTATAGACTTTCCCTGGTTACACTTAGTCCTGCAGCAGCCACTTTGAATGCTGATCAGGATAATAAAATAGAGGATCGCCGTTGACCTCCATTCAGACCACCTGGGACATTCTAGGAATTACCGTTTGTTCAGCTGTGTTGAACACATTTGAACTTTCTAGGAGGCTAAAAATGCATTCCCATGTCTTAAACCAACAAAAAAATATCTGTAAGCTAATGCTCACTAGTGATAACCCGCTTTCAAAAAAAAAAAAAATTCAGTCAACAGGAAGTAGATGACCATCGAGAATAAAATTCGCAAAAGTCCGTCAAAAAGGTAAAAAAAAGGCCGGGTTGCAAAGCAAGGGCCTTAATAAATATGAAAGGGGATGTTTTAAAATTTGTTGGAAAAAAGGTTGGGTCGGTGTAAAAAAATGTAGGAATTGATTACACAAAATAGGTACAGTCTTCTGCAAATGTTTTGAAACATGACCAAGTTCCCAAGGCTGGAAAATTAGGAAAACAATCCTGGAATACTTCCATAATAGAAGGTGCACAACTTCAATACATGTGCAATCTTTATGTAAAGTTTCAGAGCTCTGGGCTGAAAACTGTAGGAGTAGTTGATTACACAAAATAGGTACTGTCTAATGCAAATGTTCTGAAAAATGACTCGTCCAAAGGCTGGAAGATTAGGAAAAAAATCCTGGAACACTTCCATAATAGCAGGTGCACAACTTCAATACATGTGCAATCTTTCTGTGAAGTTTTAGAGGTCTGGGTTGAAAACTGTAGAAGGAGTTGATTACACAAAATAGATACCCTATTTTCCCCACCTGTCAGCCCACCCGCCCGCTAGACTTCACCATACTATAACCCAGGTTTGGACTTCGTTCAACCTGGCCACAAGTTGTTATACATCAAAGAGTTCTATAGGATAAAGCAATATGCAAAATATGGTTAGTTAGAAAACTGTGACAGAAATATGTGTTAGAGACAGAAGAACGAACTGACAGTCAAGGGTAAAATAGTACACCCATCTTCTTCGAAGCATTGGTATAAAAACTAATTAACTAATACAAAAAAAAACCTTTATTTATAGTTCAAAATATCACACATCTGTAAGAAATATTTCTTTATATTGCACAATTTTTTAAAACAACATTTGTTAATATTTGTTTTTCCTGAGTCTCTCACTTTTTAATTGTGATAACACAGAGTTGGTATATATGGTGGAATAAAAATACTGCCTCACTGTTCCATTTTCTATCTGATATTTTATGTCTGTTTTAGTACTTAGTATTTTCTTCTCACATATAGGAATTCCATGACCTTCGATCTTTCCATCTGGTATTAAACAGTAATTCTAATAGTACAAGCTAATATGATATATAAAGATGGTCTAAAAGGTTTTTTTTTATTAAACATTGAAAATTTCACATTTATAATGTTATAATTTCTATTCACCATAACACCCTACAATTTTGCTTACAATGCCCTGGCAAAAAAAAAATAAAGTTAATGTTAGAGTCTCAGTTTGGTATACAATGTCATTTTAAATTTGGTTTCTGCAATACCATGGTATTCTATTATTTCAAGATAATAGATATTTTCTTTAAAAAAAACGACATGGGCTCCACCTGTGGAGCAGTTCATAAGATCCTTAATGTCAACTAGCACTGTTGGTTAAAATATGCATGGATCTAATATATGTTCTGTCACTATATTCATAATAAAAATGCATGCTCCTTCAGGGCAAATACACTGATAGCTAAACAACTGTGCTGTGCAATGCAACATTCAGATTGGTCCTCTAAAAATCAAAGCAATAGATCTACCCCTATCAGACAATAACAGTATTTGTGTGATATAAGACATTAAATTGTTTTCAGTGAAATCAATGTATTTAGTTTAAAGCTCCACACCACACAGGCATGCATGATTTGCAGGCTTTTGGTAAATCAATTCTATAGCATACAATGTCACAGAACATCATGGATGGTTGCATTTTCATCAAACTTTAGAAACTGTAAAAAGGTTGTCATGTATGAAATTTGATTACATATTGACTACAAAATAAAAATATTATGCCACCAAAACTGAACTTAATTATACTCACAGTATATTTAACTAATCAGTTTAAACACAAATCTTGCCCCTTTTAACATCTAAAAAGTCATAAACAATAGAACAAATCTGTTGAAACTCCTCTGAATAAATCAATGAATCCAATGAACAAATTTATCAAACTTGATAAAAAAAGTTAATATGCATCTAAACAAAATGCATGGAAAACAAAAATCTTTCTCCTTCTTCCTTGGTACACCTAAACATAAAGTAACAATAATCTATAAAATACATACTGTAAAATGAAAGCAAAAACTGACAAGACATGAGTGAGGATGGTTATAATATAATTTTTATTGTTGATATAAATCTGGTTTTTTATAAATTCCATACAAATCTGATTAGATGACAATTTTCTATATAATTTACATTTCCATGGGCCAGAAATTTTCCAAATTCTTTTTTAATTTCCAACATCTTGATAAACATTCAAATTAAAAAAAAACATGATGAGAAACAGCCTTTAGATGCTGGATAGAAAGATGATCCGACAGATGATCAATTGCTATGTCCTTTGTGCTGCATTGCAGAGTCTGCCACGATTTTGATGTTCATAAAGTTTTGTAAAAAGAAATGTGAATAAGTGGCTTATTTCTCAAAAACGTGCATGCTGTTGAGACATGGACTGAACACTCATCCAGATAAAATATATATGGACGGAAAGACAGATGAAGGAATGATTATCAATGATTATAGAGTTCAGTAAATAACTATGATGGATTGACTTCAAAAACGATGAATTCAAAAGCAAAATAATGGCAAAAAATGTACATTATGATGTGACCTCATCAATGAGAAATAAGAATATGGTTCATATTGAGCTCATAACAAAATAAAACGTCAATGAATCTTATTTTTATTAGCATTGGCATTCAAAGTAATTCAAAACAAGTGTGGACTGTGAGCACGCTCACAAAGGGATACCCTCGCTTCGCTTTCAAGTCCAATTATCTCCCCTTAATGATATCCGAAGTCAATAAAAATCCTTCATGCACATCTACATATAATGTACTTTCTTTATGCTAAGTTTCATTAAATTTCATCAAGCGGTTTAGGAGGAGTTGCACTTACAAGGGAAGTGTACAGACAGACAGAAAGGGTGATTCCTACATACACCGGCAAAGCAGGGAGTATAATTATTAAAGGCAGACAGCAAGAGACATTTATATAAACCCAGAATAGAATTGGGTTTTAATACTATCAAATTTTTGCTTACCCTCAATTGGATTAGAACTCACACTTTTGCACCACTATCCTAGACCACTCTGCCAATCCTCCCTTCATTAACTGTTTAGTATCCTAGACCACTCTGCCAAATCATCCCTTCATTAACTGTTTAGTACCCTAGACCACTCTGCCAATCCTCCCTTCATTAACTGTTTAGTACCCTAGACCACTCTGCCAAATCCTCCCTTCATTAACCGTTTAGTATCCTAGACCACTCTGCCAAATCCTCCCTTCATTAACTGTTTAGTATCCTAGACCGCTCTGCCAATCCTCCCTTCATTAACAGTTTAGTACCCTAGACCACTCTGCCAATTCTCCCTTCATTAACTGTTTAGTATCCTAGACCACTCTGCCAATCCTCCCTTCATTAACGGTTTAGTACCCTAGACCACTCTGCCAAATCATCCCTTAATGAACCGTTTAGTGCCCTAGACCACTCTGCCAAATATCCCCTTCATTAACCGTTTAGTGCCCTAGACCACTCTGCCAATCCTCCCTTCAATAATGGTTTAGTGTCCTAGACCACTCTGCCAATTCTCCCTTCATTGACCTTTTAGTGCCCTAGACCACTCTGCCAATCCTCCCTTCAATAATGGTTTAGTGTCCTAGACCACTCTGCCAATTCTCCCTTCATTGACCTTTTAGTGCCCTAGACCACTCTGCCAAATCCCCCTACATTAACCAATGTAAATAGAGAAATACAGTATACTTGACACATAAACATAACTTAACAACCATCTCCAGGACAATACAACCTATATGTGTCAGATGACAATCTCCAGGACAATACAACCTATATGTGTCAGATGACAATCTCCAGGACAATACAACCTATATGTGTCAGATGACAAATACTTAACTTGAACATGCAACAATAACATAAAAGTTAATAAATGTTGTTTTAATTTCTGATAACTATAATAAAACACTTACAACTGCTTTTTCTTGAGCAGCACTCAATGATTCATTACAAAAACTATGAATTTAGCACCAAGCAAGTTTTAGTTTTTAAGTTAAAAACAAATATAACTTCAGTTTGAAATCACAGACCTTTTTCTTCACAGCATAAAACTCTATTTACATTTAAAATATATCAAAATAACACAAATATAAAAAATCAATCAAATACAATGAAATAAGTCAACTGTTAAGTTTAGATTTCTTACTTGCATAAGGTCTCTGCTTCATGGATGTTAAACAATTCTTAATCTTTAATTTAAGACTAGATATATATATATAATTGCTAAGAATTTATGCACCTATTTCAGAATGAATTTAAATAATTTAAAAGTAAATCTCAAGGGTCTGGTTTTTTCTACTAGATGTAATTATGGCATTTATTTGAAAGAAGTCTTAAAAATTATGGCGCTATGCATAAAAAAATGGAGATTAGATGTAGTAGCTAATAGTGGCTCCCTTGTAAAAAACAAAACAATTCAATGATTGTTTAAATTATTATGTGTAGTAAATGACATAATGAACATTTGACTGCTGTACAATGACATCAATACATCAACACATGTATAAATTCAAAAAAACATAATCTCAAAAAGCAGCACTTTTTTCTATCAACTGACTGTTTTGGTGAGATTATTACTATTATCTCCCCTGACTTCATATTTGTCACAATTATTTGTTTCTGTTTCATCAAAAGGCAATAAATTAGTTTGTCTTGGTTGGTTGAGCAAATCGAATGAGAAACTTCTTCTAAATGAGGATGATGTAGACAACTGTCTTTGTAATAATGGAGGTTTTCCCAGCAAAGATTCATGGCTCCTAGCCAATATTTGTAAAGCTGTATCATAATTAGGAGGTGGAGTCATTGGAGGCTGTTCCACAGAGGAAGACATTGCTAATCTCTCCTACAAAACAACAATGCAAATTTATTTAATAGGCAGTTGGACCTCACAGATAAGTCTCCATTGTATTTTTAAATTGCAAAAATCGGCAGCACGAATAATTTTAAATGTGCATGATTTTAGAACGCTGAGCAATGAAATGTTCTCCTTACTTAGAAAACTTATTTTGATTTTTAAAGTTCTTCATAACTTAACACCTAGTTATTAGTCAGAGAATTCTAAAAAAACGTTGGATGGCAGAGGATTCTGGGCCTTCCTAGTTATACGAATGTATTTAGATATATTTCCATTGTAAGCACTCGAAATACCAGGGGTAGTAGTGACAATTTACTGCATGTACCATAATGTCGTACAGAATATTATAAAAGATCTTTTACTTTCTCTGGAACTAGATTATGGAATGATTTGCCTAAAGAAATAAGAGAATGCTCAACTTTGTCATCTTTTAAAACATCTTATTCAAATAGATATTTTAACAGTCAAAATTGAAAACTGCTATTGAAATTATTGTATATGTTGCATGCGTATTATTAAATATTATTATTATTTGTTGTTGTTTTTTTTTTAAATTTTCTTTTTGTATTGTGAACTTTTTAACATGTCTGTAAATATGTAATTACAACTGGACCATAATGTAAACTAGCAAATGTGCTTAATTATGTAATTCTGTATAAATAAAATAAAGGCAATTATTATTATTATTACATGTATTATTAAAAGGGTGGATTTAGCAATTTATCATACAAATTGAGGTCCTGTCTTCAGAGAGGTTGAATTAGTAATTTACTATATAAAACTGATATTTCATACAACACTGAGGTCTTGAATTCAGAGAGGAGGATTTAGGAATTATAAAAATCTGAGATCCTGTCTTCAGAGAGGTGGAATTAGTAATTTTAATCAAACAAAACTAAGGTCCTGTTTTCAGAGAGGTGGATGTAGGAATTTATTGTACAAATCTGAGGTTCTGTCTCCAGATAGGTAAAATTAGTAATTTACTATACAAAACTGAGTTCCTGCTTTCAGAGAGGTGGATTTAGGAATTTATTGTACAAATCTGAGGTTCTTTCTTCCGAGTGGTGGAATTAGTAATTTACTATACAACACAGAGGTTTTGTCTTCAGAGAGGTGGATTTTGTAATTAATTATACAAATCTGATGCCCTGCCTATGACGAGGTAGATTTAGAAATTTATCTTACAAACCTGAGGGTTTGTCTTCCGAGATGTGGATTTAGGTAATTTTCATACAAAACTGAGGTCCAGTCTTGATAGAGGTGGATTTAATATTTTATCATATAAATCTGAACTTTTGTCTTCCGAGAGGTAGATTAAGGAATTTATTATACAAATCTGCGGTCCTGTCTTCAGAGAGGTAGATTTAGGAATTTATTATACAAAACTGAGATCCTGTCTTCAGAGAGGTAGATATAACATTTTATCAAACAAAACTGAGGTCATGTCTTCATGGAGGTGGAATTAGTCATTTTTATCATACAAAACTGATCATAAAAAATGAGGTCCTGTATTCAAAGAGATGGATTAAATACATTATCATAAAAAACTGAGAACCTTTCTTCCTAGAGTTGGAATTAGTCATTTTTATCATACAGAACTGAGGTCCTATCTTCAGAGAGGTGAATTTAATATTTTATCATACAAAAATGAGGTCCTGTCTTCAGAGAGGTGGATTTAATTACTTATTATACAAAACTGATGGTTAAACACCTACAGCATTAGAGGAAAAAAAGAACATACATTTATTGATTTTGTTTTCAAGAAAAAAAACACTAAATTTATTCATATATTAAGATTTTATTTCCTGAATTCCTATGAAAATTATAGCCCCAGAATTTTTATCCACAGAAACTTGTGTTTTACAATGACATGCCCATTCTACACATCAGCCTACATAATACAGCATGGCTTTGGCAGATATTTCACATGACTGAAACATTATTATGATTTACTATAACTTAGCCTTACTGTCACATGCTTAGATGAAAAACAAGGCTGAATTTAAAACATCATGGCAGATGAATGACACCCCAGATCTTTGGAATTAAAAGGAAACTTTTTACAAATAATACCATTAGCAAGTAAAAATCTAAGATCTTAACATAAGTACCCTGCTGATCTGTGGTGTAGGTGGATACAGTCTAGTATCAATGGCTTCATCATATGCAGGCGGGGGTTCATATAAAGATGCTCTGTCCTGTCCCATATCATTGTCTAAAGACACTAAAAAATATTGGGTTAATGTAGATTTGAATGACCTGTAAACATAACATCTTTAAAATTGCTATATCTAATAATTTGGTCATAACTAGTATTCTTATCTAGAAGAAAAATGGGAAATGTACTATGCAGATTTATGTACAACTCTATGCCTACATGTATATCACCCTCCTTGGTACTTCTTAATAACTACATGTATACCACCCTCTGTGGTACATCCTATGCCTACATGTATACCACCCTCTGTGGTACATCCCTATGCCTAAATGTATACCACCCTCTGTGGTACATCCCTATGCCTACATGTATACCATTCTCTGTGGTACATCCCTATGCCTACATGTATACCACTCTCGGTGGTACAACCCTATGCCTACATGTATACCACCCTCTGTGGTACATACCAATGCCTACATGTATACCACTCTCTGTGGTACATCCCTATGCCTACATGTATACCACCCTCTGTGGTACATCCCTATGCCTACATGTATACCACTCTCTGTGGTACATCCCTATGCCTACATGTATACCACCCTCTGTGGTACATCCCTATGCCTACATGTATACCACCCTCTGTAGTACATCCCTATGCCTACATGTATACCACCCTCTGTGGTACATCCCTATGCCTACATGTATACCACTCTCTGTGGTACATCCCAATGCCTACATCTACACCACTCTCTGTGGTACATCCCTATGCCTATATGTATACCACTCTCTGTGGTACATCCCTATGGCTACATGTATACCATCCTCTGTGGTACATCCCTATGCCTACATGTATACCACCCTCTGTGGTACATCCCTATGCCTACATGTAAACCACCCTCCTTGGTACTTCTCTATACCTACATATATACCACTCTCTGTGGTACATCCCTATGCCTACATGTATACCACCTCTGTGGTACATCCCTATACCTACATGTATACCACCCTCTGTGGTACATCCCTATGGCTACATGTATACCACCCTCTGTGGTACATCCCTATACCTACATGTATACCACCTTCCTTGGTACTTCTCTATGCCTACATGTTTACCACACTGATCAAATGTTATCACCGATGACATTATGGACCACTCTGTCCAGCAGACAACTCTGTCAAGCAGCTATGATGTTAACACTTGAATAAAACATGATAAATCCACTATTATAAGTAGATTCATATAGTCCAATATCAGCCCCTCAACACAATATGAAGCTTTCATCACTAGCTATCAAACATGATTAATAAAAGTTCAAAATAATGTCTTAGCTTCATATTTTACCATATTGCTATGTAGAAAACACATTAATATGTAAATATCAGAAGACAGACATGATTGGTTTTCATGAATGTCCCTCAGAAAGATAGGTGACTGCTTGTCAATTTAGTCTGGATAGTAAAATTTTTGGAGGTTTTTTATTCACAAGTACAAGGTCAACCGGGGGCTGACAAGTTGCAAGATGCTGTTAAAACTGGAGATGATCACTCTTTAAGAGAGTTGTGTGCTTTTTGTTTGTGTTTGTGTATAATTTTATCAGTTTTATTTTATAACTAACTGTTTATTTAGGGTATAATTACATACATGTATTAATAAGATGTCTTGTGTCTGCATGTTTATGGCAAATGTTAAACTGGAGTACTGTTCAAAATGCATAACTTACTGGTCTGGTGTCTATGTTTTATGACTTACAGGTCTGGTGTCTAGGTTATATGACTTACTGGTCTGGTGTCTAGGTTGTGTGACTAACTGGTCTGGTGTCTACATTGTATGACTTACTGGTCTGGTGTCTAGGTTATATGACTTACTGGTCTGGTGTCTAGGTTGTATGACTTACATGTTTGGTGTCTAGGTTATATGACTTACTGTTCTGGTGTCTAGGTTGTATGACTTACTGGTCTGGTGTTTAGATTATATGACTTACTGGTCTCATGTCAAGGTTGTATGACTTACTGGTCTGGTGTCTAGGTTGTATGACTTACTGGTCTGGTGTCTAAGTTATATGACTTACTGGTCTGGTGTCTAGGTTGTATGACTTACTGGTCTGGTGTCTAGGTTATATGACTTACTCGTCTGGTGTCTAGGTTTTATGACTTACTCGTCTGGTGTCTAGGTTGTATGACTTACTGGTCTGGTGTCTAGGTTATATGATTTACTGGTCTGGTGTCTAGGTTTTATGACTTACTGGTCTGGTGTCTAGGTTATATGATTTACTGGTCTGGTGTCTAGGTTGTATGTCTTACTGGTCTGGTGTCTAGGTTATATGACTTACTGGTCTGGTGTCTAGGTTGTATGACTTACATGTTTGGTGTCTAGGTTATATGACTTACTGTTCTGGTGTCTAGGTTGTATGACTTACTGGTCTGGTGTTTAGATTATATGACTTACTGGTCTCATGTCTAGGTTGTATGACTTACTGGTCTGGTGTCTAGGTTGTATGACTTACTGGTCTGGTGTCTAAGTTATATGACTTACTGGTCTGGTGTCTAGGTTGTATGACTTACTGGTCTGGTGTCTAGGTTATATGACTTACTCGTCTGGTGTCTAGGTTTTATGACTTACTCGTCTGGTGTCTAGGTTGTATGACTTACTGGTCTGGTGTCTAGGTTATATGATTTACTGGTCTGGTGTCTAGGTTTTATGACTTACTGGTCTGGTGTCTAGGTTATATGATTTACTGGTCTGGTGTCTAGGTTGTATGTCTTACTGGTCTGGTGTCTAGGTTATATGACTTACTGGTCTGGTGTCTAGGTTGTATGACTTACTGGTCTGGTGACTAGGTTATATGACTTACTGGTCTGGTGTCTAGGTTATATGACTTACTGGTCTGGTGTCTAGGTTGTATGACTTACTGGTCTGGTGTCTAGGTTGTATGACTTACTGGTCTGGTGTCTAGGTTTTATGACTTACTGGTCTGGTGTCTAGGTTTTATGACTAACTGGTCTGGTGTCTAGGTTTTATGACTAACTGGTCTGGTGTCTAGGTTGTATGACTTACTGGTCTGGTGTCTAGGTTATATGACTTACTGGTCTGGTGTCTAGGTTTTATGACTTACTAGTCTGGTGTCAAGGATGTATGACTAACTGGTCTGGTGTCTAGGTTGTATGACTTACTGGTCTAGTGTCTAGGTTGTATGACTTACTGGTCTGGTGTCTAGGTTGTATGACTTACAGGTCTGGTGTCTAGGTTGTATGACTTGCTGGTCTGGTGTCTAGGTTTTATGACTTACTGGTCTGGTGTCTAGGTTTTGTGATTTACAGGTCTGATGTCTCGGTTGTATGACTTACTGGTCTGGGGTCTAGGTTGTATGACTTACAAGTCTTGTGTCTAGGCTATATGACTTACTGGTCTGGTGTCTAGGTTGTTGGACTTACTGGTCTGGTTTCTAGACAGTGATTTACTGGTCTGGTGACTAGGTTGTATGACTGACAAGTCTGGTGTCTAGGCAGTGATTTACTAATCTGGTGCCTAGGTTGTATGACTTACTGGTAGTGTGTCTAGGTTGTATGACTTACTAGTCTGGTGTCTCGATTATATGACTTACTGGTCTGGTGTCTAGGTTGTATGACTTACTGGTCTGGTGTATAGGTTGTATGACTTACAGGTCTGGTGTCAAGGTTGTATGACTTACTGGTCTGGTGTCTAGGTTATATGACTTACTGGTCTGGTGTCTAGGTTGTATGACTTACTGGTCTGGTGTCTAGATTATATGATTTACTGCTTACTGATCTGGTGTCTAGGTTGTATGACTTACTGGTCTGGTGTCTAGGTTGTATGACTTACTGGTCTGGTGTATAGGTTGTATGACTTACAGGTCTGGTGTCAAGGTTGTATAACTTACTGGTCTGGTGTCTAGGTTATATGACTTACTTGTCTGGTGTCTAGGTTGTATGACTTACTGGTCTGGTGTCTAGGTTGTATGACTTACAGGTCTGGTGTCTAGGTTGTATGACTTACTGGTCTGGTGTCTAGGTTGTATGACTTACTGGTCTGGTGTCTAGGTTGTATGACTTACTGGTCTGGTGTCTAGGTTGTATGACTTACTGGTCTAGTGTCTAGGTTGCATGACTTACTGGTCTGGTGTATAGGTTGTATGACTTACAGGTCTGGTGTCAAGGTTGTATGACTTACTGGTCTGGTGTCTAGGTTATATGACTTACTGGTCTGGTGTCTAGATTGTATGACTTACTGGTCTGGTGTCTCAATTATATAACTTACTGGTCTGGTGTCTAGGTTGTATGACTTACTGGTCTGGTGTCTAGGTTGTATGACTTACTGGTCTGGTGTATAGGTTGTATGACTTACTGGTCTGGTGTCTAGATTATATGATTTACTGCTTACTGGTCTGGTGTCTAGGTTGTATGACTTACTGGTCTGGTGTCTAGGTTGTATGACTTACTGGTCTGGTGTATAGGTTGTATGACTTACAGGTCTGGTGTCAAGGTTGTATGACTTACTGGTCTGGTGTCTAGGTTATATGACTTACTGGTCTGGTGTCTAGGTTGTATGACTTACTGGTCTGGTGTCTAGGTTGTATGACTTACTGGTCTGGTGTCTAGGTTGTATGACTTACTGGTCTGGTGTCTAGGCTGTATGACTTACTGGTCTGGTGTCTAGGTTGTATGACTTACTGGTCTGGTGTCTAGGTTGTATGACTTACTGGTCTAGTGTCTAGGTTGTATGACTTACTGGTCTGGTGTATAGGTTGTATGACTTACAGGTCTGGTGTCAAGGTTGTATGACTTACTGGTCTGGTGTCTAGGTTATATGACTTACTGGTCTGGTGTCTAGATTGTATGACTTACTGGTCTGGTGTCTCAATTATATAACTTACTGGTCTGGTGTCTAGGTTGTATGACTTACTGGTCTGGTGTCTCAATTATATAACTTACTGGTCTGGTGTCTAGGTTGTATGACTTACTGGTCTGGTGTCTAGATTTTATGATTTACTGCTTACTGATCTGGTGTCTAGGTTGTATGACTTACTGGTCTGGTGTCTAGGTTGTATGACTTACTGGTCTGGTGTCTAGGTTGTATGACTTACTGGTCTGGTGTATAGGTTGTATGACTTACTGGTAGTGTGTCTAGGTTGTATGACTTACTGGTCTGGTGTATAGGTTGTATGACTTACTGGTAGTGTGTCTAGGTTGTATGACTTACTGGTCTGGTGTCTAGGTTGTATGACTTACTGGTCTGGTGTCTAGGTTGTATGACTTACTGGTCTGGTGTCTAGGTTGTATGACTTACTGGTCTGGTGTCTAGGTTGTATGACTTACTGGTCTGGTGTATAGGTTGTATGACTTACAGGTCTGGTGTCAAGGTTGTATGACTTACTGGTCTGGTGTCTAGGTTATATGACTTACTTGTCTGGTGTCTAGGTTGTATGACTTACTGGTCTGGTGTCTAGGTTGTATGACTTACTGGTCTGGTGTCTAGATTATATGATTTACTGCTTACTGGTCTGGTGTCTAGGTTGTATGACTTACTGGTCTGGTGTATAGGTTGTATGACTTACTGGTAGTGTGTCTAGGTTGTATGACTTACTGGTAGTGTGTCTAGGTTGTATGACTTACTGGTCTGGTGTCTAGGTTATATGACTTACTGGTCTGGTGTCTAGGTTGTATGACTTACTGGTAGTGTGTCTAGGTTGTATGACTTACTGGTCTGGTGTCTAGGTTGTATGACTTACTGGTCTGGTGTCTAGGTTGTATGACTTACTGGTCTGGTGTCTAGGTTGTATGACTTACTGGTCTGGTGTCTAGGTTGTATGACTTACTGGTCTGGTGTCTAGGTTGTATGACTTACTGGTCTGGTGTCTAGGTTATATGACTTACTGGTCTGGTGTCTAGGTTGTATGACTTACTGGTCTGGTGTCTAGGTTGTATGACTTACTGGTAGTGTGTCTAGGTTGTATGACTTACTGGTAGTGTGTCTAGGTTGTATGACTTACTGGTCTGGTGTCTAGGTTATATGACTTACTGGTCTGGTGTCTAGGTTGTATGACTTACTGGTCTGGTGTCTAGGTTGTATGACTTACTGGTCTGGTGTCTAGATTATATGATTTACTGCTTACTGGTCTGGTGTCTAGGTTGTATGACTTACTGGTCTGGTGTATAGGTTGTATGACTTACTGGTCTGGTGTCTAGATTGTATGAATTACTGGTCTGGTGTCTAGGTTGTATGACTTACTGGTCTGGTGTCTAGGTTGTATGACTTACTGGTCTGGTGTCTAGGTTGTATGACTTACTGGTCTAGTGTCTAGGTTGTATGAATTACTGGTCTGGTGTCTAGGTTGTATGACTTACTGGTCTGGTGTCTAGGTTGTATGACTTACTGGTCTGGTGTCTAGGTTGTATGACTTACTGGTCTGGTGTCTAGGTTGTATGACTTACTGGTCTGGTGTCTAGGTTGTATGACTTACTGGTCTGGTGTCTAGGTTGTATGAATTACTGGTCTGGTGTCTAGGTTGTATGACTTACTGGTCTGGTGTATAGGTTGTATGAATTACTGGTCTGGTGTCTAGGTTGTATGACTTACTGGTCTGGTGTCTAGGTTGTATGACTTACAGGTCTGGTGTCTAGGTTGTATGACTTACTGGTCTGGTGTCTAGGTTGTATGACTTACTGGTCTAGTGTCTAGGTTGTATGACTTACTGGTCTGGTGTCTAAGTTGTATGAATTACTGGTCTGGTGTCTAGGTTGTATGACTTACTGGTCTGGTGTCAAGGTTGTATGACTTACTGGTCTGGTGTCTAGGTTATATGACTTACTGGTCTGGTGTCTAGGTTGTATGACTTACTGGTCTAGTGTCTAGGTTGTATGACTTACTGGTCTGGTTTCTAGACAGTGATTTACTGGTCTGGTGACTAGGTTGTATGACTGACAAGTCTGGTGTCTAGGCAGTGATTTACTAATCTGGTGCCTAGGTTGTATGATTTACTGGTAGTGTGTCTAGGTTGTATGACTTACTGGTCTGGTGTCTAGGTTGTATGACTTACTGGTCTAGTGTCTAGGTTGTATGACTTACTGGTCTGGTGTATAGGTTGTATGACTTACAGGTCTGGTGTCAAGGTTGTATGACTTACTGGTCTGGTGTCTAGGTTATATGACTTACTGGTCTGGTGTCTAGGTTGTATGACTTACTGGTCTGGTGTCTAGATTATATGATTTACTGCTTACTGATCTGGTGTCTAGGTTGTATGACTTACTGGTCTGGTGTCTAGGTTGTATGACTTACTGGTCTGGTGTATAGGTTGTATGACTTACAGGTCTGGTGTCAAGGTTGTATGACTTACTGGTCTGGTGTCTAGGTTATATGACTTACTTGTCTGGTGTCTAGGTTGTATGACTTACTGGTCTGGTGTCTAGGTTGTATGACTTACAGGTCTGGTGTCTAGGTTGTATGACTTACTGGTCTGGTGTCTAGGTTGTATGACTTACTGGTCTGGTGTCTAGGTTGTATGACTTACTGGTCTGGTGTCTAGGTTGTATGACTTACTGGTCTAGTGTCTAGGTTGCATGACTTACTGGTCTGGTGTATAGGTTGTATGACTTACAGGTCTGGTGTCAAGGTTGTATGACTTACTGGTATGGTGTCTAGGTTATATGACTTACTGGTCTGGTGTCTAGATTGTATGACTTACTGGTCTGGTGTCTCAATTATATAACTTACTGGTCTGGTGTCTAGGTTGTATGACTTACTGGTCTGGTGTCTCAATTATATAACTTACTGGTCTGGTGTCTAGGTTGTATGACTTACTGGTCTGGTGTCTAGATTTTATGATTTACTGCTTACTGATCTGGTGTCTAGGTTGTATGACTTACTGGTCTGGTGTCTAGGTTGTATGACTTACTGGTCTGGTGTATAGGTTGTATGACTTACTGGTCTGGTGTCTAGATTATATGATTTACTGCTTACTGGTCTGGTGTCTAGGTTGTATGACTTACTGGTCTGGTGTCTAGGTTGTATGACTTACTGGTCTGGTGTATAGGTTGTATGACTTACAGGTCTGGTGTCAAGGTTGTATGACTTACTGGTCTGGTGTCTAGGTTATATGACTTACTTGTCTGGTGTCTAGGTTGTATGACTTACTGGTCTGGTGTCTAGGTTGTATGACTTACTGGTCTGGTGTCTAGGTTGTATGACTTACTGGTCTGGTGTCTAGGTTGTATGACTTACTGGTCTGGTGTCTAGGTTGTATGACTTACTGGTCTGGTGTCTAGGTTGTATGACTTACTGGTCTAGTGTCTAGGTTGTATGACTTACTGGTCTGGTGTATAGGTTGTATGACTTACAGGTCTGGTGTCAAGGTTGTATGACTTACTGGTCTGGTGTCTAGGTTATATGACTTACTGGTCTGGTGTCTAGATTGTATGACTTACTGGTCTGGTGTCTCAATTATATAACTTACTGGTCTGGTGTCTAGGTTGTATGACTTACTGGTCTGGTGTCTCAATTATATAACTTACTGGTCTGGTGTCTAGGTTGTATGACTTACTGGTCTGGTGTCTAGATTTTATGATTTACTGCTTACTGATCTGGTGTCTAGGTTGTATGACTTACTGGTCTGGTGTCTAGGTTGTATGACTTACTGGTCTGGTGTCTAGGTTGTATGACTTACTGGTCTGGTGTATAGGTTGTATGACTTACTGGTAGTGTGTCTAGGTTGTATGACTTACTGGTCTGGTGTATAGGTTGTATGACTTACTGGTAGTGTGTCTAGGTTGTATGACTTACTGGTCTGGTGTCTAGGTTGTATGACTTACTGGTCTGGTGTCTAGGTTGTATGACTTACTGGTCTGGTGTCTAGGTTGTATGACTTACTGGTCTGGTGTCTAGGTTGTATGACTTACTGGTCTGGTGTATAGGTTGTATGACTTACAGGTCTGGTGTCAAGGTTGTATGACTTACTGGTCTGGTGTCTAGGTTATATGACTTACTGGTCTGGTGTCTAGGTTGTATGACTTACTGGTCTGGTGTCTAGGTTGTATGACTTACTGGTCTGGTGTCTAGATTATATGATTTACTGCTTACTGGTCTGGTGTCTAGGTTGTATGACTTACTGGTCTGGTGTATAGGTTGTATGACTTACTGGTAGTGTGTCTAGGTTGTATGACTTACTGGTAGTGTGTCTAGGTTGTATGACTTACTGGTCTGGTGTCTAGGTTATATGACTTACTGGTCTGGTGTCTAGGTTGTATGACTTACTGGTAGTGTGTCTAGGTTGTATGACTTACTGGTCTGGTGTCTAGGTTGTATGACTTACTGGTCTGGTGTCTAGGTTGTATGACTTACTGGTCTGGTGTCTAGGTTGTATGACTTACTGGTCTGGTGTCTAGGTTGTATGACTTACTGGTCTGGTGTCTAGGTTGTATGACTTACTGGTCTGGTGTCTAGGTTATATGACTTACTGGTCTGGTGTCTAGGTTGTATGACTTACTGGTCTGGTGTCTAGGTTGTATGACTTACTGGTAGTGTGTCTAGGTTGTATGACTTACTGGTAGTGTGTCTAGGTTGTATGACTTACTGGTCTGGTGTCTAGGTTATATGACTTACTGGTCTGGTGTCTAGGTTGTATGACTTACTGGTCTGGTGTCTAGGTTGTATGACTTACTGGTCTGGTGTCTAGATTATATGATTTACTGCTTACTGGTCTGGTGTCTAGGTTGTATGACTTACTGGTCTGGTGTATAGGTTGTATGACTTACTGGTCTGGTGTCTAGGTTGTATGAATTACTGGTCTGGTGTCTAGGTTGTATGACTTACTGGTCTGGTGTCTAGGTTGTATGACTTACTGGTCTGGTGTCTAGGTTGTATGACTTACTGGTCTGGTGTCTAGGTTGTATGACTTACTGGTCTAGTGTCTAGGTTGTATGAATTACTGGTCTGGTGTCTAGGTTGTATGACTTACTGGTCTGGTGTCTAGGTTGTATGACTTACTGGTCTGGTGTCTAGGTTGTATGACTTACTGGTCTGGTGTCTAGGTTGTATGACTTACTGGTCTGGTGTCTAGGTTGTATGACTTACTGGTCTGGTGTCTAGGTTGTATGAATTACTGGTCTGGTGTCTAGGTTGTATGACTTACTGGTCTGGTGTATAGGTTGTATGAATTACTGGTCTGGTGTCTAGGTTGTATGACTTACTGGTCTGGTGTCTAGGTTGTATGACTTACAGGTCTGGTGTCTAGGTTGTATGACTTACTGGTCTGGTGTCTAGGTTGTATGACTTACTGGTCTAGTGTCTAGGTTGTATGACTTACTGGTCTGGTGTCTAAGTTGTATGAATTACTGGTCTGGTGTCTAGGTTGTATGACTTACTGGTCTGGTGTCAAGGTTGTATGACTTACTGGTCTGGTGTCTAGGTTATATGACTTACTGGTCTGGTGTCTAGGTTGTATGACTTACTGGTCTAGTGTCTAGGTTGTATGACTTACTGGTCTGGTGTCTAGGTTGTATGAATTACTGGTCTGGTGTCTAGGTTGTATGACTTACTGGTCTGGTGTCTAGGTTGTATGACTTACTGGTCTGGTGTCTAGGTTGTATGATTTACTGGTCTGGTGTCTAGGTTGTATGACTTACTGGTCTGGTGTCTAGGTTGTATGACTTACTGGTCTAGTGTCTAGGTTGTATGACTTACTGGTCTGGTGTATAGGTTGTATGACTTACTGGTCTGGTGTCTAGGTTGTATGACTTACTGGTCTAGTGTCTAGGTTGTATGACTTACTGGTCTGGTGTCTAGGTTGTATGACTTACTGGTCTAGTGTCTAGGTTGTATGACTTACTGGTCTGGTGTATAGGTTGTATGACTTACTGGTCTGGTGTCTAGGTTGTATGACTTACTGGTCTAGTGTCTAGGTTGTATGACTTACTGGTCTGGTGTCTAGGTTGTATGAATTACTGGTCTGGTGTCTAGGTTGTATGACTTACTGGTCTGGTGTCTAGGTTATATGACTTACTGATCTGGTGTCTTGGTTGTATGACTTACTGGTCTTGGGTAGGTTTGTTTGTTTGAAAGTGTTTAATGCCACTCAGCAATTTTTCAGCTATATCATGGCGTCCAGTTTTTATTAGGAGAGGAGGCCAGAGTACCTGGAGAAAACCCCCGGAACTGCGCCAGGAAAACTGGCAATCCTTGTCAATAAGAGCTGGAGTCGAGTACACTCTGCCTGCAGTGAGAATTGAACCCACAATCTCAGTGTTGACAGACCACGTGATCTATAGTAGACAAACTACCTTGACCACTCTGCCACTGAGGCCCCATCTGGGGTAGGTAATATATGCTTATTTAAAAATTTATTTTTTTTACCTTGGGTTCTCAATCTTGCTCTGGCAGCATTTCTCTGTCTTTGTTGAAAACAATACAATACAATAAGGAAAATAACAACCGCTATGCCTACAACTATCATTATCAAAATAGTGTTTTGGTTCATAAGCTGCTCCTCGGCTGAAAAATAAGAACCTTCAACAATCAGTAAATGAATCCTTTATATCCCAACAGGACCAAACATGACACTGGTACATAGTTTTAATGGTTATTTATCAAAATTCTGATATTCTAGTATCATTTTATTTATGAACATGAAATTAACGTTTTATCTGAAAGCAGGTTTTCAGAGGGTACCATAATCAAATATTGTCATGACAAAATTCAAACATTATGGTGGTCATCTTAGACTAAATAATTACATCTGGTGGACATCTGCAAAACAACAGTAAAAAGATCATATGATGATAACATTAAATAATAATTTAACAATTTTCAATACTGTTTTTTTGGTAAATCCCATTTACTTTCATGTATATGTAAATGAAAATCTAAACTCATCAGCTTGTGAACAAAAGCCCATCATACAATGACAGTGTTAGCAGTTTGTTACCAATATAGAGGACCAGTGGAACTCATACACAGGAAAAGTTCCACTGGGTCTGCTGTAGAAACAACATAACATTATTACTTTCAATTTATACAATGGTATTGTGAAGTAGCTTCATTGAATTGTGCATATCACAGGAAAATATTTACAGCTAAGAAACTCAAAGCTGCTGATACTGATATATTCATAACACTGATGTAATATACATATAAAAAGATGGGATAACGACAACTACACAATCAAGTCATCACAAACAGACAATAAACCTGTCAAAAACAAATAATACTATGAACAAATATTTAAGGATTATCTACAAAAAATATCAATGGATAAGACAATTTCCATTGTGTACACTGTACACTGTATAATTCATGGTAATAGTAATGCTGGATTCTATTAAATGTACAAAGAAATTTAGTTAAGTTATCCAGTTATTGATGGAGAAAATATCTTTTGTAGTCAATACTTATAAATAACTTTCGAATAAACTTTATATGAGTTAATTTGTGAAATTTTACATTTTTGAAAAAAGAATCAACATACAAAATGTAAGTGTTCCCCACAGTAATATATTATGTCAAAAGAGGTGTGCCTCCATTACCATTTTTAATTCTTCCATAGAAAATATTTTCTAGCTAATATAAAGTCAGTTTTCTCTTATAATTTTCTATAATTGCAAAAACTTTCTGCCTTGGAACATACACAAAATATAATTATTATTATGTGGCATGGTTTAAGGGATTGAATAGATTCCAACACCCTTTCTTTACTGTAATACCTTAACAACACAGAAACACAGAAATGTATCACTTCACTTAAAAAAAAACTACTGGGCTCTGACAAATGAGAATATTGATATGACTGGGCAAGTCAAAAAGAGCATTATAGCACAGCAAGTAAAAATAAGTTTGGATCTTAGTAAATGGTCTGTCACTATATTTTAATGAACATAAAAAATGCTGCCCCTTCAGCCACAGTACTAGTACTGAGTATATCAACAGCCAAGAGACGGAGGAAACTTTATTGTGTAACATTGGGGGAAAGTTGTTATGCATATGGATAGTTCTCTAGCATCAAACACATCAATCCAAGTCTAAAAAAGTGTTAGATTGCAGAGTATTTTGGAACTATTGGTTAATATGAAATGATAATTTTAAAAAAAAAACTCATTTTGGTAAAAAATAATTTAGAATTTTCATTTACTGTTAGTCTAAATTATGTAATTGACATGACAGGCATGTATGCACTTACGACAAAGATCTATTTTTGGTATACATCTTCCATCACTACAAGTTCTTTCCCCTGCTGCCTCGCACAATGTTCCTTCTGTTTCTTTAGGTACTGAAGAGGATGTCATATTTATCAATCTTATTGAACCTTTGAACCTTAAATAAATCAATAACAAAAAACTGAAGAAACCCATTGGATACTTACTTATATTTCATTTACAGAAGTAATAAGTATAGATGTAATATTGTAGTAACAATAAGCCTCATTGTTATACACATGTACAAGTTTAGGATTATATATGTTACTCTCTACATTATAATGCTGATTCTAAACACTTTTTACTAGTACACGTGAATCAGAAAGCAAACTAACTCATAAAGCTGTATATAAATGACATTAGTGTTGTACAATCCATAAAAATCATGATCAAAAGTCAGATTATAATTTTATATACATGTATAAAACAGGTTGATTTAAAAAAATATACCAACCGAACTCAGTACCAGTAATTAAAATGGCTTAATGGGAACTTGACTCAATTCTAAATGAAAATAGAAAAGTTAAATTTTTTTGGTTTCAAATTAGTTGATTATAGACCTTTACTATCAATTATCCAGTATCAAGATTAAAACACTAGGTGGTGGATCACCTGGCTCATGCGTGGATGAAGAGCATAGCCAGCTGCATAAATTAATGTGAAATGCAAGACACATCGAACATCAAGCGAATTCAACACAATTAAAAGCAGTATTTTTAATAATAATAATTATATATGTTCTCTGTATTTCACACTAATTAAATTCTATCAGTCATGCAAGACCAACAATTAAATCTAAGCATTTCAATTATCAATGTTAATCATGACTGGCAAGAAAATACATCTTGTTTTTTTTTATCCAAGAGATATTTTTTATTTACTCGCCCATTTATTTCATTTGAAATGAACTTGTGATCAACTATTGGATGAACAGGGTAAGGCATGATACTTTAAATATAAAATATAAAATACAATCTTATTTCGATACAATTTGTCTCTGAGTGCAAGATTTCAATCAGTTTGATGATGTTTACATAGGTTGTAATGGCTGATGACAGTAGAGAGAAGTAACTTGATAATGTATGTTATGACAATAATTTAATTATTTTAATAATTGTGATAGTTGATTACCTATGATTGCCTTTTAAAATCCTAAATTTGTTTTATTTGCAATCTTTTCTACATCTACATCTACATCTATATGATACGTGCTGCCGTCATCGTTGACTATTACTGCACGGGGGTGCGCACAAAATTTGAATTTTAAATAAATAATGATAAATGAATATGATGCAATCGTTAGCTTGATTAGAATAGAAACAGAAAATGAGCCTAGAAAAGACAGAAAGATAGTGCAAAGGAAAGGTAGAGGATAGGAGAAAGATTTGTCGAGCTGCGTGTTCATGCCTTCAGCAATAGTCCAATCTGGCTACCGTAGCGGCCCCTGGGCATACACCCAACCAGCACAGCACTATCAGCCTCACTAGGTACTACTTACAGCTTGACGGCCCTAACTTAAATAGATAAAGTGGAGAGCTCCCGTTTGAAGGATACCAAACAGGGAGCCTCAGCAACTGATACCGGCAGTGAGTTCCATGCTGTCGTTGTTTCTGGGAAAAAACTGTGCTTGTAGTAGTTGGTGGTAGCAGAGAACAGTTGGTACTTCTGGGAGTGGTTCGCTCTTGTCTGACGTGTTGGTTTCTTAAGATACTCATCTGCTCTGATGTCAATGAGGTTGTTGATGATCTTGTACAACATGATGAGTCTACATTTCTTCCTCCTACTCTCCAGGCTTTCCCATTCCAGTTCTTCTAGCATAGATGTTACACTGCTGGTATTTCTATAGCGGTTGGTGACATATCTCGCTCCTCGTCGTTGTACCATTTCAATCTTAAGAATGGACTCTTTGGTGTATGGGCTCCATACTGATGAACAGTACTCAACTGTTGGTCTGACGAGAGATACGTAAGCTGCAGATTTTGTGTCCTGGTTACTGACCTTCAGGTTTCTTCTGAGGAAACCCAGCATGCTGTTAGCCTTCCTCACGGTATTGTCTATATGGGCTCTGAAGGACATGTCTGATTGTAGTTCAACTCCCAGATATTTTGATGTAGACTCGGCTGATAAAATGTGGCCTTTCAGTATGTAGTGCCTGTCTATTTTCGTTCGAGATCGATGGACATGTAGAGTGCTGCACTTTTCAGGATGGAAATCCATTCCCCACCTTTGTTCCCAGTTGGCAAGCTTGTTCAGGTCGTCCTGGAGAATTTTATGGTCCTGCTCATTCCTGATCCTTCTGTATAGTATGCAATCATCTGCAAAAAGTCGGGTTTGTGACTGTACACAGTTTGGTAGATCATTGATGAAGATAAGGAACAATAGGGGTCCTAGGACGGTACCTTGAGGAACTCCACTGACGACTGGTACTGTATCAGAAGTAGCTCCTTCAACGATAACTTGCTGATAACGGTTGGATAGGAAGGCTTGGATCCATTTGTAAGTCGAGTCTTGGATACCATAGTGACTTAGTTTGGCTAGAAGTCTCTGGTGTGGTACTCGGTCAAACGCTTTGGAAAAATCTAAAATAATTAAATCATGATGTTGTCCATGGTCTAGTGATTGTAGAAGTTCATGTGTGAGTGACAATAACTGAGTTTCACAGCTGCGTCGGGCTCTAAAACCATGTTGGCAATCTGTTAAAATATTGTGTGTATCCAGGTGTTTGAGGATATTGCTAACGATGATGTGTTCTTGGACTTTACAACAAAGGCTTGTCAATGATACAGGGCGGTAATTACTGGCTTTATAACGTTCACCTTTCTTGAATATGGCTGTTACATTTGCTGTTCTCCAGTCAGATGGTATATTTCCTTCTTGTAAGCTTCTTTGGAATATTAAGGTTAATGGTGGTGCTATAACCATTGCAAGGTCTTTCAGTATCCTGGCTGGTATTTGGTCAGGCCCAGATGCTTTTCGAGGGTTGAGCTTGTGAAGTAACTTCTGAACTCCTTCTACTGTTACTGCGATGTTAGGCATAGGTGGGTATTCTTTTCCATCTGGAGTCGGTATGTCAGATGTATCTTCTTGTGTGAATACAGACTGGTATTGGCGGTTTAAGATGTCTGCTTTGTCTTTTGGGTCAGCATGGAGTATTCCTTGATCTTTTAAGGGAGCTATTCCATTAGAGTCTTTTCTAAGAGATTTAATGTAGTTCCAGAAGCGTTTCTGTTTTGGTGGTCTATCTTCATGCTCTGGATCGCCAACTTCTATGATGTTGTTAATGTACTGCCAGTGAGAACGCCTTTCCGCTTTCTGTAGCTTGGCTTTTGTTTCCTTGTATGTCAGGTGGTCTCTCATAGTCTTAGTTTTAGTATATCGTTTGTATTTCTTATTTCTCTTCCTGATGAGTGCCTTAACTTCCCTTGTTATCCATGGTTTTTGGTTTTTGCTTCCTCTAATTAGCTTTGATGGTATATGGTCGTTCATTAGTTTATGGATCTGCTCTTTAAATTCTGTCCAGAGTTGCTCTACATTCTTTCCCTTTGATTTGGTTTCAAAAGTTTCATTGAACTTGGACATTTCTTCTTCCATGTCTGTGTAGTTTATATCCTTGTATAAAAATACTTTTCTTGGTGGTTGTTTTGTTCTCATGGGTCGTAGGCTTGATTCTATAAAGACGACTTCATGGTCTGATATACCTGGTATTACTTCTACTTTGTTGATTAAGGTTGAGTTGTTTGTGAAGAATAGGTCTAGTATATTGGCTGTGGTGTCTGTTGTTCGTGTTGGTTCCAGTACAACTTGCTCTAGATATGCATCTTTAATCAAATTTATGAGCTGGTTACACTGAGTTCCATTTGTGGCATATGGGTTAACTGTTTCTAAGTCCCAGTTTATGTCACTCAGGTTGAAATCTCCTCCAATCCATAGGTGTGCTCCATTGCCTGTTGGTACTCTAGTTATGAAGGAGTAGAGCTTCTCTAGATATTCTGAATCAGTCCTTCCTGGTGGTTTGTAGAAAGAGGCAATATACAGGTCGTTGCATCCACTTATTCTTATTTGCGCCCAAACTAGTTCTATGTCATCTTGTGAGGTGACTTTCAGCTCTTCTGGCTCACTGCTGTTATAATTCTTTGATATTAATAAGAAGACCCCTCCACCTTTACCATCTGGTCTGTCCCTACGGTATGCCTTGTACTCATCAGGGAAAACTTCTGCATCTCTTATACCTGGGTTGAGCCATGATTCAGTCCCGATAACAATGTCCGCTTGTAGAGATGATACCAAGTTTCTTAACTGTGCTGGTTTACCATCTGTTTTGATTGACTGGCAATTGACTACTATAATCCGGGTTGGTAGATCTTTTCTGGCTTGTGGATGTAAGCTTTGTTGGGTACTCTTTGTTGGTGATGATGTTGCGGCTGGATTGTTGAAGCTAATGTCTGACTGTATTGTGTCGCTTAGGATGGTGAAGGAGTTGGAAGATTCATATATCGTACTGTCAAATATACTTGGTGATAAATTTGGAAGACCACATTGACAACAATACCAACTTACATTTCTAAGACCATTATATACAGCATCTGGCATGCCCATACATTGTTGGTGGTACCATGTTTCACATGAGTCACAACATGCTCCTGGTGTGCTCCACTTTACAGCTTTTTTACAGATTCCACATGGAAATTTTACTGGTCTGGGCCCAGGGTTTGGCTCCGGGGCGTATGATAAGGCTAAAAGAAGGCTGCATAAGTACAATAATACCTGCTTCTTACGGCAGACTGGACCATCATATTTTGATCTAGTTATCTTCAAAGTCGAGATAAATTGAGTTGTCAACATCAGCGGAGCTGACGCTTCAGTTTGAGGGCTATAAGTGTGTGTAGGTAATGTATAGTGGATTGTATAAGCCTTGTATATCAGGACAAAACATAAAAATGTAAGTGTAAGGTACCTCTGGAACATGTTGAACTGTACAGGATGTTTACAAATCAAAGAGAGTTATGGGTAATTTATGAGGATGTTTACAGGATGTTTACAAATCAAAGAGAGTTATGGGTAATTTATGAGGGTCTAGACGGAGACATTTAACTCAATATAATATGAAACTGAATGACCCAAAAAAGTAGCCAAAAAGTTGAGCAGATATGATAGATATGTCAGTGGTGACAAAATGTGTAAAGAATTTGAGGACTGATTGCTATAACTTCACAAATGATGATAAATTTTCGAGCTCTGTTTTTCAGGCGTCCATGTTGATGCGTGCGCACCCAAGGAGCAAAAATGTTTTACTCAAAATTAAAAGCCATTATAAAACATAGTTTTGTACACAAACATTTATTGTGCTCAAGCAAATCCGAGATTACTATGAACACGTCTGATTTTTTATAATTTTTTTGTAGTTATGTGTCTCTGGTTTCAGTTTCACCAAGCCAAATTTGACTTAGTATGATTGAAATGTATAATGGACGAAATAGAGTATGGCCGAAAATAGCTGCAGAACCATAGGCCTTTATGTCATTAGACATTTTTTTGATTTGGAAGACCCACAGTTAGGCTGAGACGTCCTGATCCTGTACCAAATATAATGTATATATACTTAAAGGGTCTTTCAATTTAAATGCTAAATTTGTGGATGTATTCATGAAAAAAATATTTATTTACATTTTCTGTTATATTAAATAAATTGAAAAGATGATCCATTTATCTCAAAGGTTGAGTTCTAAAGCATTCTATTAGAGAATCTGATATCCTTTGACATTTATTGTTGACATCGTTTTCCTTTGGTTTGGCTACAACTAAGCTTAAAGTCTAGGTTCGTTGTGGTCGTGATTGAATATACCGGAACTGTTATTTACAAAAAAGTGACATTACTGTTTCATTATAATTAAATGAGATGTAAGCTGTTTCGCCATAAATTATATAATTTATACATAAGCAATATTTTCCGAATATTGTTTGTATAGTTTACATTGTTATGATTGTTTCAGTATGTGACCAGAACGATTTCTAGACGATCCGCCCCTAAACCTATCCGTCCCCTATAGTTTTTAATTTATACATATGTGTTGTAGTTCCGGATAGCTTGAGAAACGTGTTTCTAGCTAACCTTATTATATAAATTGCTGAATGTCATAAGTACGTTTGATATTTCGCAGGTAGCTTTGCGCAAAATCAAAATGAATACAAAATCAAAATGAATACTATTTTACAAAGTATCAGAAAAAATAAATAATAACCTCTTTACATAAGGTGGGCTAAGCCTAAGGTGTTTTCGAGACAACTCGGGGATTACATTATATAGTTCCATTAATAAAACCTCTTATTTCATGTTTATTTTCAACATTTTTATATCTGAAATTGATATTTTATGTTTTTAGGGAAAAGCTTACATTTCAAATAATAATATAAAATGTCAAAGACAGATGAAAATGGTAAATATAAACGTGAAATATAAGATGTTTTATGTTATAGAATGAATACAAGTCAAATCGCTCCACAGTAAAATTGCCACCATCAAAACTCCCCTTCTTTTTGCAAAATCACCCCAACTGTAAAAATGCTCCCACCTAAACAAAATCGCCCCTGTCAACCCCCACTTTTTGCAAAATCTCCCCCGTGTAAAAAAGCTCCCCACATTTAGGAAAATCGCCCCACTTACAAAAATCGCTTATAAGTGCATAATTTCTTTTTTCTGTGATTAGATGTTATGATCTCAGTTAAGACAAATGATAAGTATGTGCTGTTTTATGCTTGTTTGTTTAGTACTTGAATGTATGTTTATAGTTTTTAATCGTTCTTCTTATTATGTGAAAAGACGAAAACACACCAACAACAATTTTTGCACTATTGAACAAGAGGTAAACACAATTATTCTAATATGAGTGCTTTAAAGTCTTTGAGACCACAACTGGTTTAATCTTAAATGCCAGCCCTCAACATCCTTGTTAGTGTGTTTTTTTCTGACCAAAGACTTCTTGTATATTTTTTATGTGTTTATTAAGATTAACAAATCTTTGATTATTTAATCTTAATTACAAAAGAATCATTACAAATATAGTTCATTAAGGTAATTATCATAATTGTATCATTATTAAAGCAAAATTACAACATAATCGATCATTATTAACAAAACATTTCTAAATTTTTATCAGAGACAATTAACTCCTAAAAGCAGAAAATATTTGTGCAACTTGACAATTTTATACTATAGTAATTTTTTGAAAGTGGGGGCGATTTTGCTTTAGGTGGGGGGCGATTTGTACAGCTACCTATAGAACTAGGATTACATACACTGCAACCGAATTGGATCACAGCCGATAGTTTTGTTTAGCAATAATTGTCCACTAGCATTGTTCCATGACAAAAATGATTGCACAATCGCCTATTCATGGACTTCGCAGTATTGCAGCAAAAAAACATGGCACGTGTACTGTGTAACTTTTTACAGAAGAACACAACAGGTTACCACATGCACCGTCCATATACAGTTTTTGTACAGTTTTTTAAGGTTTTATATTTAGGGGTCATCCATAATTTTCAACATTTTTTACGAGTTTGCAAAGAGCACTATTGGGGGAGGGGGTTTCAATTTCAACATTTTTTCGGTACATTCTTTAAACTTCCGGTAATGTGGATGTGCAGAATTGCAAAAAATGTTGACATACTCTTTTGGAGGGAGGGAGGGCGTTTTCAAAAACAGTGCTCTTTGCAAACTTGTGAAAAATGTTTACAATTATGGATGACCCCTTATTTTATGTTGAAATAATATCTTTAATACTTTTTGTAACATCTTTTTCATACACATGTAGCAGAATCAACATTTAACCCGTTCTGCGTATCATTGATGATGAGCCACTTATGATCATGAAAAGAGCACCACAGGAACTTACAAAACTAATTGCTTGAAACTTACTTTAATATTCAATAATTAATTCATTATTAAATAAAAAATAAATTAATAAAACAAAAATAATAAACCACAGATATAATTCAGTTTTGTTAGTTCTTGTGCTTGTCTTGAAAGTAGATCAATGGTACACAAATCGACTTAAATTTTGATTCTGCTACTACAATTGAATTTACAAAAGTAAGAACGACATTATTTCTACATTAAATGACATAAAAAGCACCAAAAACTGTATTTTGTGGTATATTGACAGTGCATGGGGTGGCCTGTGGTGTCCTGTGGTAAAAAGTCGCACCCTCACTCAGTGAATTTTTTAGTGCTCGCCACTTTTGTTATTGACGAAATCATTTGTAAATTAACGGTAGATTTCTTAATCAATTTCGTCACCTGATTTCCAACAAGTACTAAAATTTTTCGTCACAAATTCATTTTACCAATTGTAAAACGACATATTTATGACCCCAAAGCCAATTAACAGGAAATTTAATTAATTCACCTCTCGGTAGTTTTAAACAGCAGGTGTCAATTGTGGAATCAATGTTCTTACAGGTAATCTGATAAACATGTTAAGTGGTGCTCCTGGTCAGTATACGCAAACAAAAATGTTGTAGATCGAACTGATACCCACCGACTTTCAACTTTTGATTAAATACGTAATGTAAATAAAAATTGCAAAAATTTTGCGTATTTAACTCATTTTGCTGGTTTCAAATAGAATACGCTCAATTTGTTAAGATTTGAGATAGGTCTAATTACTGAGGCTACCACTTAGAAAAATGAAGAGTACAATGGCCCTTAATTAAAAATTGTTACCGATTTATAAACAAACACTTTTTAAATAAGTTTTAAAATTAAAATTCTTTGAAAATTTATCCACATTTTGTTATAATCATTTTTTTAAACAAATGTATACACAGCAATTGTAAGAATATAGTTTTTTATACTGTACAATAATATTTCACCAGTACAATGAATGCATGATTTTGAGCAGATGCTTATATGGCTTATCCACATTAGTGACTAAAGCCCTCAAAATCCTAAAAAAAATTCCCTACTCACTTGTACAAGGAATATGTTGTAACTGCACAAATTCATAATGGAAGTATTTGTTGCAGGAAGCAGTAACATTTTTTAAACCTCGTTATTCGTGTGATTTATGTTTGTTGTACATAATTGATCCATTTCCAGTTTTACATGATTCATCTCCCTTTTTACCTATAGTTGAAAAACTATGGCTGTCATCACAAAAAGACTATGATATTAAAATAAAGATTTTGAATTGTTTTTTGTATTGTTTGTCTATGCCAATTAAATAATCATCTATTTAACCTCATTAGTAGATGTTACTATAGCCATAGGCAACAGGTGAGTTTGAATATTGGAACACAGATATCAATGGTAAGCCTTTTTAATCAAGCTATTAAACAGCTGGGGTTCTACCTTAGATTTAGCACCAGTAGTAATAAGCTTTAATTAATTAACAATCATGTTTACCATCAGGGGGTTTTGATAACATCCTCACTCAGATTTTGACACCTGTAATTAGTATGAAGCATTAAAATTTATCAAAGACAATTGTCCATTTCCACAGGACAAACTGCAGCTGTAGCTTAAATAAAGAACAGAAATAAAATTCGAAGCATATCTTTCTCTGATGTTCAATTAATGATGCATTTCACATTATAAAGCCTCAAATTGGTTACCAAGTCATATCATTAGTCATCGAAAACATCTTACTTTTATTTTGAACACACTATACATAATTTTAGAAAGTGGTATGGTTCTGACCGAACCACTTTAAATTGCTGGGACAGAAAACCGCACCAGTTTGTTGTTAATTGAAATATAAAATGATAGAATTTCATTACATACTAGTAAATCTTTAATTTGTCATGTTTATGAAAGGTTCAGCACAAATAAATTTTTTTTAAAAACATGCACTTACAAGTTAGTTTTCAAATTAGAGTTTTTTCAAAATTTATAAATGTATTTTATTTTAATCATTGTCTTATAAGCAATTGAAAGAAAATACATGTACTTGTTTATACTGTACAATTTAATGTCACCAGTACAATGGATGCTTCTGAGCAGATGTTATTCAGTGTGATATAAAGGGAGGTATAAAATGAAGACAAATATAAGGTCTGACCATGTTCTGATATGCATACATGTAGAGCCTGCTTGCATTAATCTATTTTGATTCTAATATGTCCAACAATTGTTTTAAAATTTTAAAGTGGCTCTAAGAGGACACTTCCAATGGTAATATTGTTTTTATCAAACTAATAAGATATATCCCAAAACAGTATGTACATGTAAAAACAAATAAAATTGACATAAACATATATGCTTGTCATTTTATTGATTAAACATATCTTTTACACCATGTACACATAACAAATTTGATTTTTTAAGTTGGTCTTTACATTACATAAACACACAGCTTAATACACATGTGCAAACTAAATTTATTACAAATTTATTTGTTCACATAGCTAAAGTAGGACGTCATACTAGAATTACATGCAATTACATGTATATTCAGATTTTACTTTTTACTTTTGTGTTGTCTATACATGCTATAGGACATACTAGTCATGCTGGTATATACATGTACATGTACTTTTATAATTAATAAAAAAGATATTATGGTGTTGCTGTTTCCTTTATTTAAAATAAAAATGAAGTAGTAAATAGTTGGAATTTGAATGGTTTGACAACTGACTACAGAATTTTATAGATAAAAGAAAAGGTACACATTTTATAAATAATAAATAAATAGTTGGATAAGTAAATTTATTTATTTATGCATTCATTTGTTTATTTATTTATTTGTCTACTATAAACCAACTTAAATTGTATTGAATATGAATGAACATTTGTTGATTTTCGGTATTGTAGATTTCTCCATTTGTCTTCGCTCATATGATAAGAGCATTTATTTCATACGAATCGAATGATAAAAGTAATTGGTTAATTTTTGAAGTATTCATCAAAACAATTAGAGTGTTCGTTCATTAATTTTTGTTTTCCTTTTAACATTCATACAGGAAAATCAACATTTTAAGGGTGGAATTATGTTCTTTACAATAGCAACAGATTGGTATTAGTACTTTTGTTGTTTGTATTATTTAATGAAATGTTTATTTGACATTTTTATGGTTAGATGACATGAAACAGGAATTAAACTTTATTACCTGAATCTTTGTTTGTAATGTTTAATAATTAATATATTCAAATAACAATTATAATTGCTAATAGTATTGAATTATTTTCCCCTAGCTTGTTTTCAGGGGATGTTCCTGGAATGCCAACATTTTTAAAATCACATAATTAAGTTTTGTTGTTTTAGTGGTTACAAAGGGGTACATCAAAGGGTGTAGGTATAATCATAGGTAAAATAACTTTTTTTAACAGAAAAGGGTTCATTTTAAAATTGTAAAATTACATGTATTAAGAACTTATTATTATTATGATATTTAGGTAAAAATGAATAATAAATAAATTAATTAATATTTTAAGCATCAGACTTAATTTGGTTAAAAATGTGAAAATTTACAAATTGATTATGATATAATGTATTAATTACTATAATTATAAGTTTAGTAAGTAAGTATACCAAGCTGCTTAATTCATGAATTTTAAACTGTGGCGACTGCTTACACTTTAGGAGGCAACAACTTAGACTTCAATGGTTATCTTTTCCGGGTAAAAACTACCAGTGGTGAAAGAACTTACTAAAAATGAAATATACCAGCATGCCCATCCAGTAACAACACCAAGAACGACACTATTACTGGACTAGGACAGCACCAACACAGTCACTCCTCAGACCAAGCAAAAATTGTAGCCTAAGACATCATGCTATTGACCAAATTCCATGAAGAACTAAGACCAATACCAGCTATCTACCAAGAAGTTTAGTCAAAGCATGACATGTGGGTGACGATTCGAGAGAAGTTATTGAAAAGATGCCAATAACTCTGCAAAATCAATATTGTACAGAGCAGGCAGACTCAAGTTACCCACCACTATTACAAACATCCAACTTGATGACAAGTGGACCCAGACTACAACATGAGACTGATTCCTACTCACAAGGACAACGCATCCTTGCCTGCGCATCGACAGAAACCGGACTCATTTTTCTCTGCTTCAGACTTCTTCTTCTGTGACGGGACCTTCTACACATGCCCATTACTTTTCAACCAGAACCTGATATACAGCATCCACATCCAGCTTGAAGGTACTATGTGTCCAGTTGTATATGCCGTACTATCAAGGAAGAGCTAACAAACTTATGGAAGATTTTTCTGTCCACTGCAAACAGCAATGACTCATGGGCTATGTGGATGCCGTATTACAGCTTTTCCATCTGGGATAAAAACTTAATAGACTTTACTTGTGCTGAATTATTTGTACTGTATTTGTAATTTTAATGAGAAATGTAGTGTTCCTTTTTAATAACGTTTTTTTTTTTTTAATTTTTTAATTTTGCTTTTAATGAATGTATTTATAATGATAAAATAAAATAATAAAAAAATGTATTAAAAATATATTCTTTGAAAATATACAAATATCTATTTATTATCTATAGTATTTTCATACCTAATATTTCTTAAAATCTGTTTTAAAAATTTACAGTTTTGTATTTATTGACTGAAGGCAGAATGTATAAATTTACAAGGCAAATATACAATTACTATCACTCAATATAATTTATTACACCAGTACAATATTACACAATTTTACCTTTGCAGTTAATTAATACCCTGTATGGGGGACCCCTAATCCTCACTAATGAGAGTCTACAATGTTCTTTGATCTTTCAAAATGTTGGCATTCACACAGATGTTTTCACTGATCACTTTTTTTAGACTTTGCTGCATTTCATTTCAAACTTATTTATAATTTCCTCAAGTTAGTTAGTAAACAAACAAATTTAACATTTAGTATGAGTAGATCATTATGAATTATAAATACATGTAGGGCTGCTCTCGTTAATGATCATTGAGTTTTATAAACAATGTCTTAACCACCAGCAAATGCCGACATGCACAGTTTTCCATTTTCCAAGCAACTGGGCTTGTGCATGGTATAAAGAAAAGGAAAGACAGAATTACAGTAGCCCTCTGTTTTAATTCTTCTGAAAATGACAAACTAACATCACTAGTGATTGGGATATTTAACAGACCATGATATTTCAGTGGAACATAACCCAAGTGTATATACATCCATTACTCTACAACAAAAAGGCAAAAATGGCTGCAGTGAAGAGGTCTTTTAAGAATGGTGAAGGTTAACCAAGTTGTGTGTAACATAATCCTATTGGTGGACAATGCAACCTACAACTCATCAGGGGACAATGTTATCTTTAAGTTTTTACCTCTGAACACTTCTTCTGATATCCAACCAATGGACACTGGCATAAAACAAAACTTTTCAATGCAGTGAAAGTTACACTGGTGCATGTGTTCAGAAACATTATTTAACTTTAAGTACAGTAATACAATTTTAATGACATCAGTAATGTTAAAAAGACTTTTTATTTTAATAATAAGTGCTTTGTAAATGTGAATTTATTGTACTGCTTCGTAACTTAAAGCAATAAATTTGTTTATCTATGTGTATCTTGTTTGAATCACATTACCAAAATGTACATAGTTGTTACCAATCAGACCCCTTCTGTAGTAGTAGGCTCATTGTAGCCTTACAAAGGCTAAATTTTCCTACCTTACCCTTACTCCACACTTTAACAGTGGCAGTACCCTTTGGTCTTTCTTTCTTGAATTGATTTATTGTTTGTTAACTTGTTCTTGTCCTATATATAGCTGAAACACTACTTGCTGTATGTAAAGCAAAGATCCATTCAATCAATATTCAGGTTTTTTTTTAATGTTTATAATTTCAAATATAATTATGATAAAAAATTTATGTTATACTGATACACAGTACACTTACATGTTTGATTACCCCACGCAACGAAGTTGCAGAAGGTATGATGTTTTTGACTGGTTCGTTAGTCTGTCTGTCTGTGATCACAGTTTGTGGACACAACTCATCTGAAACCAGTGAACAGAATTTAACGAAACTTGGTATGCAAGTATTAACCATATAAAGTTGTGGGTATTACCAGGAATTTTTATCCACAAACTTTTGTGGGAGTTATGGCCCTTTGGACTAAGAAATTTCCCGATTCATCAGCTTGTGGAGGCAACTCCTCTGAAACCACTAAACGAAATTTAAGAAACTTGGTATGAAAGAAGTAAACCATATAAAGTTGTGCATATTACCAGGAATTTGTTATCTGCAAATTTTTGTGGGAGTTTTGGCCCATTTTTAGCTCACCTGACCCACCTGTGAGCTATTGTTATCACTTTGCGTCCGTTGTCATCGTCGTCGTCGTTGTCGTCGGCGTCTGTAAACTTTTTACATTTTAATCTTCTTCACTGAAACCACTTGGCCAATTGAAACCAAACTTGGCCATAATGTTCATTGGATGGACCTTTACAAAGTTTGTGTTTTTTATTTTGATTGGTAAACCAATATGGCCGCCCCCTCAAGACTTAGTTTAACATAGGACCCTCTGGGAAAAAAGTTTAAAAGGGCTTCTTCTCTGAAACCGTTTAACCAATCAAAACAAAACTTACTAGCAATATTGTTTGGATGGTCCTCTATAAAGTTTGTGTTTTTGATGGGAATTGGAAATTCAAAATGGCCGCCACCGCAGGACTTAATTTTACATAGGACCCTAGGGGAAAAAGTTTGAAAGGCTTCTTTTCTGAAACCGGTCAACCAATGGACACAAAACTTACTAGCAATATTGTTTGGATGGTCCTTTATAAAGTTAATGTTTTTTATCCCAATCGGAAATTCAAAATGGCTGCCACCGCAGGACTTGGTTTAACATTCAACCCTATGAGAAAAAAGTTTAAAAGGGCTTCTTCTCTGAAACCGTTTAACCAATCAAAACAAAACCTACTAGCAATATTGTTTGGATGGTCCTCTATTAAGTTAATGTTTTTTTTCCCAATCGGAAATTCAAAATGGCCGCCACCGCAGGACATGGTTTTACATTCAACCCTATGAGAAAAAAGTTTAAAAGGGCTTCTTCTCTGAAACCGTTTAACCAATCAAAACAAAACTTACTAGCAATATTGTTTGGATGATCCTCTATAAAGTTTATGTTTTTTATGGCAATTGGAAATTCAAAATGGCCGCTACCGCAGGACTTGGTTTAACATAGGACCCTATGGGAAAAGTTTTTAAAGGCTTCTTCTCTGAAACCGGTTAATCAATGGAAACAAAAACTTACTAGCAATATTGTTTGGATGGTCCTTTATAAAGTTTATATTTTTTATGGCAATTGGAAATTCAAAATGGCCGCCACCGCCGCAGGACTTAGTTTAACATAGGACCCTATGGGCAAATAAAAAAAATCTTCTCTATACAACCGGTTAACCAATGAAACAAAGCTTTCTAGTAATATTGTTTGGATGGTCCTAATTAAAGTTTATTGAAAATTACAGGACTTACTTTAACATAAGGGAAATGCCATCTTCATTTCCTATAAAATCAGGTGAGCGATACAGGCTCTTAAGAGCCTCTGGTTTGTAGTAGTTAAACTTAGAAAAAAACTTTCAAAAATATGTATGAAACATATCGTATGTGCTTATACTCAGAAACTACTGATCACAATTTTATGGAACTTGATAGGTATGTGTGAGCGTGCTCACTAAGGTTCTTAATTTAAATCTGAATCTTTTTGCAGACTATGTCTGAGATAACTAAAGCATTGGAATTGATGACAGAAGTTAGAAGTAAAACTAAAGATGTTGTTCAACATGTAGATAACCTTGTAAGAAAAACAAAGAAAGGAGAGTTTGATACATCAAAGGTACAATGTATTTACTTGAAAATCCCTGAATCAAAGAACAAATTACAAAAAACTTAAAGAGCAATAAAAATTATGCATTGAAGGCATTTTCTGACATTATTGTTGAATTGTTCATAGCAAAAGGAGATTAAAATAGTGAATGTATCACAATTTATGCCAATTAATGATGGCCTAATGGCAGTGCAGTCATAATGATCTGTTTATATCATACTGTCACATATATATGACTACATTTTTTACTATTTAACATTTTATACAAAACCGTTGTATGCCACACATTTTGTAAATTGTAGGGAATTAGTTTCTTAGAAGTGAAGTACCAGTTGTTACTGAGCTATTTGATTAACTGTACTTATTTGTTTCACCAAAAGACTTGTGGCAAATCAATTGATGGAGACTTAACAGTAGACAGATTAACTCAGATTAGAACAGTAAGTAGACAATTACAAAAGGGAGCAGATGGGTAACAACAGGCCCTATACAGCTGACATCTGAACACTATTTGGTAAATTGACAGTATAGTTGGTATCTGAACTGTCAGCTAGCCTTATACAGCTAAGTGAGCTTACATCTGAACACTATTTGGTAAAACTATACCGTCAGTTAGCCCTATACAGCTTACATCTGAATTCTATTTGGTAAAACTAGACTGTTAGCTGGCCTTATACAGCTTACATCTGAACACTATTTGGTAAAACTATACTGTCAGCTGTCCTTATACGCTTACATCTGTCCACAATTAATAAAACTATACTGTCAGCTGTCCTTATACAGCTTAGTGAGCTTACATCTGAACACTATTTGGTAAAACTATACTGTCAGCTAGCCTTATACGCTTACATCTAAACACTATTTGGTAAAACTAGACTGTTAGCTGGCCTTATACAGCTTACATCTGAACACTATTTGGTAAAACTATACTGTCAGCTAGCCTTATACAGCTTACATCTGAACACTATTTTGTAAAACTATACTGTCAGCTAGCCTTATACAGCTTACATCTGAACACTATTTGGTAAAACTATACTATCAGCTGGCCTTGTACAGCTTACATCTGAACACTATTTGGTAAAACTATACTGTCAGTTGTCCTTATACAGCTTAGTGAGCTTACATCTGAACACTATTTGGTAAAACTAGACTGTTAGCTTACCCTACATGTATAAGGTGCACGTGACATCTGAATACTATTTGGTAAAACTATACTGTCAGCTGTCCATTTAAGGGGACATCTTAACACATTAAACATATTCTAAACTTTATTATTACAAAAACTTGAAAATTTTACAGGGGGGATTTGTCTGCCAATGCTAAATTACAGGGAAGGAATTTTGTCAGATTGGGATTTTGTCCGTCCCCCAGCCAAAATATGTCACTAGACATAAGGTAAATTATCATTTAATGTTCTTTTACTTGTAGATATTAGAAAAAATGAGACCAATTGATCAGAAATTAAAATACCAGATCGATAAACTAATAAAAGCTGCAGCAACAGGTGGTCGAGGTATGTAGTTTTTGCTTGAAATTAAAACTTCATTGAAAAACAATTTAATTTTCTTTGTAAGCTGAACTCTGATTGGCGAATTAAATGTAGAAACCGGTATTATACCATATAACTTGCATGGGTCACACGCACTTTTCTCACACCATTAAAGTTCAAATAGTTCTATGATGTCATTGCTGTTTTTAACTTTAAAATTGTCAAGATTTATAGTGTAAATTAAATTAAAAGGAATACTTCAAATTTCTGAACAGGTTATACGATATAATATGGTTTAGGTCTGTTTACACCATTCATAAACCGCTTCATGGTTTGTAAACAGACCCTAACCATATTATATTGAATAACCTGTTCAGATATTTGAAATATTCCTTAATTACAATGTACAGGAAAGTATGGCACCATTAATAAGCAGAACAACAAATGTTTATTGTAAGGAGGATACATAACTACATGTGCTTAGCATTTGATACTTGCACAGAACATAATATTTGTAAAGCATTCCATAATTACATCCGATTATTAAATGTATCTTATGTCATATTTAGCTATAATGATTCAGTTACTGAACTATTTTTAACACACAAGTTACAATATTTCACATGTCTGATTGTCTTATTAAACATACATTGTATAAGTTGCTTCAGAAAAAGATAACCACCAATGTAAACTACATGCTTCATAAATTCTTGTTGATTGTAACATAAACATTACAGAACACAAACTAGTGATAGTATTTTGTTATCAATTTCAGTACAAAAATATATTTTTATGAATGTATTTATATATTTTTCAGATGAATCAGATCCATTAAGATTTAAAGCAAACCCAGATAATTTTGCAGACAAAGTAGGTTGATCTAAACTTTTTATGCATAGCAGACCAATTGAAACCTTTCCTGAGTATAAGTTGGTGTTGGTCTGGGTATAACATTTTTGGAAGATAAACTGTCCCATTGTTTAAAGACAATACCTATTGTTTTCAGTGGAGTTTATTCAATGGGTATTTAAATCTGACAAGAAAGTCAATCATTCATTGATTAATTTTGATGTGGAAAAAATTTAACACCCTTAGCAAGTTGTTATTGCAGCAATTAATGTAAATGACTTCTGAAGAAAAATATCTATTTGAATTGATCTACTGTATAAGGATAAATATTTTGTTTGCCAGATCACCTTACTAATTCCATAGTTTGATGGCAGTCATACTAGTATGTTTTCATTAAAACAAAATAAATGTGCTTTCTATTAAAAACAAACACTTTTCCAATGAGTTTTACTGGATACAAAGGACAGTTCCCATGGCCTTTACCTACACGCCAGGCTGTCTAGTGTTTCCCCATATATCATGTATATAGTCAGCTATAGGCTCAACAGAGCTTATGTTTTCTATTTCTTGTATAATCTGACTTTGAATGCTTATGCTTAAAATATAATTATGAGCAGCTCTCTCCAGGAGTGGGTTGGGTCCTGTCCTGCTACAATACCGAAAGCATAACCCTAGATAATAACAAATTTCTATAGATACTATTATTTAGTGAAATTTAATGGAAAATCTGTAGATTGTGAATCTTTTTAAGATTTCTTCACAACATTGCATAGACAATTTTTCTTCAAATGTCACATATCAAATAATACAGTTCAGTTTGTTTGGTTCAGAATTTCACAACAACAATCAATGCAGGTTCATGTATTTTCATCAGGAGGAGTTTTGTTTATGGAATAGGAAAATTAATCAATGAATGATTGATTTCTTCTGGACATATTTAAAGCTCCCTTAAGTAAAATGCAGATAAACAATAGCTATAATTGCATTTAAACAATGGGACAGATAATCTTCCAAAAATTTTAATACATGTTCCCTGACCAACACCAACTTATACTCAGGAAAGCAAACAAGAGTTGCAGATTTGTTTTGTAAATTTTAATTGTGGGTTACACATCCTCTCTTTAGATATGTACTGTTTTCATTGTGATTTACCCATCTACTCATTACATATGTACTGTTTGATTGTGGGTTACACATCAAATCTTTACATATTTACTGTTTTGATTGTGGGTTACACTTCCTCTCATTACCAATGTACTGTGTGGGTAACAAAAATGGTCTTTACATATGTACTGCTTTGATTGCAGGTTATTATGTAGTGTTTCTTATAGTGTTCATGGATTACAATATGTGAGCAGTGTCAAGTGGTATTTAATATCTTACACTTTATATGGACATGAGACTTCACATTGAATAGAACTATAATGTTGGCAGCTTGTTCCCTGCATGTCTGTTCCCTGTTGATGACTGTCGTGTAACTTGTGTGTCATGGTAACATGTCCACCAGCTTGTTCCCTTCATGTCTGTTCCCTATTGATGACTGTCATGTAACCAGTGTTTATGGTAACATGTCCACCAGCTTGTTCCCTGCATGTCTGTTCCCTGTTGATGACTGTCATGTAACTTGTGTGTCATGGTAACATGTCCACCAGCTTGTTCCCTGCATGTCTGTTCCCTGTTGATGACTGTCATGTAACTTGTGTGTCACGGTAACATGTCCACCAGCTTGTTCCCTGCATGTCTGTTCCCTGTTGATGACTGTCATGTAACCAGTGTTTATGGTAACATGTCCACCAGCTCGTTCACTGCATGTCTGTTCCCTGTTGATGACTGTCATGTAACTTGTGTGTCATGGTAACATGTCCACCAGCTTGTTCCGTGCATATCTGTTCCCTGTTGATGACTGTTATGTAACCTGTGTTTATGGTAACATGTCCACCAGCTTGTTCCCTGCATGTCTGTTCCCTGTTGATGACGGTCATGTAACCTTTGTTTATGGTAACATGTCCACCTGCTTGTTCCCTGCATGTCTGTTCCCTGTTGATGACTGTCATGTAACTTGTGTGTCATGGTAACATGTCCACCAGCTTGTTCCCTGCATGTCTGTTCCCTGTTGATGACTGTCATGTAACCTGTGTGTCATGGTAACATGTCCACCAGCTTGTTCCCTGCATGTCTGTTCCCTGTTGATGACTCATGTAACTTGTGTGTCATGGTAACATGTCCACCAGCTTGTTCCCTGCATGTCTGTTCCCTGTTGATGACTCATGTAACTTGTGTGTCATGGTAACATGTCCACCAGCTTGTTCCCTGCATGTCTGTTCCCTGTTGATGACTCATGTAACTTGTGTGTCATGGTAACATGTCCACCAGTATAAATTGTGTTTCTTTTTAAAAATGAAACATATCCAATTATGTATTTTTTTCTACTTCTTTCAGTCATATCATACTAACCTTAAATAGACATGTTATGTACAATAATGTATAGAAGTTTGAGTGCCTACAATTACAGGTCAACAGGTTTTCCATTAGTTTAGGTCATCAATAAACAGTAATTAATACACATAAAGTTGCAAGTTGAAATGATGTTTGTATATAAATATACCTCCTTGTCTTCTAAATCTACTCAGCTAAATGAAAACATTTTAGTTCTGAAGGACATGTTGCTGTTCACAATATTAAATTAAAACTATTAATAGCAGCTAAGTTATGTTCCTTATGATATCATATACAATAAGCTGCCATAATTATTAAATTTAATTTATTTTTGGTCTCTGTCTATATTTTTTTATGTACATGTATAATAATTCACATTTTGTTATCAGGGTCAGTATCTGATTTGTTAAGTTTTGGTTTTTGTCATTATTTTGCTATAACAGTTTAAAGTGATTATTATATATTATGGCTTTTCTCAGTGTGATAAGAAAATGAATCTTAAACTTGAAAATCTCAATTTACAAAGAACATACACAATTGCTTCAGTACTTAACTTGAGAAACTTTAATTCTGGTCCCTTTATGAATGGTACTGCTTACATATTGTTATTATTCTGGTTACAGTTCCACTGTAACCTGGTGAGGCAGAGATTTTGATGATTGTAAAAAATGTTAAACTGCTTAATTATATGTTGAGAACAGATATAGTTTCCATATATATTTTTCAAGGGAATTTTCAGAATAAATTGTACTGAGTATGACTATGTATATGAGTTGGAAGACAAATGTCTTAACACCTATAAACAACAATTGCATGCTCCGAGTATATTTTTCCTTTTTAATTTAGGTCAGATTTACTGTGGAAAAATGCCCTGTTAAAATAAAAAAACTGCAGCATTTTAAAACTCTGATTAACTTTGGAAAATGATTTTATAAGCTCGTTTAAATGTGGTACACAGTTTTAATTTCTCTTGCAAAAAACCCTAAACAAGACATGTTGACTTGTAGTATAGTGTTATATTTCAGAAAGTATAGTTATTAATTTTAAAATTTCCTTATCTTTTCTTATATTTATTTTCAGACCCTAGTACCGTGTTATGAACACCTTTTAACCCAATTCTATTCTTTTGTCTTAGAACATTTTTATAATGAAAAAAAAAATCATTTTGAATACTTATTGGGACTATTCCTGTTTTTGTCATTTTCGTTCTGTTAAAAGATCTGAAATCAAGAGGCCGATTGTAAACAAAGTTATCATATTTGTTATCCACTCTATAAATCTATATTGTCTAATCGACATTAATGACATCATCAGTGTTGTTTATATCAGTTACACTTAACTCAAACATTTTTATCATCAGAGGAATATAACTCTCAAAAAGGATTTTAATGTCAGGTAATTTGTTACTTTGCAGTTAGATGAAGACGATGAGAATGGAGATGAAGAAGAATCAGACAAGGATGAAGATATAAAATCCAAGAAATCTAAAGTCTACGTGCCACCAAAACTTACAGCTGTACATTATGGTTTGTATCTGACACAGTGGTTAGAATGAATAATTGTACCCTTGCCCCCTTTTTAGCTTACCTGACCTAAAGGGTTGTGTGAGCTATTGTTATCACTTTGCGTCTGTGGTTGTTTTAATCTTCTTCTCTGAAACCACTTGGTCAGTTGAAACCAAACCAGAATCTTCATTGGATGGACCTTTACAAAATTTTTGTTTATTCAGATTGGAAAACTAATATGGCCACCACAGCAGGACTTAGTTTAATATAGGACCCTTCTTCTCTGATTAACCAATCAAAACAAAACTTACTGCAAATATTGCTTGGATGGTCCTATATAATGTTTTGTATGCCAAGTGGAAAATCAAAATATGCCATAATGTAATTTATGCCAGTAGAAAATTGAAAATTACTTCAGTAAAGAAAGTTTCTAGATATTTTGTGCTTCCCTTAATCCAAGTAATGTTTCTTAAGTCAGAATTGTATGATACATGCTAGATAAAGGAAAGTAATTGGCATTGTAATGCATTTTCACCTTTTTCGTATCATTTTGGAAATATTTGTAGCATACACAGAATCTTAATGTTCAAAGACATCAGTACACATCATGATGAAGGTTTCAAATGTATATTGATGTTGATGGCAATTGTATATTCCATAGTTACAAGATCACTACAACTGGACTACCAAAATTTTTAAGAACTTCTAATATGAATATAATGTATAAATTTTCATTCAAATTGACAACTTGTGCTGGCATGATTCAGTGTTTGGACTTATCACTTTACAGTCCAAATCTCACTTCCTTAATTCATACCAGCCTTCTGTTATGAATACAAATCTTCTGCCAAGAATACCATCCTTCTCGATGAGTACCACCTTCTCGGACTGGAAATATATCATACCCTTTTTGTTGCGCTGTCCAATTTTGATTTAACGTTACTTCTGGCCCATGTTCGCTATCCAAGGGTTATGATCTGATCATCATCCCTAGCCAAGGATTATGATCTGATACTCTAATGTAAAGATAAGAGTATAGGATCGTAACCATTGGCTAGCAAAGATGCTTTTGGACAGCACAAAATTTTATCAGATGACAATTGTAAACATTAAAAATGTCATTTGCAGTTGAGGAATTATATAGGCTATAGTAATGGTGATATACATGTACATGTAGTTTATACAGTATTCAATATAATATAACACATACAGCCTGCAATTTAGGGGGATATACTAGATCACTACACTCAGAAAAGAATACTGCCCTCGACTTCGTCTCTGAAGGTATTCCTCCTTCGTGTGGTAATCTAATATACCACAATCAGTTGTGGGCTGTATGTGTTTAACATGGGTATTGGATTACTGTATGATATATTTTACATGGTCACTTTGATTGTAAATAACAAATTTTACAATGTAATGTTACATGACAGGGAAGAATGCTGCTTTAAATGCTGAAACTAATCAAAAATAAATTGTTCATTTCATTTTTCAGGAATTATGGATATGATCTTAGACTTACTTCCTACTTCTGTTAAAATATTTTACTTTTTTAAAATTGATTCTTCCATTTAAATTCAGGAAAGTAAACTGTTATATATGTCTTGTGGTTTTGTTTGTTGTGTTTTGTTTTATTGTTGATTAACTGAAATAAATCAGACTGATATTGATTATCTTAGACTTAGATGACACAGTGAAAGATAAAGAAGCAAAGGCATTAGAAAGGGCAAAGAAGAGAGCTCTTAGTAGTAGTATAATAAAGGAATTAAGAGATGAGTATTATGAAGGACCTGAAGAGATTAAGGTACACTAGAGTATCATTAGACATATTGTTAAGTGCTGATAGCCTACATTTCTTAGAAGCATAACATCTGTTAATACAAAATTATAAACTTTATGTCATTGATGATGTTTGTAATTTATGAACTTAAAGAATTCTCAAACTTAAAAAATGTCTGTGTGATTAATATACGGTGTTAAATTGAATGTTAGAGTGCTAAGATTGTTAATTTAATTTTTAAATTTCATGTAGATCCAACAAAAGACATTTGTAATTGATACTGCTAAATTCTCTATAAAGCACATATATTAAAAGATCTATAGGCCAGTACTGATGGGCTAGGAGATATCTGAGACTGCAGATTTAAATGTGCTAGCACTATACAAATTCATCTGAGCTTGTTGGTTTGGTACAAAGTGGAAAGTGGCATTAAACACCATTTAAACAAACTAGCAAGCAAACAACCAATTCTTGTTGTATATATGTAATAGTCATATAGTGACTATCTTGGGAAATTTTAATAAATGAACAATAAACACATCCTTGAACAGTTAATATTGTATTTGCAAGTTATGCAGAAAAATCTGTGTAAAGTGCCCCAAATAATGTTCTAATTTATTAAATGAACCTGTTTTGAAGGGAGTGAAATCAATGACACCTTGTCAATGGAGGAGGGAGATTATAAATTCCTGGTTTAATTCTATAATGAATTGATCACAATATTAAAAAATTACAAAATTTTCTGAATTGTGCATACAAAAAATTGGTTAACTTGGTTAACATTTCTTTCAATTGACAAAAATAATGCATGTCATAGTTGTTAACTTATAAATTTATAAACAATTGTAAATAAATTAACAGTGAATGGAAAATAATAAACATTTCATTGTTTGTAGGATACAGTTGACATGCAGCGATTTAAAGCAAACAAACGAGCAAAGGAAAGAACAGAGTAAGTCCCTAGGGTATACAGACACTGCAGGTCAAACAAGCTGCCATTGTTGGCTTTAATTATAATTGTTGGCAGTTTGCTAAAGGGCAAACCTGGGTTATAACATGGTGAAGTCAGGCAGGTAGATGGATGGGTGGGTGTAGAAAATAGTGTATCTATTTTGTGTAATCAGCTTCTCCTACAGTTTTCAACACAGATCTCTGAAACTTCACAAAAAGATTGCACATGCTATTATGGAGTTGTTTGAGGATTTTTTCCTTAATTTTTGCAGACTTTGTAATGTAGACATTTTTAGAAACTTTTTCAGAAGAGGGTACTTAACTCCTACAGCTTTTAACCCACATCATTAAAACTTCATAGAAAGATTAAAAACCTATTGAAGTTATGCACCAGATCTCATGAAATTGTTCAAGAAATGTTTTCTAATTTTTCGGAGATATTTAACTTTTTAGCACATTTTATACATTATGGTTCTGTTCAACAAAACCTTTCAACAAATTGTAAACCATTCTTCATTTATTAAGGCACATGCTTTGCAACCAGTTGATTTCAGACTTTTGAGATTTTTTTATGTCAGTTCTATTCGAGGAGCAGTGCTTATGCTATGTCAGAACTCTAGGGAGAAGTCACTTCTCTTTTTTTTAATGGGGATAAGGTACCAATGAACTAGAACTAGTATGATTAACTCTCATATTACACATATCCATAAATATTCAACATTACAATGAAAATGCAGGGCTCGCGTTGGAGGGCGACTCGGGCGAAGAAGTCGCCTTATCGTGGTCCCACTTCGCCATCAATCATCTTCAAAAGCGAAGTGAAGTCTCCCTTTCATTTTGTAGAATCGCCTAATGTCGCCTTTCAAATTTTATTCCCATTTTGGTAAGAAATCTTCATATTTTTGATACAGCGTCATGTTTATTATGTTTACGCGCCAAAGTTGAACTGGTACCCTTTTAACTTTTATTTGGTATATAAAGCGTAGGTTTACAATATAACCGAAAACCAGTTCAGAGCACAAGAATTTGTGAAAATTTCTGGAGCGGATATGAATTTAATACCGAAGATTGCAAATATACTACGCTGATAGTGGTGAAATGAGATTTGCAATGATAGACATGTAGTAATAATAGTATTTTGGCAGTTACTTAAAAAACAAATTTAAGTTAAATATGTTTAAATACTTTTAATAGTGAATTTTACAATTTTAAATAATATATTATGTGTCACAATGATGTAATTTTCTTCTTCTAGTTCTAATAGTACTTCATTATAAATCAATCAAATTGTGTATCAATGACAAAGAAACATTTATTTTAATGAACAGTTTTGTGACAGTTGATTCTTTTTTTATTGTTATGTTTAATACATGTATTTTTGAAAATGTGTGAAATAAGTATACTGAATAGTTAATCAAATCTTTGATACTTTATCATCAATAAATTAAACTGCTAAAAAAACATAATAAAAATGCAAATGCCAACACTAAAAAAAACAAACAAAGTAAACAGGACGCTTTCGCGACATATACTGCAACTTCTCCCTGTTTTCCACCCACTTCTCCCTGTCAGCCACCCAAAAGAGAAGTGACTTCTCCCTATAATTTTGACCCAGCGTGAGCCCTGAAATGTAATCAGCTGTTGCAAAACTTCAATAAAATAAATGTTTCTTTGTCATTAGTATACAAGTTGATTGAATTATAAATAGCAGAACTAGAAGTAGAAAATGAATATAATATTTAAATTATTTAAGTAAAATGCACTGTAACAAATATTTTATCAGATTAAAATTATAGGTTATTTTTAAGTGACTGCCGAAATACAAATTTGCAATGCTCATTTCAGAACTAGTTGCAACATATGTACAATCTCTCACACAAAGTTCATATCCAGTCCGGTAAAATTAATATTTTCTTTTGCTTTGAACTGGTTTCTGCTCCTATTTCGACGCTATACTGTATGTACAAAGTGAAATTTTGACGGAAATCACCTGACAACTTTTGAATTATTCCCCCTTTTAAAAGAACAGTGCTCAACATGATAAACATTACACTCTAACTAAAATAGCAGATTTCTAACCAAAATGTGAATAAAATTAAAAGGCGACATAGGGAGACTTTTCAATATGACATGACAACTTACCCTGGCTTTCTCATTATAAACTGGCGAAGTAGGACCACGATTAGGTGAATTCTTCTCCCGTGTTGCCCTACAACGTAAGCCTAGGATTTATGCTGTGTAGTCAAGAAAGGCTAGTTAACATTTCAACAAGACAATTTTTTACAAGTACCACACAAGTTGATTGATAAATGAATCCTTGCAACAAAGAACTGAATTCCTGGTCAAATGTATTAAAAATCAAGAGCAGCAAAAATACCGAGAATTGTTTTACTTCTAGTTGTTAACAAGAGTTTTGTGATACAAAGGCATACATGAATCAGATACATTGATTAAGATTAAGATGGCTATTCTGATTGGCTGAACAATTGTTCTTTTCTATCTACTTTTAAAGACAAGTTAATATTGGATTCTGTTTGACTGCTTATGCAGTAGAACTGTGCAGCAGATTTTGATGCAATTCTTGTACTGTTACAATTTAATGTGACCCCAAAGTAGTTTTTAGATCAATAAAAATCATGAAATATTCTGTTTATGTTCTAAATATATTTAAAGGATCTGTTTTAACACTTGTTATTTAGATGGATCCTGTACAGTATAAATAACAACAGCATTTTATTCAATGTAATATTTGTTTTTCAGTTATGAAGAAGAACGTATGATTAGATTCTCTGTTTCAAAGAAAGAAAAGGTACATTTTTCATTATTCGTTAAATTCTATTAAAAGTGAGTTCAATTCTCAATAGCAGACTTAAAATTGTCATTTATTACAGTAGACATATTTAAAGCAATCGACGGATATAATGTTCACTTTGATGCTGATTTTTCCTGCTTTGACATCTTATATGTCTGCCACTAAGGATCAAAAGTTTAGACTTTTTAGTCAACATTTGATATTGATATATTCACCTTGAATTTGAAAAAACAAATTTGATTTATGATCTTTTGTAAAAACACATGTTTAAAGTGGTGCCTGTATGTACATACGGTGTCGTTAGCATTAAGTGGTGCCTGTATGTACATAAGGTGTCGTTAGCATTATGTGGTGCCTGTATGTACATACAGTGTTGTTAGCATTAAGTGGTGCCTGTATGTACATAAGGTGTCGTTAGCATTAAGTGTTGCCTGTATGTACATACGGTGTTGTTAGCATTAAGTGGTGCCTGTATGTACATAAGGTGTCGTTAGCATTAAGTGTTGCCTGTATGTACATACGGTGTTGTTAGCATTAAGTGGTGCCTGTATGTACATAAGGTGTCGTTAGCATTAAGTGGTGCCTGTATGTACATAAGGTGTCGTTAGCATTATGTGGTGCCTGTATGTACATACGGTGTTGTTTGCATTAAGTGGTGCCTGTATGTACATAAGGTGTCGTTAGCATTAAGTGTTGCCTGTATGTACATACGGTGTTGTTAGCATTAAGTGGTGCCTGTATGTACATAAGGTGTCGTTAGCATTAAGTGTTGCCTGTATGTACATACGGTGTTGTTAGCATTAAGTGGTGCCTGTATGTACATAAGGTGTCGTTAGCATTAAGTGGTGCCTGTATGTACATAAGGTGTCGTTAGCATTAAGTGGTGCCTGTATGTACATAAGGTGTCGTTAGCATTATGTGGTGCCTGTATGTACATACGGTGTTGTTTGCATTAAGTGGTGTCTGTATGTACATAAGGTGTTGTTAGCATTAAGTGGTGCCTGTATGTACATAAGGTGTTGTTAGCATTATGTGGTGCCTGTATGTACATACGGTGTTGTTTGCATTAAGTGGTGTCTGTATGTACATAAGGTGTTGTTAGCATTAAGTGGTGCCTGTATGTACATAAGGTGTCGTTAGCATTATGTGGTGCCTGTATGTACATACGGTGTTGTTTGCATTAAGTGGTGTCTGTATGTACATAAGGTGTTGTTAGCATTAAGTGGTGTCTGTATGTACATAAGGTGTCGTTAGCATTAAGTGGTGCCTGTATGTACATAAGGTGTCGTTAGCATTATGTGGTGCCTGTATGTACATATGGTGTTGTTAGCATTAAGTGGTGCCTGTATGTACATACAGTGTTGTTAGCATTAAGTGGTGCCTGTATGTACATAAGGTGTTGTTAACATTAAGTGGTGCCTGTATGTACATATGGTGTTGTTAGCATTAAGTGTTGCCTGTATGTACATAAGGTGTTGTTCACATTAAGTGGTGCCTGTATGTACATAAGGTGTCGTTAGCATTAAGTGGTGCCTATATGTACATACAGTGTTGTTAGCATTAAGTGGTGCCTATATGTACATATTGTTAGCATTAAGTGGTGTCTGTATGTACATATGGTGTTGTTCACATTAAGTGGTGCCTGTATGTACATAAGGTGTTGTTAGCATTAGGTGGTGCTTGTATGTACATAAGGTGTCGTTAGCATTAGGTGGTACCTGTATGTACATACAGTGTCGTTAGCATTGGGTGGTGCCTGTATGTACATTCAGTGTTGTTAGCATTAGGTGGTGCTTGTATGTACATAAGGTGTTGTTCACATTAAGTGGTGCCTGTATGTACATATGGTGTTGTTCACATTAAGTGGTGCCTGTATGTACATACAGTGTCGTTAGCATTAGGTGGTGCCTGTATGTACATAAGGTGTCGTTAGCATTATGTGTTGCCTGTATGTACATACAGTGTTGTTAGCATTAAGTGTTGCCTGTATGTACATAAGATGTTGTTAGCATTAAGTGTTGCCTGTATGTACAAACGATGTTGTTAGCATTAAGTGGTGCCTGTATGTACATATGGTGTTGTTCACATTAAGTGGTGCCTGTATGTACATAAGGTGTTGTTAGCATTAGGTGGTGCCTGTATGTACATGAACATAAGGTGTTGTTAGCATTAAGTGGTGCCTGTATGTACATAAGGTGTTGTTAGCATTAAGTGGTGCCTGTATGTACATATGGTGTTGTTAGCATTAAGTGGTGCCTGTATGTACATAAGGTGTCGTTAGCATTAGGTGGTACCTGTATGTACAAACGATGTTGTTAGCATTAAGTGGTGCCTGTATGTACATACAGTGTGTTCACATTAAGTGGTGCCTGTATGTACATGCAGTGTTGTTAGCATTATGTGGTGCCTGTATGTACATACGGTGTTGTTAGCATTAGGTGGTACCTGTATGAACAAACGATGTTGTTAGCATTAAGTTGTGCCTGTATGTACATACAGTGTCGTTAGCATTAGGTGGTGCCTGTATGTACAAACGATGTTGTGCCTGTATGTACATACGGTGTTGTTAGCATTAAGTTGTGCCTGTATGTACATACAGTGTCGTAAGCATTAGGTGGTGCCTGTATGTACATACAGTGTCGTTAGCATTAAGTTGTGCCGGTATGTACATACAGTGTCGTTAGCATTAAGTTGTGCCGGTATGTACATACAGTGTCGTTAGCATTAAGTTGTGCCGGTATGTACAAACGATGTTGTGCCTGTATGTACAAACGATGTTGTGCCTGTATGTACAAACAGTGTTGTTAGCATTAAGTGGTGCCTGTATGTACATACAGTGTTGTTAGCATTAAATGGTGCCTGTATGTACATACAGTGTTGTTAGCATTAAGTGGTGCCTGTATGTACATACAGTGTTGTTAGCATTAAGTGGTGCCTGTATGTACATACAGTGTTGTTAGCATTAAGTTGTGCCTGTATGTACATACAGTGTTGTTAGCATTAAGTTGTGCCTGTATGTACATACAGTGTTGTTAGCATTAAGTTGTGCCGGTATGTACATACAGTGTTAGCATTAGGTGGTGCCTGTATGTACAAACGATGTTGTGCCTGTATGTACAAACAGTGTTGTTAGCATTAAGTGGTGCCTGTATGTACATACAGTGTTGTTAGCATTAAATGGTGCCTGTATGTACATACAGTGTTGTTAGCATTAAGTGGTGCCTGTATGTACATACAGTGTTGTTAGCATTAAGTGGTGCCTGTATGTACATACAGTGTTGTTAGCATTAAGTTGTGCCTGTATGTACATACAGTGTTGTTAGCATTAAGTTGTGCCGGTATGTACATACAGTGTTAGCATTAGGTGGTGCCTGTATGTACAAACGATGTTGTGCCTGTATGTACAAACGATGTTGTTAGCATTAAGTTGTGCCTGTATGTACATAAGGTGTCCTTAGCATTAGGTGGTACCTGTATGTACATGCGGTGTTGTTAGCATTAAGTTGTGCCTGTATGTACATACAGTGTGGTTAGCATTAGGTGGTGCCTGTATGTACAAACGATGTTGTGCCTGTATGTACAAACGATGTTGTTAGCATTAAGTGGTGCCTGTATGTACATAAGGTGTCGTTAGCATTAAGTGGTGCCTGTATGTACATACAGTGTCGTTAGCATTAGGTGGTGCCTGTATGTACATAAGCTGTCGTTAGCATTAAGTGGTGCCTGTATGTACATAAGGTGTCGTTAGCATTAAGTGGTGCCTGTATGTACATAAGGTGTCGTTAGCATTAAGTGGTGCCTGTATGTACATAAGGTGTCGTTAGCATTAAGTGGTGCCTGTATGTACATACAGTGTTGTTAGCATTAGGTGGTGCCTGTATGTACAAACGATGTTGTTAGCATTAAGTGGTGCCTGTATGTACATACAGTGTCGTTAGCATTAGGTGGTGCCTGTAGGTACATAAGGTGTTGTTCACATTAAGTGGTGCCTGTATGTACATAAGGTGTCGTTAGCATTAAGTGGTGCCTGTATGTACATAAGGTGTCGTTAGCATTAAGTGGTGCCTGTATGTACATATAGTGTTGTTAGCATTAGGTGGTGCCTGTATGTACATAAGGTGTCGTTAGCATTATGTGGTGCCTGTATGTACATACAGTGTTGTTCACTTTAAGTGGTGCCTGTATGTACATATGGTGTTGTTCACATTAAGTGGTGCCTGTATGTACATAAGGTGTTGTTAGCATTAGGTGTTGCCTGTATGTACATAAGGTGTCGTTCACATTAAGTGGTGCCTGTATGTACATAAGGTGTTGTTAGCATTAAGTGTTGCCTGTATGTACATAAGGTGTCGTTAGCATTAGGTGGTGCCTGTATGTACATAAGGTGTTGTTAGCATTAGGTGTTGCCTGTATGTACATACAGTGTTGTTCACTTTAAGTGGTGTCTGTATGTACATAAGGTGTTGTTAGCATTAAGTGGTGCCTGTATGTACATATGGTGTTGTTAGCATTAAGTGGTGCCTGTATGTACATAAGGTGTCGTTAGCATTAAGTGTTGCCTGTATGTACATAAGGTGTCGTTAGCATTAAGTGGTGCCTGTATGTACATACAGTGTTGTTAGCATTAAGTGGTGCCTGTATGTACATACGGTGTTGTTAGCATTAAGTGTTGCCTGTATGTACATAAGGTGTCGTTAGCATTAAGTGGTGCCTATATGTACATACAGTGTTGTTAGCATTAAGTGGTGCCTATATGTACATAAGGTGTTGTTCACATTAAGTGTTGCCTGTATGTACATAAGGTGTTGTTCACATTAAGTGGTGCCTGTATGTACATATGGTGTTGTTCACATTAAGTGGTGCCTGTATGTACATAAGGTGTCGTTAGCATTAAGTGGTGCCTGTATGTACATAAGGTGTCGTTAGCATTAAGTGGTGCCTGTATGTACATATAGTGTTGTTAGCATTAGGTGGTGCCTGTATGTACATAAGGTGTCGTTAGCATTATGTGGTGCCTGTATGTACATACAGTGTTGTTCACTTTAAGTGGTGCCTGTATGTACATATGGTGTTGTTCACATTAAGTGGTGCCTGTATGTACATAAGGTGTTGTTAGCATTAGGTGTTGCCTGTATGTACATAAGGTGTCGTTCACATTAAGTGGTGCCTGTATGTACATAAGGTGTTGTTAGCATTAAGTGTTGCCTGTATGTACATAAGGTGTCGTTAGCATTAGGTGGTGCCTGTATGTACATAAGGTGTTGTTAGCATTAGGTGTTGCCTGTATGTACATACAGTGTTGTTCACTTTAAGTGGTGTCTGTATGTACATAAGGTGTTGTTAGCATTAAGTGGTGCCTGTATGTACATAAGGTGTCGTTAGCATTAAGTGGTGCCTGTATGTACATACAGTGTTGTTAGCATTAAGTGGTGCCTGTATGTACATAAGGTGTCGTTAGCATTAAGTGTTGCCTGTATGTACATAAGGTGTCGTTAGCATTAAGTGGTGCCTGTATGTACATACAGTGTTGTTAGCATTAAGTGGTGCCTGTATGTACATAAGGTGTTGTTAGCATTAAGTGGTGCCTGTATGTACATAAGGTGTCGTTAGCATTAAGTGGTGCCTGTATGTACATATGGTGTTGTAAGCATTAGGTGGTGCCTGTATGTACATAAGGTGTCGTTCACATTAAGTGGTGCCTGTATGTACATATGGTGTTGTTCACATTAAGTGGTGCCTGTATGTACATAAGGTGTTGTTAGCATTAAGTGTTGCCTGTATGTACATAAGGTGTTGTTAGCATTAAGTGTTGCCTGTATGTACATGTGGTGTTGTTCACATTAAGTGGTGCCTGTATGTACATAAGGTGTTGTTAGCATTAAGTGGTGCCTGTATGTACATAAGGTGTCGTTAGCATTAAGTGGTGCCTGTATGTACATAAGGTGTCGTTAGCATTAAGTGGTGCCTGTATGTACATAAGGTGTCGTTAGCATTAAGTTGTGCCTGTATGTACATATGGTGTTGTTCACATTAAGTGTTGCCTGTATGTACATAAGGTGTTGTTAGCATTAAGTGGTGCCTGTATGTACATAAGGTGTCGTTAGCATTAAGTGGTGCCTATATGTACATACAGTGTTGTTAGCATTAAGTGGTGCCTATATGTACATATTGTTAGCATTAAGTGGTGTCTGTATGTACATAAGGTGTTGTTAGCATTAGGTGGTGCCTGTATGTACATAAGGTGTCGTTAGCATTAGGTGGTGCCTGTATGTACATATGGTGTTGTTCACATTAAGTGGTGCCTGTATGTACATATGGTGTTGTTCACATTAAGTGGTGCCTGTATGTACATAAGGTGTTGTTAGCATTAGGTGGTGCCTGTATGTACATAAGGTGTCGTTAGCATTAGGTGGTACCTGTATGTACAAACGATGTTGTTAGCATTAAGTGGTGCCTGTATGTACATACAGTGTGTTCACATTAAGTGGTGCCTGTATGTACATACAGTGTTGTTAGCATTATGTGGTGCCTGTATGTACATACGGTGTTGTTAGCATTAGGTGGTACCTGTATGAACAAACGATGTTGTTAGCATTAAGTTGTGCCTGTATGTACATACAGTGTCGTTAGCATTAGGTGGTGCCTGTATGTACAAACGATGTTGTGCCTGTATGTACATACGGTGTTGTTAGCATTAAGTTGTGCCTGTATGTACATACAGTGTCGTAAGCATTAGGTGGTGCCTGTATGTACATACAGTGTCGTTAGCATTAAGTTGTGCCGGTATGTACATACAGTGTCGTTAGCATTAAGTTGTGCCGGTATGTACATACAGTGTCGTTAGCATTAAGTTGTGCCGGTATGTACAAACGATGTTGTGCCTGTATGTACAAACGATGTTGTGCCTGTATGTACAAACAGTGTTGTTAGCATTAAGTGGTGCCTGTATGTACATACAGTGTTGTTAGCATTAAGTGGTGCCTGTATGTACATACAGTGTTGTTAGCATTAAGTGGTGCCTGTATGTACATAAGGTGTCGTTAGCATTAAATGGTGCCTGTATGTACATAAGGTGTTGTTAGCATTAAATGGTGCCTGTATGTACATAAGGTGTTGTTAGCATTAAGTGGTGCCTGTATGTACATAAGGTGTCGTTAGCATTAGGTGGTGCCTGTATGTACATACGGTGTTGTTAGCATTAAGTGTTGCCTGTATGTACATACAGTGTTGTTAGCATTAAGTGGTGCCTGTATGTACATACAGTGTTGTTAGCATTAAGTGTTGCCTGTATGTACATACAGTGTCGTTAGCATTAAGTTGTGCCTGTATGTACATACAGTGTCGTTAGCATTAAGTTGTGCCTGTATGTACATACAGTGTTGTTAGCATTAAGTGGTGCCTGTATGTACATACAGTGTTGTTAGCATTAAGTGGTGCCTGTATGTACATACAGTGTTGTTAGCATTAAGTGTTGCCTGTATGTACATACAGTGTCGTTAGCATTAAGTTGTGCCTGTATGTACATACAGTGTCGTTAGCATTAAGTTGTGCCTGTATGTACATACAGTGTTGTTAGCATTAAGTGGTGCCTGTATGTACATACAGTGTTGTTAGCATTAAGTGTTGCCTGTATGTACATACAGTGTCGTTAGCATTAAGTTGTGCCTGTATGTACATACAGTGTCGTTAGCATTAAGTTGTGCCTGTATGTACATACAGTGTTGTTAGCATTAAGTGGTGCCTGTATGTACATAAGGTGTCGTTAGCATTAGGTGGTGCCTGTATGTACATACGGTGTTGTTAGCATTAAGTGGTGCCTGTATGTACATACGGTGTTGTTAGCATTAAGTGGTGCCTGTATGTACATACAGTGTTGTTAGCATTAAGTGGTGCCTGTATGTACATACAGTGTTGTTAGCATTAAGTGTTGCCTGTATGTACATACAGTGTCGTTAGCATTAAGTTGTGCCTGTATGTACATACAGTGTTGTTAGCATTAAGTTGTGCCGGTATGTACATACAGTGTTAGCATTAGGTGGTGCCTGTATGTACAAACGATGTTGTGCCTGTATGTACAAACGATGTTGTTAGCATTAAGTTGTGCCTGTATGTACATAAGGTGTCCTTAGCATTAGGTGGTACCTGTATGTACATGCGGTGTTGTTAGCATTAAGTTGTGCCTGTATGTACATACAGTGTGGTTAGCATTAGGTGGTGCCTGTATGTACAAACGATGTTGTGCCTGTATGTACAAACGATGTTGTTAGCATTAAGTGGTGCCTGTATGTACATAAGGTGTCGTTAGCATTAAGTGGTGCCTGTATGTACATACAGTGTCGTTAGCATTAGGTGGTGCCTGTATGTACATAAGGTGTCGTTAGCATTAAGTGGTGCCTGTATGTACATAAGGTGTCGTTAGCATTAAGTGGTGCCTGTATGTACATAAGGTGTCGTTAGCATTAAGTGGTGCCTGTATGTACATAAGGTGTCGTTAGCATTAAGTGGTGCCTGTATGTACATAAGGTGTCGTTAGCATTAAGTGGTGCCTGTATGTACATAAGGTGTCGTTAGCATTAAGTGTTGCCTGTATGTACATACAGTGTTGTTAGCATTAAGTGGTGCCTGTATGTACATACAGTGTTGTTAGCATTAAGTGGTGCCTGTATGTACATAAGGTGTCGTTAGCATTAAGTGGTGCCTGTATGTACTTACGGTGTTGTTAGCATTAAGTGGTGCCTGTATGTACATAAAGTGTTGTTAGCATTAAGTGGTGCCTGTATGTACATATGGTGTTGTTAGCATTAAGTGTTGCCTGTATGTACATAAGGTGTCGTTAGCATTAAGTGTTGCCTGTATGTACATAAGGTGTCGTTAGCATTAAGTGGTGCCTGTATGTACATACAGTGTTGTTAGCATTAAGTGGTGCCTGTATGTACATAAGGTGTTGTTAGCATTAAGTGGTGCCTGTATGTACATACAGTGTTGTTAGCATTAGGTGGTGCCTGTATGTACAAACGATGTTGTTAGCATTAAGTGGTGCCTGTATGTACATACAGTGTCGTTAGCATTAGGTGGTGCCTGTAGGTACATAAGGTGTTGTTCACATTAAGTGGTGCCTGTATGTACATAAGGTGTTGTTCACATTAAGTGGTGCCTGTATGTACATAAGGTGTTGTTAGCATTAAGTGGTGCCTGTATGTACATATAGTGTTGTAAGCATTAGGTGGTGCCTGTATGTACATATGGTGTTGTTCACATTAAGTGGTGCCTGTATGTACATATGGTGTTGTTAGCATTAAGTGGTGCCTGTATGTACATATGGTGTTGTTCACATTAAGTGGTGCCTGTATGTACATATGGTGTTGTTAGCATTAAGTGTTGCCTGTATGTACATATGGTGTTGTTAGCATTAGGTGGTGCCTGTATGTACATAAGGTGTCGTTAGCATTATGTGGTGCCTGTATGTACATACAGTGTTGTTCACTTTAAGTGGTGCCTGTATGTACATACAGTGTCGTTAGCATTAAGTGGTGCCTGTATGTACATAAGGTGTCGTTAGCATTAAGTGGTGCCTGTATGTACATAAGGTGTCGTTAGCATTAGGTGGTGCCTGTATGTACATAAGGTGTCGTTAGCATTATGTGGTGCCTGTATGTACATACAGTGTTGTTCACTTTAAGTGGTGTCTGTATGTACATACAGTGTTGTTCACTTTAAGTGGTGTCTGTATGTACATACAGTGTTTTATTTTAATCCATTGGCTTAAAAATATTTAAAATGATGTGGATATGTACTGAAATAGCTTCAGTTCTTAAACTTTAAACTCATGCACAGAGGAAAATTTTTGCATTTTTTTACCACTTCTTGAATCTGTATCACATACCATACATGAAAAAAAGGTGATCATGGTAAAATCAAGGATTCCTATTGTCACTTCGAGCCCAATAAAAACTAGAAACTATGACATAGCTAAAAATTACAAAAAATTACAAGAAAACCTGTACAGTTAACAATATATAACAATGATATTTTACTAACACAATTCTTTACTCGAAACACCAAAGAAAAATAAATTTGAGGAATAAAGACAACAATTATACTTTTTGTATTTATTTTGTGTATAGTATTATTAACATTCCTTTACTTTACAGACTCTTACAAGTAACCGTTTTGTGCATAATTTGTGTGTGTTGTATTTGTATGAGATGAAGATGTGTTTATTGATAAGCAGTCATGTAAACTCATTTTTTCCTTCTGATAAAAATTACTAATTGTCTTTAAATTTGACAGAATGCCATGAGAAAACAAGGAATGGTGTCAACATTAGACAGTATAACACAATTTGATGATATTAGTGTTTTGGATGCAGAAAGATCTTCAGACTTTGTAAGTATTGTTTAACTACTACATGTACTATAAATGATGCATTGTTTGTTTAATCGAAGATAGTGTGGCATCGTTTCTCAGAGTCTGACTTTTAAATAAAATATCAACTCTGGAGGCTTCAAAAAGATTAAAATATAAATATAATTAGTTTTTTTATATTTTTCTATAGTGAAAATCGTAATATCCAAACTTTTTTAACTTTGCGAACACTTTTAATTGTTCTTGTATCAAGTAAGTAATGATGTAACATTTGTTGTAAGCAGTTAACAGGTTTAATGGTAATAGATCTGTCTTTTGTGGAAAAAAATTTCAATTGATAAAAGAACTGGTCAATGATCAGACCTAAGCTTGTTCAACAGCACCTTATTGAAGTTTGTTTACTTATAAGTCCTGATCTTGATGAAGGAATTTCATTTGGAAATTTTATCTTGAAAATGTATATATATGTCAAGTATTTATAGTATCAAGAATCTGCTTATCAGTTTCATAAATCCTCATTTAATTTGAGTTTAAACTCCCCAAATTATTTTAAACTGGTTTACTGGATAGTTTTGCTTGCACCTCTGAGCCTATCCCCTACTTCTTAACAGGAACCTGACAGTTGGCTTCAATCCCAGGCATGGGTTTGGTCTATGTTCTGACAGTTGGCTTCAATCCCAGGCATGGGTTTGGTCTATGTTCTGACAGTTGGCTTCAATCCCAGGCATGGGTTTGGTCTATGTTCTGACAGTTGGCTTCAATCCCAGGCATGGGTTTGGTCTATGTTCTGACAGTTGGCTTCAATCCCAGGCATGGGTTTGGTCTAGGTTCTGACAGTTGGCTTCAATCCCAGGCATGGGTTTGGTCTATGTTCTGACAGTTGGCTTCAATCCCAGGCATGGGTTTGGTCTAGGTTTTGGACAAAAAAAATCTTCTCCTCTTAAACCAATGAAAGGACTGCTTTGAAACATTGCTTACATCATCTTTAGGATGTCCTCTACCAAAATTGTGCAAATCATGACATCTGACTACCAACCTTGCTACCTTGACTTTAAATAGAAAAAATAATAGGTCAAAATTAATGATATTTGCTGAATTGTTGGACAATTCCTTATAGGAAAGAAATGCTGGATAAAAAAGGGTTGCTTGGTTTCATGTTCCTCTAGTTATGCCCCCGCGACGACATGTCGAGGGGCATTAAGTTTTACTCATGTCCGTCCGTCCGTCTGTCCGTCCGTCCGTCCGTCCGTCTGTACGTCCGAACAAATTTCCGTCAAGCTTTTCTCAGAAACCGTACATGAGAACAATTTTAAATTTGGCAGAGTGGTTCAGTATCACAAGTTGTATGTCCTAAGCGAATTTCAGACCTGTCGGACAACTACTTCCTGTTTGGGACTTCATTTGTACGTAAATACGTCTGTCTGTATGTACAAATTTCTGTCAAGCTTTTCTCAGAAACCGTACACAAGAACAATTTGAAATTTGGCAGGGTGGTTCAGTATCACAAGTAGTACGTCCTAAGCGACTTTCAGACCTGTTGGACAACTACTTCCTGTTTGCGACTGGGCAGATATGAAAATGTGTTAACATGAGTATGAAAATTTCCGTCAAGCTTTTCTCAGAAACCGTACATCAGAACAATTTGAAATTTGGCAGGGTGGTTCAGTATCACAAGTTGTACGTCCTAAGCGACTTTCAGACCTGTCGGGCAACTACTTCCTGTTTGTGACTGGGCAGATATGTAAATGTGTTAACATGAGTATGAAAATTTCTGTCAAGCTTTTCTCAGAAACCGTACACAAGAACAATTTGAAATTTGGCAGGGTAGTTCAGTATCACAAGTTGTACGTCATAAGCGACTTTCAGACCTGTTGGACAACTACTTCCTGTTTTTGACTGGGCCGATTTGAAAATGTGTCAACACGAGTATGAAAATTTCCATCAAGCTTTACTCCGAAACCGTACATTAGAACAATTGAAATTTGGCAGGGTGGTTAAGTATCACAAGTTGTACGTCCTAAGCGACTTTCAGACCTGTTGGACAACTACTTCCTGTTTGGGACTTCCTTTAGCGGGGGCATCCGTGTCCCATGGACACATTCTTCAATTTTTTCAAATTTATGAAAATGTACTTTTCTTATTTAGTTATAATCTCTACTTGTCTAAATAGCTCATTATAATTAACTAAATTAATATATCTGCTACCTTCAGATACAAATGATGTTCTAAGGAAATCCATTAAAGTCTAGAATTTAAAAATGAAACGAAATACAGAATATCTAATTTGAATCTAATGAGCAACAACTGTTTCATAATACCAAAGCACACAATATGTCATAGGAAAGATTGTTCACACAATTACATGTTAAGATCAGTTACAAATCATTTTTAATTCAAGTGTAGCTAAATAATTGTCTTATTTCAGACTCTTGAAAGGGGCAAGAAAAGAAAGGCTTCTGGCAAGGTAAGACAGCTAGGTAAAAGTCTGGCAAGGTAAGACAGCTAGGTCAAAGTCTGGCAAGGTAAGACAGCTAGGTCAAAGTCTTTATTAGTAATATTTTTATGTCATGTAAATGAAATTTTGGGGACAAATAGATTTTCATTTATCAATTTTGGGGGGAATCTGTCAAATTTCAAGGTCACAGTTGCCAAAACAAATTCTTACAAAAAACATTTCTGGACAATAACTCAAGAATTTGTTTGTTTGTTTGAATGGTGTTTTAACGCCACTTTCAGCAATTTTTCTGCTATTTCATGGCGTCCAGTTTTTATTGGGGGAGGAAGCTGGAGTACCTGGAGAGAACCCCCGACCTGCCAATAACTCGAGAAGTTTGCATTTAATTTCAATGAAACTTTTGGATATTATTTCATATCAGTGGGGTAAGAATCCCGTTGAAGCTAGAGGAATTCCATCAATGGTCAAGGTCACCAGTTGACAAAAAAGTTCTCCAGAATTTAAGCTGGGGTATCCGAGATCGCTGGATCGACTGTTTCTAGTTTTTTGTTGCTTTTAGTATGCTAATTAATTTATTGATATAATTTTTCATCCACCAACAGCAGTAGTCAGAAACATTGTACATTTTACCTTCAGAATGAAATGATTTGACATATTGGATGACATGTACTCTGGTTTGTTGCTATACAAAAGTATTCCAGGTCAACCACAATCACCTCTGCCCCAACATTGGTTGATATCTCTCATTACATACAAACTCGGTTTATCAAAAGTGTAGAAATAGACTATATAAAAATTAATTAGATCGTGTGAATTTATTTTAAAACATCTGTCCTTGTTAACAAACATCCAATCAGACAACAATCACAAAATCTTTGCCACATAGTGCCACTGTGCACCTGTCAACATTTAGATCAGAGTAGTATTTAAGATGTTTTGACAATTAGGAAGCGAGGGTTATAATTTGTGAGCATTTCTAACAGTTTCTTCTTTGTTTATTTTTTACATTAGTAGTTCCTAGCTTATCTAATGACTAAGTAAATAGAAACCTTTTCTTAACAATTTTTGAATTCAATCAAGTATTGTAAGGGGACCTGAGTTAAGTTAATCTAACATTGATGAGGTGCCTGTCAACACTGGAGTTACCATATCCATTCTCACTGCAGGAATGGTTTGCTCAACTTTAATCTTAATTGACAAGGATTGACAGTTTTTCTTATTGTTCCTGGGGTTTCTATGGGTTCTTTGGCTTCTGTCCCACTATAAAACTTATGTCAGATAAAGAGTGAAAGTGACAAGAAACCCTATTCCAACAGAAAAACAAATATGCCAGATGCAAAAATTTGTTGTTAAGTCTATCCACTAAAAATATGTTGTTACAAAAATATGCTGTTAGGTCTATCCACTCAAAAAAATGTTACAGGGAAAGTATTGTATGATATGTTTATATTAGTTTTTATTAGCTCACCTGACCCGAAGGGTCATGTGAGCTATTGCCATCACTTGGTGTCCGTCGTCGTTGTCGTCGTCGTCATTGTTAACTTTTCTTCAAAAATCTTCTCCCACCACTGAAGGGATTGCTTTGAAACTTTGCACACATCATCAGTAAAATGTCCTATACCAAGTTTGCCTCAGACCAACCAACATGGCCACCATGGCTAAAAATAGAACAGGGGGGGTCAAAATACAGTTTTTTGGTGATAGTTTAAAAAGTATAACAGATACAGGAAAACTGAAGAGACCTTCCTTCTTCAGCATCTAAAGCTCTACAAAACACTCCATTGGGTCAAAGTTGTATGATGACTCCATGTAGGAGTTATTGTCCTTTAATTGTCAAAATTGATGATTTTTGCCATTTTTGCCTCTAAATCTTGAAAATTATTAGAACTAGAGAAAAAGTTAGCATTGCTTAATTGTTCTGCCCTATGAGGGCTACAAAAATGACTTAGGGTCAAGATTGTCTGATGAACCGTTTAAGAGTTATTCCCCTTGAACTATTTTTTATAACCCCCCCCCGCAAACTAGTTTGGGGGGGTATATAGGAATCACCCTGTCTGTCTGTCCGTCTGTCCATCTGTCCACATCCCTTGTAAGCGCTTCTCCTCCCAAACTGTTTGACAGATTTTGATTAAACTTTACATGAAGGAAGTACATCATATGTAGATGTGCATAAAGAATTTTCGTTGCTGTCAGATATTATTCATGGGAGATAATTTGGCTTGGCTTTAAAAATATAGTATTCAGTGCGGGACCTCGTAAGCGCAACTCCTCCTAAACTGTTTGACAGATTTTGATGAAACTTTACATGAAGGAAGTACATCATATGTAGATGTGCATGAAGAATTTTCGTCTCTGTCGGATATTATTTAGGGGAGATAATTGGACTTGAAGCGAAGCGGGGGTATCCCTTTGTGAGTGTGCTCACAGTCTACACTTGTTTTTATCGGTTTTAATTGATTTTTTAAAATCTTCTCCTCTGAAACAACTGAAAGTACTGCTTTGAAACTTTGTACACATCATCCGTCAAATGTCCTCAACCAAGTTTGCACCAACCATGGCTACAGATTAACCAACATGGCCACCAAAGGCTAAAAATAGGATGGAGGGGGGGGGGGGGGTAAAATACAGTTTTTGGCTTATATTTAAAAAAGTGTAACAGATACAGGAAAACCAAAGAGACATGCCTTCATCTGCATCAAAAGCTCTATGAAACACTCCATTGGGTTGAAGTTGTATAATGACTCCTTATAGGAGTTATTGCCCTTTAATTGTCAAAATTGATTATTTTTGACATATTTGCCTCAAAATCTTGAAAATTATTAGAACTAGAGAAAAAGTTAGCATTGCTTAATTGTTCTGCTCTATGAGGGCTACAAAAATGACTTAGGGTCAAGATTGTCTGATGAACTGTTTAGGAATTATTCTCCTTGAACATTTTTTTAATCAGTTTTACTTGATTTTAAAAAATCTTCTCCTCTTTAACCAATGAAAGGACTGCTTTAAAACATTGCACACATCATCTTTAGGACGTCCTCTACCAAAATTGTGCAAATCATGACACCTGTCTACCTACATAGCTACATTAGCTTAAAATAGAAAAAATGAAAAAAAGGGAGGGAGGGGAGTCGAGAGAGTTTTCGACGGATAGTTAAAAAAGTATAACAGGTACAGCAAATTTGAAGTGAACCTCCCTTCTCCCTCTAAGCATCAAAAGCTCCTCCTTATAGGAGTTATTTCCCTTAATAAAAGGTCAAAATTAATGATTTTAATGAAGTGTTGAGCAATTCCTTATACATGTGTAGCAAAGAAAAGCTGGATAAAAAAGGGTTGTTTGGTTTCAGGCTCAGGTGAGCGATACAGGCTCCTGGGAGCCTCTAGTTTCTATTGTATTTTAGTATTTAACTATTTTTTCTTTGTTATTAAATTTTATTATATATATTCATTGCATGTCAAGTATAGATCAGTTTTAAGATGACTTCCATTTGCTGGAAGTAACAATAAAATAATTAAATGTTTTAAGCTTTTATCATCAGTTAATTGTTTTACTGGTTTATGTTTTGTAGGGCAAGAAAGGCAAAAGAGGTAATTATTATTATTACTTGATTGTCTCACTTCTGCCAAAAAATCCTATTACATGTTGCACATATTTTTGATAGCTACTTTAAATCGAACACATAAAATGGAATCTGGGTTAACTTTTTTATCGAAAAATAGAACAGAAACTCGCAAGCAGTTTTCTTCTAAACTAGGTGCACTTACATCATTTCCAACATTGCCATTAAAAAATTAAAAGAAAAACATACAAGATTTATTGTCAGAGTAGCTTTTATCTTTTTCCTGAAGTCATACAACATCAGGTACAAACATGAAATTACACTTTTTGATTTTTTACCAAGTAAATAATTATTGGCATTAAAATACTTGCTTCTTATATTTTCTTCTTTTTCATTATTTGCTCAAATAAGGTTCAGATGGCCTACATAAGGGTCTCACTATCTGTTGTGTCTGTATCATGGTCACTCATGGTCACACTTTTGTAACCAGCTCCTTTTTTCTCTTCATGAATTTTTATTAAAGAGAACAGTAATTGTCAATTCTCATCTGTCACTCATTCATACCTGTAAATTTTTAACATAAATTCTTCATTGTTAAGTATTGTTGATGTTCACTCACTCTTTATTTATCACAAAATGAATTCTATATGGAAAATAAATTATTGTTAACTTATGAGGACAGTAGGAGGAATAGCTTTATCTCAAAAATAAACCAAACTTCATTATTATGAACTGTTCATGTGCGCCAGCTCTTCATTTGTTTAAATGTATTGTCTGAAAAATAATCAATTACAACTAAAAAATTGAGAGGTGCCTTCTCTTACCTACATCTCCTACATACCTGTTGGAAAGAATTAAGCTTTCACACTACCATAAGAAGACATTTTAGATTTTGCACCAACTTTGTCTGTTTTTAATATAATAAAAATAATAAGATAATAAAAGTTCAATCATTCTCTTGAACGATTAATAGGCTTTCCACATAAAGAAATTAAAAAGAATCAACATGTACGAGAGTTAAAAGACTTTTGAATTAAATTCCATAAACATTATTCGTTCTTTGATGAAATTAACAAGTTTAAAGGAAAAACTATTTAAATAACTTTTAAAAGAGAAAAGGTTAAAATCTAGGACAATAACCTTGACCTCAACCCCTTTTGTGTTTAAATTAAATCCATTTCGCAAAATAAATATAATTAAAAAAAAAACATTCGGATATCTTTTGAAATAAAAAAGGTCATCAATTGTGACATTCAGGGACTAAGTTGACCTTGACCTGTGACCTTTTGATTTTTGCATATATTATTTATCCAAAGTAACATAAATCACAAAAAACCACTTCAAATACATAGAAAATGCAAAGTTAAAAAAAAAACTTGACCTTGACCTTGCTGAAGGTCAACAATGAACAATACAGAAGGTTCAGAGGTTATAGTAACTGAGATAACACTATTTACCCAATATTTAATTGATCCAGGGGAGATCACTCTTTCAAAAGTCAAATCATTTATAGTGACCTTTCAAGACACTAATATGTTCTACATTTTGGTAAAAGATTTATTTCTGTAGCTCTTATGGTTAAGGAGGAGAATCGCACACACCACAATAGAATGTGACCTTGACCTTTGACCTTGTTCCTTTTCCAAGGTCAAGGTCAGTGATGACCAACTGTGAAATCCCAAGACTCTATCACCTCTGGTTCACGAGTTACAATGGTACAAAATGTACTTCCAATAAATAAGGGAAATAACTCTTATAAGGAGTCGTCAAAATCCTTTGCACAATATGTAACAAATTGTCGCAATCAATAGTTGATAATTTTGCAACAACTGTTATTGTGACATCTTTTACCGTTTCATATTAATCTGCACACCAGGTTTTTTGTGACAGGGGAAATTACTTCTTAAAGAACAAGTGTTTGTGTGCCAGGGTTAACTGCCAAATGGAATGTCTAATACATCCATAGTAAAAAATGTCTTAACAACATGTCGCAAAACAAAATTTATAATGGGAAAAAAAAAAAAAAAAAGGCAGAAGAATAAAAAGAAACAGACAAAAAACAATAAGTCTTCCCACTCGGAATGTGGAAAGCCTTAATAATAGGGATTGAAGTTTAGGGTTGACATTTTCACCTTTCTCCAAACAGTATCTGTATTATTTCCTTAGTGCAGTTGTTTAGTGTTATTGCCATTTAAAAGATCTTCTGGTCTGAAACTGCTCTACCGATTTAGTCCAAAGTTTGCCTCAGTCATCTTTAGAGTGTATGTTATAAAGTAGTTTTTGTCAATACTGGCCAATTAACATGGCCACCACGGCTAAACATAGAACAATTATTAATACAAGTAAAAATGCTTATTGCTGGAGAACAGCTAAAATGAAAGTCAAGATCTAAACCAAACAAATGTTGTTAATTGACTGTTAAAAAAAGTTATTCTTAGCCCTTAATTACTATTTGTCCCATTATTTTAAGTTTACAATTAAAGTCAAATACCTACCTGAATGATACAGAAATTATTATAGCTACACTTATTTAATGTAACTTCATTGACAGCCCAACTATACCAAAAGTACTTGACTTACTTGACTTAAACCCTTTCATCCCTGACAGGACATAGGTCGTCGAGAAAGGATTTCCATATTTTTCTGTCCTTGTCAAGCTTGTCAATGTGGCCCCATGTCTTGCCTTGCTGTTTCCCTCCTGTTCTGTCGACTGCTTTTTCTCTGTCCCTGTGGATTCCAACTCCGAGCTTGGTTTACTTTGGTGGTTTTTGGTTTAAGTAGGGTATCTCCAATCCAGGACCATTTTCTCCTTTTGATCAGCGTATCAATGGGAAGTTGGTCTTGCCTCTTCCATAGTTCTTCATTTGTCATTTTGTCTTGCCAATTGATCTTAAGGATTGTTCTCAAGCATCTGTTGGTAAATACTTGGAGCTTGTGTATTGCAGCTTTTGTTGTACACCAGGTCTCCAATGCGTATAGCAATACTGACTTTACGTTTGAATTGAAAATTTTAAGTTTTGTGTTCTTTGAAATTTTTGAGGATGTCCATATTGGCTGTAAGATTTTAAAAACAGCTGCAGCTTTTCCAATTCTTTGTCTGTTCCACCATCACTAGTACTGCTCACAATGCTACCAAGTTATGTAAATTGGTTGACATCTTCTAGTTCTTTTCCATTGATTTCCAGTTTGTCTGAATTTGTAGCATTTACTCTCATTGTTTTTGTTATTCCAAAAGTACAATATAATCTTAAAACTGTAAGATTAATTATATAAATTGCACAAATTATCGGGAAGACAAAGGCATAAAAACCATGCATTTGATAAACAATTTCTTACCACTCCTTATAGGAGTTACTATCGCTAAGCAAAAACAATTTATATCTTTTTTGTAAAGTATATAACAGGTCGAGTACAACTACATGTATTAAACTTTCAAAAAATTATCAGCAAAACATGCCCAACTATCACCTATGTTGTCCAAAATTGGAGTTATGGCCCCTTTATGACAAAGTTTCCAGTATTTGCCTGATCAAAATTATAACAGCTGGAGGGAATGTGTAAATATGAAAAATAATCAGCACAAGTCCTACAAGTCATTTAATGTCCAAAAGTTTTTCATGAAATTTTTTAGTTTTTGCGTTTTAGCTCACCGAAGGTCAATGTGAGCTTTGCTATTACTTGGAAACTATAACAGCTAGAGTGAAACTGTAAATGGCAAAAAGGATCACCAGTACAAGCCTTACAAATTTCTTAATTGATCTGATGTGTCAGATGACTCCTTATAGGTGTGTTTGTTCATTAAATTACAATTTTTTGTTGTTGAAATTTTCCATTTTTGACCGATATTAACTATAACAGCTAGAGTGAAACTGTAAATTGCAAAAATGATCAGCAATACAAGTAGGCCGAATTTTACCGCCGTTATAATCCACAAAAAAAAGTGAGGGTATGATTATTCGTTCTACAATACAAGTTCTAGAATTCACTTTGTGGTTCTGAAATTATCAGATGACTCCTCATATTAGTTATTTAAGGAATACTTCAAATTTCTGAACAGGTTATATGATATAATATTGATTGGGTCTATTTACACCTATTAAACCACGAAGCGGTGAATGGTGTAAACAGACCCAAACCATATTATATCTGTAACCTGTTCAGATATTTAAAATAGTCCTTATAATTTAATTTTAACTATAAATATTAACAATTTTTATGGTAAAAACGTCGATGACATCTTGGAACTATTTGAATTTTACTGGTGTAAGAATAGGTCCTAGGTCACACAAGTTATTTCTTATAATATGTGTTGCTCGATTTGAATTGACCGATCAGATTTCAGCTTACAAAGGAAATTAAATTATAACCCTTTAATAAAAATTTTTGTTGAAATTTGTAGTTTTTGCCTTGTAATTTAAATGCCATAACAGCTAGGTTGAAACTGTAAATTGCACAAATGATAGCAAAGCAGATGAATCTTCAAAGGAATTACTGCCCTTCAATTACGAATTTGGACAAATAATCAGTTTCGTGTTATAAATAAAGTCTATAACACCTAGAGAAAAATTATTAATTTCCAAATTAACATAAAGGCAACAGAAATTGTCCCGTGGCACCTTGTAGGAGTTCTTAACCAAAATTTTTGAAGAAATAGTAGAATAATAGGTAGAATAATTATAAGTCCACTGGGATCGTGTAAATACACAATACAGGCAGTTCAAAATATTATATGAAGAGTCTAAAAGAAAGCTGCTAAACCAGTACACTTATTTAGTATCGGATCGACAAACATGACGATACAGCATAAACAAAAAATAATAATATGCAAGTCTAGAAGATTATGCAATGATACAAATGACGGTGTTTCTTGTCAAAAATTTAGACACAGTCTGACCAACTGACCATTTGTTGGTCAGTCTGTGTCTAAATTTTTGACAAGATTGATTGATTGATTAATGGTGTTTAACGCCCGAGCAGCAATATTTCAGCTTTATTCAGGCGATTTTTGACAAGAAACACCGTCAATTGTATCGTTGCATAATCTTCTAGACTTGTATATTATTAATTTTTGTATGTATATATTTTGTACATTTGAATAAGTTTACAACCATGAGCGTTTGGAGATATCTTCATTATATCTTTGTGGGGTACATCATATGGCAAGATTTTCACAAGCATATGTACAATCTGTCGCTCTTTCTCTGAAGCGTGGTTGTTTCTTAAGTTGAAGCTTGTAATTTAAGCCATGATCGAATTACTTTTACTGAAAAATGCTATTTCTTAGATTGTTTCTCTATACCTGTTGCATTTTTGTATTTACTAAAACATGTGAAAATTATGATGATGAAAGTTGATACCATGTTTATTTTTCAGGTTTCAAGAAAAAAAGAAGATAAGCTGCGAATAAAAATTCAAAAAGATGTCTTGCTCATTTAAAATGCAGTCTGAATTTAACTAGTGCTTGGCTAATTGGGGACCAATGTTACCAATATAACAAAACTAAACGACATATCTATCTTTGCCATCATATTATAATTCTAACATTTCAATGAATTCAGTATGAAAAAGGGTTTTATGGTTTGTATTTCTGGTAGGTTCTTATTGACCTTTTCAAAATCCCATAGTCACTTGGTTTTGTGGGGGGGGGGGGGGGGGGGGGGGGGATTGTAGGAAACCCATGTCCGGTGATGTTCTTGTTTCGCTATCACTAACAGAAGGTGGGCACACTTACATATATTTTTTTGTTTCCATGAATTTCTCATATCATATTTTGATTGCTTCTTTTTACTTTCGGTGAGGGATTGACAACCAATGAAATGAAAGATAAGTCAGAGAATCCTCTGTCGTCATACCCTTTTTAGCTCACATGACCCAAAGTGTCAGTGTGAGCTATTCTCGACACTTTGCGTCTGTCGTTGTCTGTAAACTTATCACATTTCAGTCTTCTTCTCCAAAACTCCTTGGCCAATTGGAACCAAATTTGGCAGGAATGTTCATTGGGTGGTTCTTAACAAAGTTTGAGTTTTTGGTGCTCAACAAATATTAAACATGGCTGCTTTAATGTGTTCGGATTGGCTGAATTTCAAAAATCTTCTTCTCATTAAACTGCTCGGCAGATTGATTTTAAATATTGCATAAATGTACCTTAGATGATCCTCTACAAAGTTTGAGTTTTTTGTGACAATCCAAAATCCAAGATGGCCGCCTTCGCAGGACTTAGTTTAACATAGGACCCCATGTGAAAAACATGTAAACAACTTCTAGGAAACTGTTGCACACAATGAAGATAAATTATGGAGAAATAAAGGTTTGATAGTTATCTTATTTTTTGGAGTTTTTCGCGCCAATTGCAAATTCATTATGGCTTCCAGGGCAACTAATGCAGTTTGATTGGCTGAAATTTCAAAAATCTTTTGACAAACTGCATGGCAGATTGATTTGAAATGTTGCATAAATTTACCTTAGATGGTCCTCTACAAAGTTTGAGTTTTTTGTGCCGATTCAAAATCCAAGATGGCCGCCACTGTGGAACACAGCTTAACATAGGACCCACAAATATCTTCTACGAAACTCTTTCACACATTTATGACAAATTATGCATAAATGAATCTTGGCTAGTTATCTTATTATTTAGAGGTTTTTTTTTTTAGCAAATTGGAAATTCTATATGGCTGCCAAGGCTACTACTATGTTCTGATTGGCTGAATTAAACAATCCTCTTACCGCTTGCAGAATGATTCGAAATATTGCAGTAAGTACCTTAGACAGTCCTTTACAAAATTTGAGTTATGTAGCAGATCAAAAATCCAAGATGGCCACCACCGTGGAACTCGGCTTAACATAGGACCCTACGGGAAAACCATAAAAACAGCTTCTGCTCCGAAACTGTTCCACAGAATTATACAAAATAATGCAGAAGTAAAACTTTGACAGTAATCATATTTTTTTTAAAAGTTTTTCAGCCAATAGGAAATTCAACATGGCGGCCAGAGCTGCAAATGCGTTCTGAATGGCTGAAATTTCAAGATTTGATTTCTCACAAACCGCTTGGCTTATGGAATTGTGATATTGTAAAAATGTTCCCCGGATGGTCCTCTACTAATTTTGAGTTTTTTGTTTCGATCCAAAATACAAGATTGCTGTCACCATGGAACATCATTTTGCATAGTAACCTATGAGGAAAACAACTTCTTCTCCGAGACTTTATTACAAATTGCTGCTGATTGGAAATTTAACTTTCATAGAAATAGCATCTTCACATCAACTCTTAAGCATTTAATATCACAATTTTCAAGAAAAGTCATCTCTTTAAAAAATTGTTGTAAGTTAGGTGAGCTGTCCAAAAGAGCCTCTAGTTTTCTTTCTAGGACATCAGGTAAACAATATTATTGGTTGTTTTTATGATTTACATGTTTTGTTAACCTCAAAAATTCAATTGGAACATTCTTTAAAGTTTTTTTGTTATAAGTATGCATGGTTTCTTAAAATTTTTTTTACAAACCAGCAGTTTGTTTTCAATGTAATGTTTTAGTATTTATACGTGGAATCCATTGTAATTAGCGGCCATAGAGTCTGTTCAGCCATATGTTAAAAACATTTTCTTAATTCCTTCATTTTGACTGTAGTATTGACGGCAGTATTTTTTAGCTTCATCTAATGTTCTAAATCCATGAAAACTTGCGAATTATATTTTATTCATAAAAAGCAAGAAATTTGACGAATAAATGAAAAGAAAAGAAAATTTGTTAAAAAGTTATTAGAAAATATTGTAATACAAGTAAAATGATGACGCGAATGTGATATGAACACAGGCACTTGGGGTCAGGATAATTTTTTTTATGGAATAAAATGCCTATTAATGAGTTTACATTGTGTATTTACTCGTTTGGTAACTAGTCTGACATGTCTCATTGCGAAATATTGCCCCAGAAAAATAATTTCTCTTTATTATATAAGAAAATTTATTATTTTTTATTACATAAAGAGAAATTAATAATTTTTCTGGGATGCACTATTTCGCATTGAGACATGTCAAACTAGTTACCAAAACAAGTGAATACACACTGAAAACTCATTTATTGGCATTTTATTCCATAAAAAATTATCTTGACCCCAAGGGCCTGAGTGTATGAAGTCAAAATCATAGATCCCGTGTATGCATGGTTTGGGATCAATTGTTATACATGTGTAACAAAAAAAACAATGTTTGGTAATATGTTTTAATAATTATGACATGGTCAATATTTGACTGAGACTTGCATGTAACGGCGTATTATATTATATATATGTTATCATATTACAAAATTTTATATGTTTATAATGACATTTTTATGTTTTTTTACAAACATAGTATTGAAAAACACCATCCCATTTAGGATCACCTCCCATACACTGAAGTACTTCAAGTTCTTCATCCATTATTAGATCCGCAGACGAAACTAGCACAGGTGTATGTCCAAAAATGACAATATGACCACCTGGTTTTACAACACGAACTAGTGGACGTATCATCTGCCGAGCATCGGCAGCTTTAAGTACTTCTGAATTAATGAACCTGATGAACACAACATCAGCAGTATTATCTGGTATTTTCGGATCGGCTGCGTTGCCATGGTGAACTTCATCCACTCTTTTTGCAGCAAAAATAGTCATTTGGTAACTAAGATCCTGTCCGGCAGTATAACTTTTTGGTAACGACTCTTTCATTGTTGCTAGAAACTGACCCGTGGAGCAGGCTGGGTCATATAAATACAACTCATCTTTCTTTAGGGCTTTAAGAAATTCAACTGAAAAATCGCGCAAATAAATTTCTCCCTCCCCAAGTTGTAAAGCCAGTGTTTCATCTATCTCCCACCCTTCATCTGGACAATGAATCTCCGTTTTGAATTCCGTTTGTAAAGCTGGAAATGGATATACTAGTTCCATTTCTTGTAAGTGCTTGTGAACTATGTCGTGCATTATAGTTTTTTTCTCTGGTGGCGTCAGTGGGCGGTAAAAGACTACGACACCATCATCCTGTATTCGAAAGTCGACGAACACTCCTAGGATCATACTTGCTCTAACATGACTGCAGTGAAGTTCTCTTATTTTATTTGCAATCCACTGATGGGAAAGAAGTCTTCTTCCCACTAAGACTCGAAGCGATCCGTCCTCCATTTCCCAAGATTTCAAGAGAAATATACTTTGCGGCAGTTCATCCCAACGCTCAAAATACCTTGTTGTTCTGCGTTTGCAAACATCAGTCCAGTTGACAACGTCCTCACGCACCACCGACGGTTCGATATGGCGTTCTTCGTAAAGTTCAATTTCTTGCAAAATCATTCGTAAGTTTCTATTGTCATGTTGATCTGTCACCTCAGATATCAAACGTTTCAATGAATCCTTGGCTTCTTGCCACTTTCCTTCAGAAACTAATTTTTGAGCAGCATAAAGACGATCTCTGGTTTCTTTCCTATTGACATCTCGAAATATTCCGTCAAAATTGAATGTATCGTGGCCATCTGTAGCCGTCGGCAGGGATCCAACTTTCTTCATCCCACTCATTGTGTGTCTCCTGGTATAGAGAATAGAGCTATACGTTTATAAACTGGATGTAGACCTCTATAAACATACGTGGCATAAGATTAGATTATTTGTACCTAATAACACAGGATAAGATAAACGAAAATAGCTTATCAGTGACCCCAAGTAAAAGGGACATATTTGTGTCAAGAATTATGGACATGTCTTCTACTGAAATGAACTATGTGAACTTCATTTATCAAACGGAATGCTCATAGACAGTATCGACTGCTTTCTGATCCGATTGTAAGCCGATTTTTCATCTAAAGGGTAATGACAAACATACATGCACTACAGTAGCTTACTGGTGGTGCGAATAGCTGCATTAGTATATATCTGTTCAGATTTTAATGCAGTCTATTGAGGCGCTGTAAATTGAAAACGATGCATTTAGTCGGAATCTGGAACAGTTTATGAAAACTCTGGACGGAAACAATTTGATATCTATACAATGTTTGGGCGATAAAGAGCGCAAAAATGTGCTTACTTCTATATTGACTCGAAGGACTATATGTCCATTAATGAATTACCGACATACAACAGAGACATATTATTCAACGTTAAATGGGAATCAAAATGCCACGAGAACGAGCGCAAATTTACCCGATGACTAACCTTTAGTGCGTCAGATAATAAAACTGACACAGATATATAATCACTTTCGGCGACAGATGAAACTTAAAAGTTTTAGTGATTAACATGATAACGACAGATTCTGACACATTTAAAAAGAAATTAGTTTCAATTTACAAGAGTTTGTAGGTTTTTGTTAAGTTCTGTTGAACAAAGGAAACAATGTCTTGCACATCTTTAGATGAGACGAGTATTAAACGAGAACAACAAATAAGCTTACGATTGATGTTTGCTTTACACAATTTAAAAATTATTCAGCTATGGCATCGCATCCACTTTTTTGGTTGAAAAAGGGGGGCGCCGTTTTGTGTGTGTTTAGGGCGCCTTTGATTAATTAATGATTTGACTAACTACATATACTTCCCTATGACCTTTCCGTGGTGGAAAGACGACGCCACTTACTCTTCGAATGAGTGGTATCCAATAAAGTTATTAGTGTAAACATATTTCATAGAAAAACAAAAGACAATCGGATCAGGCGCAAATTATAACTACGCCTTTAAATTACAATTTTTTGCAGAAAATAACAGCTGAATCAATACATGACCATCCAAAAATCTTGCAAGATTGGATTAAATAACTGTAATTTTCCCAAAAGATTATCGAGTCTACACATATGGGGTTTTAAAGTAAACAGTATTGGCTAAAATATGTCCCCCCAAGTACCCTAGGATCCAGCATATGTACATATGTAATGTTAAAATGGTATGGAAATCTGGCCCCGATATATATATATATATATATATATATATATATATATATATATATATATATATATATATATATATATATATATATATATATATCAAACGTAAAATGCAAACGAGATATTAGTTATGAGTCAGGTTTCGTCTGGTACAGTCTAACCCTCGATAGAAAGAAATGCGTTAGGGTGGGGCACAGTTTGTACCCATAAGAAAATATATAGTTGATTAGATGTGTGTTTTCTGTGATTTTTTTTCTCTGTGTTTATGTATATTGCATTTGGTCATTTGTCATCTTATAGTCATATAAATTATTATATATTTGACACATTGCGTGACTTTGTATGACTTGACTCCTCATTTTTACCTGAAATTTCATTTCAACATGTGGCGTGGAATGACACGGGTGACTTTATAATAAGTAGACTCATGTAATTTTGCAGTCAGTCATACAATATTTGAAACAATTCATAGCAAACTGTACATGATTGATATGACGTTCTGATTATTGACACTATTATGTTATAGTGTTTGTTCGTTTGTTTGGTGGTGTTTAACGCCAATTTCAACAATTTTTCAGCTATATCGTGGAGTCCAGTTTTTATTGAGGGAGGAAGCAGGAGAAAACCCCGACCTGCGGTAGTGTGTTATTGTGTAAGGTTATTTTGTATTATAACCGCCTGATAATATATTTCACCATCCTCACAAGTCAGGGTTTCTGTGGCCATTATTTTGATTGGCTACATTATACCTTAATGTAGCCAATCAAAAGCTCGCTTTCATTAACGACTTGGTTAGTGGATATCCCGTTGTCGATTGTAAATAAACCAAACGGATCATGGATGTTGCGTAGACCATGTGAAAATCAGTGTATTTTGTACAGTAGTGTTAATAGTTGTTATTACTTTTGTACAGTAGTGTTAATAGTTGTTATTACCGCGATATTATTTAGTTGCGTTACGTTTTTTTCACAATCAAGAATGATTAAGAATGACTACTGCCAAACACTTGCTTCTTTCAAGCAATTTCATTAGTTGATATTTTGACGTCATACGAAAATCTTCTAGCCTTGAAATTTCCTAGCTAAGTTTGTTAGTGCTTCGTGGACACATAAACGCAGACTTGTGGGGATGATATTTCCCTTATATTCGAATGTATATTGTAACTTTTTGTCGGATCATTATGTATATGTTTAATTTTCTTATGTTGCACAGAAATGTGCCTGAGTTCTGAAAAAAAATCTTGACGTCTTGAAATGACTATACAATTTTAGAAGATTTATTAAATAACGCTCAGACATAAATTTTGTGTAACATGAGGATAATTCAATGTAATAAAATATATAGACGAAATGGACAATTTAGACAATTAGAACAATGCATTGATTTTTTTTACAAACATGCTTACAGACATTAATATTACAGAAAGACTATAAGAACAATAGCAAAGAAAACCAACCGAAAAACAAGAGCCAAAAGTCAAGCGACAGTTACAAATCCGGATATAGACAAAACGCAACACAAAAACCAAAAAAACACAAAAACAGAAAGAGAGTAACCCGAACCCAATAAAAACCATGGGTGCACTCAGGTGCTCCGTAAGAGTAAGCAGTGCCTGCCTCCAATTAGACACCCGTCGAGTTACTCATTGTCATGTCTAGGGAAAAGTCAAATCCAGGAATAGGAATCACTACCTATGACTCAGCAAACATGTCAGATCGTATTTGAAACACTGATTTCCTATAACGATCAATGAAGTCATGGTGACGACCATGGTGTCGTACTATAAGTACGACATTTTATCAATATTTGGGTACTCTATGTAATAATTAGGTAACCTTTTGTTCTTACATTCGTATTATGGATGCATTCCGATTTGCCGATTCCGAGATTGCTGCGTCCAATTTGCCGAATCCCTATTATTTAACCAATTAAGAACAATCAACAAGGTGTACAAGAAAAATTTTGATGCAAAGCATCAGTTCGCCGCCGATGTATTTTGCATTCTGCACGATTTTATCAAAAAGATTTGATAATAATTTTACGGGACGCATTGTAAAGCACGTTTATATCTATGTTGTTTTATTTTTTAACATGAAAGCTTGCGTAGCAGGCATCTCAGATTTTAAATCGAACTAAAACACACACTTTCTATGGACTATCTAATGAATATTCGCTTAGAAAGCATTGAAATTTCAAAAAGAAGGCATTTGAACTTTTTCCCTATAAAGTTCTATTTAAATCTAAGTCGTGAGGTTGTTGCTAGTTTGAATTGGTGATTTATAAACTTGCGCACATGTAATCTTTTGTCATATATTAAATCATAAATATACTTAAATTAAAACTAATATTCACGTGGTTCAATTAAATTATTGACATAACACTAATTTATTGATGTTACAAATGTCAGAGTACTCAGGAATTGGATACAAAAAATAGCCTTTTATTCTGGTTTCCGATTTTTCAAAGCTACGCTCGTCGATAGAGCTATCACCGAAAGACAAAGTACCAGGATAAAATGGGTCTCCCTCCATTATTAACTTCCGTAAATAGAATACCAACAAAACTTATTATTACATGAAACTTTAATATCACACAAGCATTTTGCAGGCGATCCTAATATATTATCTTGATTTTTCACTCAAGTTAAATGATTGACATTGTTGTAGCAAAATTCTGTTCATTTATGGTAACTAAGTGTACTTCGAAATATTTTCTCCTTTATCCATCGTTAGCAACGAAAGTGAATACAAATATATCATTTGAATTGAATTTAAATAAAAGAATTTTATCGAGAATGATCTGTGTTAAATAAAATTACATAAATTAATTATATTAATTAAATAATAACTGACGTAAAAAGAATTTAATTCGTTACTTATAAATTGCCAGCTTTGAACGTTCGTTGTTTAAAATCGATATAATATTAAGCTGATAATTTTCGAATTGAGACAATCGCGTTAATTTGAGTCACTGAACTTTACTGACTTATGGATGCTTAGAACAAAGTTATGCAAATTAATCACCAATACGTTAGGGAATTTAAATATCACGACTTTCCCATCAATATTACGGAGAATGCATATATAAACCTACAATCATTTATGTATGCTCATTGTAGATTGTTCTTAAATGGTCAAATATCAAGGAACCGGCAAACTTTGAAAAATATCTAAAGCGTGTTGCATTCCTTCTTTTGTTTCGTCTAGCGATAGTGTATCATCGGGCATTTAAACAATACGCAGAATTCTTGCTCGCAAAAATCATTAACTAGATCAAGTGGTGAGCAATTCGAACCTAATAAAAAGGGCTCTAAATCGTTTAGAAATATGGAAAATAAAAACGGAGACTAACTTCCACCTGTCTCACACATGCGAGACTCGGGAAAAGTTATGATTGTTCACCGTAATATTTCACACAGGATCTTATATTGTTATACATGTAGTAAATAACGGTAAATATTTATCCTTCTGATTTCACTTGACCCGATTAATCATTGTTAGGTATTCTGTTCATGGAACTATCAGAGTCAATTGAACGTATACTCTGTTGTGCATATCTGAAAACATCGGATCAAAGTCAATAATAACAAAATCTGATACAATATCATATATAAAAGGTTATAATTAAAGATAATCAATCAGACCGACACCTTTAAAAATACGACCATTTGCAATAAATAATTAAGATGCGCTATCTTGGCTAGACCTTTGTATGGACCCGGAATATTCGTTTCTTGCAAATACATATACCCTATGTTTTATCATCAGCAATATCTAAAATCTTCCAAACCTGTTCATGCCATCCTCCCAAGTCAGGGGTTCTGAGTCCGCGTTCGCTCCATCATCATGATGATGGAGCGAACGCGGACTCAGAACCCCTGACCTGGGAGGATGTGTTCATGCGGATCTACATAATCTGCTATGGCACCGGTTCGGCCATTCATATCACCAAATAGTAAAAAAATGTTTTAAATTTTCTGAAAATTTTAGAAGCTCATCTTCTATTTCATTAAAACATTCTTCAGAAGAAAACTTGAAGATTTCCAATAAAGCAGGTCTCTTGTAAATGTGACTTTTTAAAAATTTACATCCACTGAATAAAATCTGAACTAGTGGGAACAACCTTAATATGTCTGAAATTTCTTATATACGATATACAATACCGCCTGAAGTATATTTAAGGTATCAGACCCATAATTGAAGTTACCGTTTAATTTTTTTTTACGATCAAGAAATACAACTTTATTAAATGATGAATGTTTTGTTAATTATTGATACACATTAAAAATGTTGTTTTACTTTGAGTCAACATTAACATTTTCAGCAAAAATGTTAGTTACTCAAATAGTATTTCCGATGTTTTCCGAAGATTACCGAGGTCTGCGCCAATTTAAAAACATTAGACATCCGGGAACCAAATATGATAACGTGGTCAATTGTGGTCCGGATACCTTAAATCGTTTTTTGTTCTTAACAATATACATTTAAATCATTTGACACATCTAATACATCAAGATCACAAGTTTTTGTCTCTGTAAAAATTAATATGTCGTAATTCTTATCAATTCATACAATACCACACATATTTAAGTGAGTTATAGTCGGTTTTTTTACAAAATTATTTGTAGTATCTGATGCATTGTTCTATAGCGGCGCTGATCTGGATCGTTGTGTATTGTGTCACGGTTGAGTATTGCGTCTCGACAATATTGCTGATTATCGGGGCGATATATTTGTATTCACTTTCGTTGCTAAGGGTGGATAAATGAGAAAATATTTCGAGGTACACTTAGTTACCCTGAATAAACACATTTTGCGACAAGAATGTCAGTCATTCAACTTGATTGAAAAATCAAGATTATATATGATTTTCACCTGCAAAAATGCTTGGGTGATATCAGAGTTTCATCTAATAATATTTTTGGAATTCTCTTTATGGAAATTGCTAGCAGCTGGAGAACATTATGGTACTATGTCTTTCGGTGATAGCTCTATCGACGAGCTTAGCTCTGAAAAATTGAAAACCAGAATAAAAAAGCTATTTTGTGCATACAATTCCGGAGTATGCCGACATTTGTAAGATGCAATAAATAAATGTAATGTCAATAACTTAATTAATCGAACAACGTGAACATTAAGATTAATTCAAGTATATTTTTATGACTGAATATTTGAGAAAAGGTAACATTTGCGCAAATTATAAACTTGGTAATTCAAACTAGTCACAACAGCAGGACCGCACCACAAAGGACCTTATAAGGGAAACAGTTCAAATGACATTTAAAAAAAAATTGCAATGCTGATTCTAAGCGAATGTTCATTAGTTAGTCCTTAAAAATGTGTGTTTTTGTTCGTGCGAAAATCCGAGGTGCCTGCTACGCAAGTGTTTATGTTATATAAATTCATACTCTGTATGCTTATCTGGTCCTTTACACGTACAATTTTTTTAATCCAAACTAAAATTGAAATTATCTTCTCTTATATTTGCCAATTGTCGAGATGATCTGTATTTTGCATTGAAGCAAATGCACAAAAAAATCATTCAAATTTCGAAACGTTTGTAATACAGCCCCTAAGCCACGCGTTATATATATCTTTATTCTCATAAAGCCACATCTTCGCAAGCCAAGGGTTACGATCCGATACTCTTATCTTCAGATAAGAGTATCGGATCGTAACCCTTGGCTAGCGAAGATGATAAAGCCAATGCATGACATTGGTTATACAGATACACAGATCTAAGAGTCTGGAAGAACAAAACCAGCATTTATATCTTTTATAAAGTTACAGAGTTTCTTAAGAGAGTAGTCTTCACATGAGTTCTGAAAATTTAATAATATTGTGTCTATATATAAAGTAGTGGGACAGTGCTTGTTTACGTTTTTCGTTAAAATAATCGCATTGTAAGAGATAGTGGCGTTCATCTCTAATTTTTGAACTATTACATAATACACATTTACGCGTTTCCCTCGGGATATTTTGCCATCGTCCTGTTTCGATTGGAAGTTTATTGTTTGTTGTTCTAAATCTGCAGAAAAGAATTGCCTGTTTTAATTCTAGTATATTAAAGTATTCCTCTTATTTAAAATATGTTTTAAAGGTTCTATAATTTATAGCTTTCGTTGAATTTTGTACAAGAGAATTCCAATTCTTAATAGACTGATCCCCCAGGCGTTGTTTTATTAAGTGTTTAAGCCATTAATTATTATTAAAATTTTCAGTTTCCCAAAAGAACAGTCATTAAATATCTTTTTAACAAATGTGATCCAATCAATTAGTATTCATATTTTTATTTTCATTCATTTGACGACACAATCTGTACATAATGTAAGAGTATTTTGATTGCTTGCCAGTTATAAGCCTTGCCCAATTGCATACAGTTCTTACTTTTATTTCTATATAAATAGGATATCGTCCTAGCTCCCCATACACCATATAGCTAGGTGTGGATGTTTTTAAATTTAAAAGAGTCACAAAATTTTAAATATATATTTTCTAAAATGCCATTATTACTAAAACCCCACACTTCACACCCATAAAGTAGGATCAGCTTGATCATTTTGTCAAATAGATCAAGTTGACATGTTAATGAAAGTTTATGTTTTCTACCTATTTTCAAAAATTCATACATAGCCTTTAATGCCTTATCAACTAGATACTTTTTTGTTAAGTTAAAGATTCCGGTTTTAGTAAAAATTACTCTGAGGTAATAGAAATTTTGAACTATTTCGAGATTTATGTTATTATAACTGAAACTCAAGTTTTGTTGTGATCTCCAATTTCCAAATGCCATGACTTAGTTTTATTGATATTTACATTTAATTTCCACGTTTCACAATATGCATAAAAACATCCAGTTGAACTTGGAGACCATTTGCTGTCTCAGCTAATAATACGGTATCATCGGCATATAACATAATAAAAAGTTTTAAGAAAATATCTAGGTTGTTTTCTATGTCATCGGAAATAGTTTTAAGTCCTGTTATGTTTTTATTTTCGAAGAAGGTTTCTAAGTCGTTTAAGAATAACGAAAAACGTAAAGGCGACAAGTTTTCCCCCTGTCTCACGCCGTTGTTACAATCAAAATATGCAGACATACAGTTGTTATAAGTAAAACATGATTTTATATTGTCATACATGCTTCTAATAATATTATACATCTTGCCATTGATATTATTTGACAGCATTTTGTAGAAAAGTCCTTCTCTCTAAACCTCATCAAATGCCTTTAAAAGTCAATGAAGGCGCAAAATAACTTTCTTTTTTTAAGTTTTAATATATGGAAAAATGTAAAAAAAGAGTAAAAATATTGTCTATAGATGAGTAATTTTGACGAAATCCAAACTGATTTTCCTTTATAAGCTTAAATTCCTCAAAGAATTCATTAAGTCTTACATTTAAAATTGACGTAAATAATGTCCCCAGACAACTGACAAATGTAATCGGCCTGTAGTTCCTGGGATCGTGACAATCACCTTTATTTTTTATAAATAGGCCTTATTGTACCAATTAACCAAGTGTTAGGGCTTAAACCTTTATCTTGGTTTGATGTGGAACATACTATATATTTATTAATAATTTCGTCCTGCCCACAAGCTTTATCATTCTTAAGTTTCTGTAAGAATTTCCTGCCTTGAAATGTAAGCATTAATATGCTCGTTGATTTGTTCATTATATAGATAACCAACATTCTGTAGATCATTTCCGTTGTCATAGTCTTGTGTAATTAATTGTTTGAAAAAATCATAAAGGAAAAAAATATGTACGGTTTATTAAATCGTTTGTACGGTTTATTAAATCGTTGAACGGTTAATTAAATCGTTTGTGCGGTTTATTAAATCGTTTGTCCTGATAATAATAGTACAAACGATTTAATAAATCGTACAAACGATTTAATAAACCGTACAAACGGATTAATAAACCGTACAAACGATTTAATAAACCGTACAAACGATTTAATTAACCGTAAACGATTTAATAAACCGTACAAACGGATTAATAAATCGTACAAACGATTTAATAAACCGTTCAAACGATTTAATAAACCATACAAACGATTTAATAAACCGATTTTGTAAAGAGGAATAATGCTTAAAACGTTTCTTCAGTTTTCTATAATTTATCACTTCCTAGTCTACAATTAACTATAAAAAGGCTATTGCTTTTACAAAACTCTAATAACATATTTCCATATCTATTTCTTATGGTATCCATACTACATTGTAGTTCTTTTAATAGGAAGATATAATTGCTCTAAAATATTAGTTATCCATATAATCTGACATTCTATTATCATTATGATCGTTTCTGTCTAGAACTATAAAATCATCCCCATTACTTGTCCTGGCATTAAAGTCACCTACAAGACAGGCGTATTCAGAACTATTTAAAAATAATAAATATTCCTGTTCAATTTCGTTCAGTGCTTCATCAGATGAATACTTAGTGTATTCAGGAGGTATTTATACTACACCAAATATTACTGGTTGGTCCAGTTTAAATAATTTCCCCTCACACTTAAACCAAAAGATATATTCTTGCATTTCTATCATATTATGTAATGTATCCGTATACCAGACTATAATTCCGCCCGATCGTCTATTGGTTATATTTTTTCAATTTTTCATTACAAAGTGAAAACCTGGGACGTCGATAACATTTAGGTCGACAGGTTTTGTTTCGACAAAGCAAACTATATCGTGGTGTTCAATCAAATTTCGTAATTCTGGGTATTGTAAGCTTGACTTAATGCCACAACAATTTAGACATAGTAAATTAATACAATTTTTTCTAAGATTGATAATTGACCGATTTACAGGTATATTTAATCTCTGACTTGTATTCATAAAAATGTTAACATGTGTAAATTTGTCACTATTCTCCCCTGTGATAGTAGCAGCTTTGTTTACTATATAATTGCTGCAGTCACCTAAATTAAATGTATATTCCATTTCAACATGTGTATCATTATTCATATAAAAATTATAGATATCATTAAAATATTCATTTTCTATTTCAACAGTGTGTGTAAAATCAATAAAATATACATAAAACACATTCTCGTTTGGTTCACTTTGATAAAAATTATTTACATTGCTAGTAGACTCAATGCAGATACCAGATTTACATGTATTATCGTTTTCAGCATTACTAACTTTATCGGAAATATTCACATATGTAATGTCCATCTCAATCAAAGTTGATTTGCAAGAATTTCTTTTTGGGTTGCTTTGATCGACAGTACAATCTGTATTATTAACATTGTTATTAGTATTTATACTGTAAGCAGAACACAAAGTATTGTGCGAAATTTCATTAAAACTATTTAATATATATTTACAATAGTCTTTTGAGTGACATAAAGTTTCAATGGCTAATTGTTCTCCATGGCTATGTTAATAATTATAGTCATTCACCAGAGGAGATGTATCAGATCGTCGCGGACACTTATATGGTCTTTTGGTCGGTTTCGGAGTTGTTAACAGGGATTCGCGATACCGATGCTTACTATCGGTTGGCAGTGTATTAAAGAACAGTGAAGTCTGTTCTTTGTCACTTTCGTCGGGACTGTACAAAGTTCCGTCTATAAACAGTTGTCTCTAACTAGCACTACATATTTCAAGTGTTTCTTAGCTTCTTATTGGATCGGATAGTTTTTTTCGTTTCTCTTCAATTGCATTTGGGAATAGTTCGTGTATGCCGAAAGGAGTATTTTTCAGCCAAGTTGCGTGTTTGAGGACCAATCTCATGCCTTTGTGGTATAAAAATCTCGCAACAATTGGCCTCGGTCTGTCGTTTGAGCGTTTGCCGAATCTGTGTACATTTCCAAATTCAATGTAATGTTCCGAGTTGTTCGTAAATAAAAGAACGTAGCTTTTCCTGGACGTCCTCAGTTTTCTGCTCTGCTAAGTTGTTGAATATGAGGTTATTTTTCATTGACCGTGTCGTGACCGTGACCGTGCAGGTCAAGAATGCTGTTCTGTAATTTTGTTCTTTGTCAAATTGCTGTGATTTAGTGTCTATTAACTGTTTCTTCAGTAATGTTTCTTGACATAGACTCTATTTTGTCTGATTGTTGAATTATGTCTTGTGACTGTTTTGTAAATTTGGCATGTTTGTGAATAACTTCATCTCGTTTGTCACCTTTACATTTGATTTCATCGAACATATTTCTCAGAGCTTGGCAACTGGTCTCCACATGTTTTTAGGATTTTACTGTTTCTGAGACTATCGACTCCATTTCTCTTATCGTTGCTGACATAGAAAGAAATAGAATACCATGGATGAAACACAAAGTAAGGAAGATGCTAAAGAAGAAACAACGACTATACAGACAAGCACGTAAAACTAAGAACTGGTCAAACTACAAAGCATTCCAGAAAACCTGTAAACGCCAACTCCGTCAAGCAGAATGGAGCTATGTAAATAGCAACATCAATGAAGGACTAAACAACAATAATACTAAGCCATTCTGGAAATACGTTAAATCCAAAAGACAAGACTCGTGTGGCATTGCTCCGCTCAAAAAAGGTACGCAACTCATCAGTGACAGTAAAGAAAAAGCAAACATCCTCCTTCAACAATTCAAGTCAGTATTTACTAAATCAACAGACAACAAATTACCATCTACAAGAATCCAAGCTAACAACAAAATATAAGGTATCAAAATTGACATTAAAGGACTAGAAAAATTACTATCACAGGTCAATCCACAGAAATCACCATGCCAGACAATATACCAAACAAAGTATTAAAGGAATGCGCGAAACACCTAGCACTATCACTCCAGATCATACTACAAACATTAGACACAGGAGAATTACCTAAAGACTGGAGACAGGCAAACATATCAAGCATATTCAAGAAAGGCGACAAACACCTGCCTGAAACATCAGCCACATGCAAAATTCTGGAACACATCATACGCAAGAACATATTAAACCATCTAGAGGAGAACAACATACTGACTAATCTAAACCATGGATTCAGATATGGGTACTCTTGCGAAACCCAGCTAATTGCAAACGTGAACGACCTATTAAAAGAATACGACAAAGGCAAACAAGTAGATATAGCCATATTAGACTTCTCAAAGGCCTCTGACACTGTACTTCATAACTATTGGTCCACAAATTACACCAATACGGGATACAAGGAAACACTCGCACATGGCTAAAAACTTTCTCACCACAAGAACCATGCAAACCGTAGTAGAGGGAGAATACTCAGGAAAGACCACGGTTGACTCTGGAGTACTACAAGGCATAGTACTGGGCCCTATCCTATTTCTCTGCCATATCAACGACCTCCCGGACTCAGTATCCTCAACCGTCAGACTGTTTGCGGATTACTGCCTACTATATAGAACCATCAACCATCATCAAAAGGAAAGATCAAGACAAGCTGCAAACTGTCTTAGAAAACTTAGAAATATGGGCTGAAAAATGGGGTATGCGTTTCAATGCAAAGAAGTGTTACATCATGTCCATAAACCAGAAAAGAACAAAATTCTATTGTCAAAACAACCATATCCTCCAAGAAGTAGAGGACAACTCGTATCTTGGCCTCCAAATATCCAACGATTCAAAATGGACAATCCACATCAACAACGTGTGTAAAAAAGTCAGTGCCACACTAGGCGTCATCCGAAGGAACCTTAAAAATGTCCCAGAAAACTGCCGAAAATCAGCCTATATCGCCCTAGTTCGATCTATCATGGAATATGGAGCAACAAACTGGAATCCATACATGAAAGGGGACATGGATAAATTATAAAGGATTCAAAACAGAGCCACCAGATTCATAAAAAAAGACTACATAACAAGAGAACTTGGTACCATCTCAAACTTCAAGAGGCAACTAAAACTGGAATCACTAGAAGAGCGACGACAAAGCCTTCGTCTGATACTGATGTACAAGGTGGTTGAGGGGTTGGTGCCGGCAATGCCAACCCAGGAATTCATCAGTTTCTAAAAACAAAGGAGAACGATAAAACACAAACAATACAGTAACACGAAAACAACAAACATAGTTAACAAGAGAGTTTGCAGAAACACCAAGCATTAGTTATAGTGACTAGCAAATTTCCACAGTACGAACACTCATTCCTAGTGGAAACATCAATACATCGGAACAATCTACCAGAAAGTGTCGTTCATGCAGATTATGTAGAGAGCTTCAACACCGCCCTACGAAATCATCGCCAATAAAACCGTGGCGCCCACCACACCGAAATGGTTATCTACAACGTACCAGAAACAGAAACAGACAAGAAGTAATTCTTTCTTAATATCCTTAATTGAGTCAACTGCCGTTACTATGGGTTTCAGTTGTCCGTCAATAGATGAAACGAGACGTAGCAGCATATTCAGAATTATAGGTGTGCTACTAGTAACATCTTTGCTAGCATAAACAATCTTTTGACTTTCCAATAATAATTTTGACGTTTCTCCGAGTGACATAGCTATAATAGTATTTGTTTTACAACTATTGTTCATTATTATACTTTCTGTAAGAATGTTCTTTAATAGAAATATTTTACTATTTTGACATATATTTCTAAACGAATTGTGCTCCGTGCACTATGTCCTCATAGTTTCTCCACCTGCCTAAGAAAACTATTGATTTGGACGTCAATCAATTGTAATTCACGCGAATGGGCGGGGTTAACTTGTAATCATTGATTGATCACTGCTGCGCTTTAAATAAGGTATTTTTATCCTAGTCAACGGAAGAAGCTGAGTGAAAGCCTGAAAATGTCCAGGTTTGGAAAGGAATACTTTACATCACAACGTGGCGGGGAATCATTTAATGTTCCATTAATGCCCTATTTTTCTTCCTGTTATAATTTTCGAAGTCAAGACAGTCAGTATAATAATTATGATAATGTTGTGTTTAGCATTCACTATGCCAAAATAGTGGCCAGGGTTGAAGACATAGTGCACTTCCCTTCGGGTCGTGCACTATGTCTTCAACCCTGGCCACTATTTTGGCATAGTGAATGCTAAACACATCATTATTATATAAATAGGAAGCTAATCAACAAAGAGTGAGATGTGGTCACTACTAAGAACAGTTTAGTGTACATTTAGATTACACATGTAATATTTCTTCCAAAAATAAACATTCAAATAAACAAAGAAAGCTCTCGGTACGTATTCAAAACTCCTGGGGTCAAAGGTCAAGTTCGAAATTTTCGCAATATTTCCTGTTAAAAGTCTAATCTGTGTAAATATTTGGCATCAGGTCGGTATCCACCCAGGGCCGAGGGTCCGTATTGTATTCCTAACCACGTTTAAAAATAAATATCCCCGTAAAAGATGGTATATTTTAAATTTTCCAACGAATGAAAAATCAACCAACCTCCACCCTGCCGTTCGGAACCCCTAAATCTATCCATTAGAAGTATAGCAAATGACACTATTGGGTCTGAAGTACACGCTGTTCATGTATGATTTGAACAAAATATTGACTTAAAGCTTTGACGCATTACAACATTGTATATTATATACCCATATAGAAATATTTATTTTGATTCGGTTAGATGCCGTCACGTGACATGTGATATTTCGCTGGATCAACCGGTAGCCGTTGGGTCGCATGGTAAGGTCACCCTCGCGGGAGATTTTGAACGTGATATATGTTAACATGTTTCTGTCTACATTATATGGGCTGGAGTTTTTCCTATGGAAAAAGGTTAAAATGTCCAAAATATGTTGCAAATATTGAATTGTTTTCATTTAAATATTCGATATAATTTAACAGTTACCTTAGATGATATGTGACCCGGTATTTCTTTCCCCTCGAAAAGTAAGGTCATCCGAGGGTGCTTTGGGTTTGTTTTTCTTAGTGATTGAGGCATATTTCCTCTTTGGTTTTAATAATTTTAGTTTATTTTCCAAAATTATATATTTCTGTTTAGCTAAAATCAGTCTATACATATATTTTTTTAATGACCGAAGCCTATTATTTAGTTATTCCTAAAAATCAATGTACAATTGTTTACAGTCATCTGTGCCAAGGCTTATCTGAACTCTTTGGAGCTCGGCTAACGGAGCATTCACTGCATCTTCGGTAGAAAACATGTTTGTTTTAGTAAATTGTTCAAAAATATCTTTTAAATATAGAATTAATTTCATCCACGTCTTGGCTAATATCCATACTTTCTAGAAAATTGTTTAACCTATCAGCATTTTCCAGTATATTATTTTGGACATCATTTTCATTCTTTACATTCCACTTAAAAAGTTCTGTTTTGTATCTACGTTATGTGATGATACCTCTTCATTATGTGATGATACTTTGTCCATTATGTGATGATACTTCTTCATTATATGATGATACTTTGTCATTATATGATGATACTTTGTCATTATGTGATGATACTTCTTCATTATGTGACGATTCTTCTTCATTATGTGATGATTCTTCTTCATTATGTGATGATACTTCTTCATTATGTGATGATACTTTGTCATTATGTGATGACACTTCTTCATTATACGATGATACTTCTTCCTTATGTGATGATACTTTGTCATTATGTGATGATACGTCTTCATAATATGGTGATATTTTGTCATTATGGGATGATACTTTGTCATTATGTGATGATATTTCTTCATTATGTGCTTAATTGACAAGGATTGCCAGTTTTCCTACCGCAGGTCGGGGGTTCTCTCCGGGTACTCCGGCTTCCTCCCCCAATAAAAACTGGACGCCATTAAATAGCTGAAAAATTGCTGAAAGTGGCGTTAAAACACCATTCAAACAAACAAACAAATCTTCATTATGTGATGATACTTCTTCATTATATGATGATATTTTGTTATTATGGGATGATACTTAGTAATTATGTGATGATTCTTCTTCATTATGTGATGATACTTTGTCATTATGTGATGATTCTTCTTCATTATGTGATGATACTTCTTCATTATATGATGATACTTCTTCATTATGTGATGATATTTTGTCATTATGTTATGATACTTTGTCATTATGTGATGATTCTTTTTCAAAATGTGATGATTCTTCTTCGTTATGTGATGATTCTTCTTCGTTATGTGATGATACTTCTTTATTATACGATGATACTTCTTCCTTATGTGATGATACTTTGTCATTATGTGACGATACGTCTTCATAATATGGTGATATTTTGTCATTATGGGATGATACTTTGTCATTATGTGATGATATTTCTTCATTATGTGATGATACTTCTTCATTATATGATAATATTTTGTTATTATGGGATGATACTTAGTAATTATGTGATGATTCTTCATCATTATGTGATGATACTTCTTCATTATGTGATGATATTTTGTCATTATGTTATGATACTTTGTCGTTATGTGATGATTCTTCTTCGTTATGTGATGATACTTCTTTATTATGTGATGATACTTTGTCATTATGTGATATTTCTTCTTCATTATGTGATGATACTTTGTCATTATGTGATGATATTTTGTCATTATGTGATGATACTTTGTCATTATGTGCTGATACTTCTTCATTATGTGATGATATTTTGTCATTATGTGATGATACTTTGTCATTATGTGATGATACTTTGGCATTATGTGCTGATACTTCTTCATTATGTGATGATACTTTGGCATTATGTGATGATACTTCTTCATTATGTGATGATATTTTGTCATTATGTGATGATACTTTGTCATTATGTGATGATACTTTGGCATTATGTGCTGATACTTCTTCATTATGTGATGATACTTTGGCATTATGTGATGATACTTCTTCATTATGTGATGATATTTTGTCATTATGTGATGATACTTTGTCATTATGTGATGATACTTTGGCATTATGTGCTGATACTTCTTCATTATGTGATGATATTTTGTCATTATGTGATGATACTTTGTCATTATGTGATGATACTTCTTCATTATGTGCTGAAAATTCTTCATTTTATGATGATACTTTGTCATTATGTGATGATGATTCTTCATTATGTGATGATACTTCTTCATTATATCATGAGGGGCCTCGGTGGCCGAGTGGTCAAGGTAGTTCGTCTACTATTGATCACGTGGTCTGTCAACACTGAGATTGCGGGTTCGATTCTCACTGCAGGCAAGGTGTACTCGACTCCAATCTTAATTGACAAGGATTTCCAGTTTTCCTACCATAGGTCGGGGGTTTTCTCCGGGTACTCCGGCTTCCACCTCCAATAAAAAACTGGACGCCATGATATAGCTGCAAAATTGCTAAAAGTGGCGTTAAACACCATCAAACAAACAAACAAACAATCATTATATCATGATATTTTGTCATTATGTGAGGATACTTTGTCATTATGTGATGATACTTTGTCATTATGTGATGATACTTCTTCATTATGTGATGATACGTCTTGATTATATGATGATATTTTGTTATTCTGTGATGATACTTCTTCATTATTTGATGGTACTTTTCCCGCAAAACAGCTTAGTTTTGATGATAAAATTAAAGTTTTGGGGGAACTGGCTTTGAAAAATTCATATTATTTTATTGAGTATTTTTAGTATAGTATCCATATAGGAAATTACCTACCTAAAAAAGTCTACTCAATATTTTTTTCTTAAATTGGTGAGAATGTTTGTTTTTCAAAGACCTTAATAAAAAATACGGTTCACAATTACAATTATTGAAAATAATGAAAAAAAAAATTTTTTTGTACAAATTGTCTCCCCTTAAAAAGTACTGGAAAATTCATTCATTTCAGCTTTCAGTTCAAATTCCAATAGAAATCAAATAAAAATAATTTCAAAGTTGTGGAAATGCGCAAAATGATGCTCAGTCTAGACACCCCTTCTTCCTTACTTTAAGCATTTTTGGTTAAATATACAAAATATAATAAAAATAAACCCCCCCCCCCCCCCCAAAAAAAAAAAAAAAAAACTGAACCAAATTGAAATGGTCCAATGCTGGGCGGCAATGTTTACATGCAATAGATTTCATAACACCAGCTTAGTTTAAGACATGTTAGAACAACTTCAATGCCATCATTACAAATCAGACGTATACAATCGGTTGCTATAAAGCTGATTTGAAAAGGGAAACAATTGTGGGTTTGTTTGAATGAGGATTAACGCCAATCTCAGAAATTTCTCATCTATGTCATTTACAGAAGTAACTATAGTATCCATACCTTTGTTAAGAAAACTGACAATGGTTGCAGAGGGAAAATGAAAAATAACCTCATGAAAATCGTTTTCAGCAGTTTAGCGGGATAGATCGTTAATCTTAACATTTTTTGTGACCTTCTGATCTCAGTAATCAATTCAAATAAAATATTTTATTACCTTTACTTAATTAATTTATATAAAAGGACTCTTGCGAGCATTGCAAAATCATCAAATGTCTCCCATACTTTATAAATTGACAAAACCACAGCGCTTTTCTCTCAATTATTATAATAATTAGACACAGGACAAGGAACAGTAAAAAATGAGTATAGGGCAGTAAAATTAGGAAAGTTATCATGAGTAATTTTTTATCATGTGTAACACACACACACACACACACAGGACATCTGAAAGTATAATTTATTAATTTCTTTGTAAAATGAAGAAACTGTAGGTACTTAATATTGATAGATAGTGGTTATCATCAGTTGACATTAAGCATACATGTATAAACTTATTTGCAGAATTAATGCTTGCTAGATTCGGAAACCTTACAGGTAATGTTTCACGTTTAACTTGTATAGTGGGCATGTCAAAAACCCATGTTCTTAGTCCTATATCCTATCTATGTTTGTTTGTTTGAATGGTGTTTTAACGCCACTTTCAGCAATTTTTCAGCTATTTCATGGCGTCCAGTTTTTATTGGGGGAGGAGGCCGGAGAGAACCCCCGACCTGCAGTAGGAAAACTGGCAATCCTTGTAAATTAAGATTGGAGTCGAGTACACCCTGCCTGCAGTGAGAATCGAACCCGCAATCTCAGTGTTGACAGACCACGTGATCAATAGTAGACGAACTACCTAGACCACTCGGCCACCGAGGCCCCCTCCTATCTATGAGATACAAATATATAAAACTGAACTTAACACCAATTCTCCAAAAGGATCAAAGGATTTCCATATAGGGTGAGACATGACATGTCTCAGATTTTGCTGATTTTCATTTTATAAGTTGAAATTGACCATTGGATCACACAATAATGATTATTTGTTATAATTTGACTTCGGTTGCCATGGTAACTGTGGCGGCCATTTTGGGTCAATTAAAATACAGTGAAAAGGGCAATGTTTAAATCCCAATTTTTCACGGAAAATCAATTCATATTCAATAGAATTTTTTTATTTGCTTAATTCAATATCTCATTGACAATATTCAAAACAGTTACAACACTTTAAATATATGTGTGGTCAGACTGAGGCTATTGAACATGTCAAGACATAGTGCATTATTCTCTATAATTTTTGGTAAAAAATATTGCCATTTTTGCCACTTTTCTGACTCCATTTTCAGAAAATGCACCAATCACAAATACTCATCATGAATATAATTACATAGATTGATGATTAATATTCAAAAAGTTTAAAAATCTAAATGGGGTTAGAAAAAATGTTTTTAGAAAACACTGAAAATGGAATTAGTGACTTTTGATATGCCATTTAAACCAGCGTACTTGACAAACTTTGACAGTGGAATTTTAGTGACTTTTGATATGCCATTTAAACCAGCGTACTTGACAAACTTTGACAGTGGAATTTTAGTGACTTTTGATATGCCATTTAAAACAGCGTACTTAACAAACTTTGACAATGAAATTTTAGTGACTTTTGATATGCCATTTAAACCAGCGTACTTGACAAAGTTTGACAATGGAATTTTAGTGACTTTTGATATGCCATTTAAACCAGCGTACTTGACAAACTTTGACAGTGGAATTTTAGTGACTTTTGATATGCCATAAAACCAGCGTACTTGACAAACTTTGACCATGGAATTTTAGTGACTTTTGATATGCCATTTAAACCAGCGTACTTGACAAACTTTGACAATGGAATTTTAGTGACTTTTGATATGCCATTTAAACCAGCGTACTTGACAAACTTTGACAATAGAACTTTAGTGACTTTTGATATGCCATTTAAACCAGCGTACTTGACAAACTTTGACAATGGAATTTTAGTGACTTTTGATATGCCATTTAAACCAGCGTACTTGACAAACTTTGACAATAGAATTTTAGTGACTTTTGATATGCCATTTAAACCAGCGTATTTGACAAACTTTGACAGTGGAATTTTAGTGACTTTTGATATGCCATTTAAACCAGCGTACTTGACAAACGTTGACAATGGAATTTTAGTGACTTGTGATATGCCATTTAAACCAGCGTACTTGACAAACTTTGACAATGGAATTTTAGTGACTTTTGATATGCCATTTAAACCAGCGTATTTGACAAACTTTGACAGTGGAATTTTAGTTACTTTTGATATGCCATTTAAACCAGCGTACTCAATTCAATTCTTTCCTTTTCTTATTTCGCACCTTTATCGTGGTTTTGTTGGTAATAACAATGTTACGTCTGTTTTACTTATTTTTTCATTTTAATTGTTTATTTTTGCTTAAATATTTCCGCTTTGTTGACTGTTTCTAAATTCAATTTACATGTATGTAGGTACATCAGTATGTGCACACCGTTTTAAATACTAGCGTGCCTTTTCCATCACTTACACCTTGTTTGATACTATACGGTGCCTCAGGTTTCCCCAATACGTAAGGCCACATGACTTGCACTAATATCTTGTCTTTTTGAATCTTGTATCCCGTTTCCACATGAATTTTGCCTTCTACTTGAAATCGGGTGATTAGGCTGTAAATTGCAAAAGCAATATGCCTGGCGCTAGGGTTTCTTCGCGCAGCTAGAATAAGAACATTGCTGAAATAAATATAATAAACGGGGATGCTGAAATATAAAAAGTGCATAAAAATATTTGCGCGATACGAAATGTTTACAAACAGTCAGTTTGAATTTTTCCGAAAAAAAAATCTAACTTTTGTTTAATTAAAAATAAATAATTTCTGTGGATTTTTCGAAAAGTTTGTATCCGCTGACGTTAGTTAGCCCGTATTCCATTGTAGTCTAGTTTTAATAGTAATGGTTTGAACATTGAAAAATAAAAAAAAATGTATCCAATTATTTTTGTTTCGTAATTCTCGTTTTTGCAGTGAATGTGTACGAAGATTTGAACTTGCATTGATACCGACACTGTTAAAAATACTCTTTTGATTGATATAATATACCAATCAGATATGCCATATTCAATTATCGTATCCTTCGTATCCTCCTTGAAATCACATGATTTGGTTACACCAAGACAATTTTTTTTGTTACACGTCGTCTTGTGACTTGTATTCCGTCTCCAGGTTACTGGTATCCCGTCCCCATGTGACTTGTGTCTCGCCCCTATGAGGAATATCCCCTCAATGACCTGACTCCTTGCAGTTGACATAACAATTTCCAGTGGTAGTCGTTCTTATGAAGCTCCTTGTAATCGTGTAAAATGCTTAAAATTGTATTATTTTTCTGAGGTCAATATTTCACAATGAGACATGTCAGACTATAGTTACCAAACGAGTGAATACACACTGTAAACTCATTTATTGGCTTTTTATTCCATAAAAAAATTATCCTGACCCCAAGTGCCTGTGGTATTATCCCCAACAGAAGTCGTATAGTATAGTTGTATTGACTGACTATAATTTACCCTTTAACTTTATGGCCCTCATAAACAGCATAGGCGTAGTAGCCGGTACGGCAGGTATGGCTTCCGCCGTACGGTCAATAACTTTTGCAGATACGGCATGCCGTACCAATAATTTTCAGAAATAAAAAAAAAATGTTAATATTTTTCTATTTGTATTGGTATCTTTTGACTCTCCTCTCATCGCTAAAGTGTTTTCGTATTGGGCATGTGAGCAGTTTTGGGCCTTAAACATAGCCCTAGGGCGGTTTGCTTAATAGAAAGTGCTCAATACAGATACCAAATATGACACCAAAGTATATGTCTGCAATAAATTAATTATATCGATCCAACATAGCTACTTAGAAACGGACTATATTTTACCTGTATATATTCTGTGTTCTGTCCCGTAACTTAAATCCTTTGATATATTTATTGAGAACTAGCATGCTTTTAATAATCTTTGATTAAACAATGGACTTAAAAGAAAGAACAGTTATTTGTTGATTAGGACAGTACTAACAAAATGCCAGACGAAGCGTGAGTACTTTTTGTACAAACTTTGTTGTTATTTACAATTTTATTTACATGGCAATATACCATTGTTTATCACAAGACCGGAAGTTCTTGTTTCCAGTCCCAGAAAAGGGGGGTGGGTGGTGAATACTGGTTTTTTTTGGGGGGGGGGGGCTGCTAAAAAGTAATGTCAATTCAATATATTTCTAACGGATACACGCGGTTTAAATTCCCTTCGATCGTTTACAGAATACAGTTCAATCGCACATTTAAAATTTAATAGAAATATTTTTTTAAAGTTGGTAAATAGTAAATTCGCGATCATTTCAATTCCATTTATATACATATAAAGGGTGCGTTAATGAGGCAGTTATTATTCTTTCATGATTCTTTTTTCGTTCTGTACATAAACTTAACCAACAAACAAATATGATTGTTTATTGAAGAAAACCATGGTTACAACTAGTGATTAGATTGATCGTGCGTAAGCGTCAATAAATTAAACAAAAACCATCATTATATAATTAATTGGAGATGATTACTCTGCAAATATTTAAGATTCTTGTAGATCTCTCTTGTTCAAAAAAAATTATATCTTTGACAACAAACATTTCACATAGTCCTTTGATCCTATGTGTTTTCCTACTTCCCATTTTATAAGTGTAATAAATACAATTCTTTGTTTAACTCAGCTGAAATTAAACCTTTGTACAGGAAGATTTTATTACTGTTATCAAGGTTTTGAACATATTTTATAACAAGCTGTAATATTTGTTTGTATAAGCTTATTGAAGCAATTAATTTTTTTCATGTTTTTGTACTGTTCATTTATGTTCTTGAACATTCAAAATCAAATGTTTTACAACATGAATGTTTATAACACAAAAGCACAAACATCAGTAATTCAAAATATATATTGTCTGTAACTGAAATAAAATAACTATATCGTAACCAAGGCAACACAAAAATATGTACCAAAATTCAAGTTCCATTTAAAACCGTTTTTTCATTTTAATAATTAAACAAATTACGATACTTTTTTGCTCGGAAGTGGTAACATTCTATCTCATTATCAACATTATTTTCTTTTGAAATAACTAATTTTTTATTCAATTTGAAATTGATGAATGGTCTGTTGAAAATACAAACTTTTATTTCTGGTTTGACTATTTAACAAGACAAATGTAATCAGAAAGGAAATCCTTTGCGGTTTGTTTCATGCAGTCCTACTTTTTATCTTAATGTTTCATACCTTGTTTATATGATTAGTGCTAAAGTTTGTAGAAATAAAGTAAAATGTAAATGGTAACATAAACGAATCTAAATTAACATGGCAGTAGTTGGTAACATAAACGAATCTAAATTAACATGGCAGTAGTTGGTAACATAAACGAATCTAAATTAACATGGCAGTAGTTGGTAACATAAACGAATCTAAATTAACATGGCAGTAGTTGGTAACATAAACGAATCTAAATTAACATGGCAGTAGTTGGTAACATAAACGAATCTAAATTAACATGGCAGTAGTTGGTAACATAAACGAATCTAAATTAACATGGCAGTAGTTGGTAACATAAACGAATCTAAATTAACATGGCAGTAGTTGGTAACATAAACGAATCTAAATTAACATGGCAGTAGTTGGTGACATAAACGAATCTAAATTAACGTGGCAGTAGTTGGTGACATAAACGAATCTAAATTAACATGGCAGTAGTTGGTAACATAAACGAATCTAAATTAACATGGCTAAAGTTGGTAACAGCAAGGAACTATTACTTCAATACAATTTCCTTTGTTTTCAGTATCTGACACATATCAAATTTGTCCAAATTTGAACAAGAACAAAGTCATTATCAAAGAAATATCACTTTAACATCATATAATCCTATAGTGATGTGTCTATTATCTTTATTACTGCATGCAAAAAGTACCAACAAAGGTCTTTTCTCCTTGGCCACATGTCCAAACTTTTATCTTTGTTTACAAATTAAATATCATAGTTTCTTAGAAACTTATAAAGTAAATCTATTAAATTAGTCTTATTTTTAAGAAATGTTGATGAAAGTTTTTAAATTATGTTTTTCTTTCAAATATTAGTTGGGTTTAGATTTAAGAAAAAAACGTGTATATATTTCAATCCTGTTACCGTCATCATTTAACTATTACTATTTGATTCATAACTGTTTTTGAATTTTTAAATTAATTAGTATGATAACCTGTAGTGGAGGAAAATCCTTGTTAACTTTGTTACTGTTTTTGGTAAATCAAATTTATGTCTGTAATAAAACAAAAGTACCTTAATTGTTAATACCACGTATTAAGAATCACACAATTTTGTTTTTCTGCTGTTACCAAAAATAATCAAATTGTTTCTTCAGTGTAAAGTTGGTAATAACACAAAAAGTTTTTGTGTGTTTAAAATGATAATATAACTTAAATAAAAACAAAATGTGTGGCTCATAGTAGGATATCTTTGTGTTAAAAAAATTCATTTGAAACTTCTCCCTGTTATAGGTTATATTCTTTACTGTTACTATGTAAATGGTCATATTAAGTATTTATAGATAAAAACAGCAAACACGACTTTTTTTAAAATTATATTTAGCAATTAATTTCAGGAGTTATTGATGTTTCTTTCTGATTGGTCTTGGTAAACCAAAAAAATATAAAAATAATTCCTTTCTGTTAACACTTATACCACATACAATGTTCTCTGCTGTTAACAAAAGTATTCAAATTATTCCTCACAACATAAAGTTCACAATTAAAAACTGTTTCATTTAAATGATGATGATGTAATATAAGAAGACAATATATTTGACCTATAGTACATTATCTATGTGTTAAATCACTTAAATTCATTTGAAAGTCCTTCCTGTGGCTGTGGTAATGCATTCTTTGCTGTTACTAAATGTAAATATATGTTCATATACAAGAATATATATTTACAAAAATTTAAAATTGAAAATGTCACACACTATGAATTACTACAATGTGTTTCTAAATTGAATCACAAGCTATGACCTCATTGCTTTTAATAAAGTCAAAATTGACATTAAATGAGGAACATTTATTCTTTATTCAATCATGTTACCAATTTTGGCTATGCTGTTACTTTCTACCTTATAACAGGGTGGACCATAACTGGTACCTTTCGTCAATTTATTAAGTGGCCTTTCTGCTGCACATGATAATGATCGTACGACTTAAAAACACATGTAATCTTATGGTGTTGAATAAAAAATATTCTCAGCATCTATATATTATAATGTCTTCTTCAAGTTATTTGTTGTTCCATTTGTAAAAAAATGTCTTTAATATTGAGGAAAGTGGACTTGAAGATTGCATGATTCTACTTTATGATCTACAAAGTGTATCTGTTGTTATTTTTTGTTTATGTATGCCTTCAAACCTTCACGGGGTAAAACTGTGCTTTAATTCATAAATAATTAATTATAAAAGCAATAACAGGGAAGAAAATCAAATAGTATCCTCTTTTCATTTCTTACCTTGGATGACTTTAGATGTTTTAAACTGGTCGCTCTACTTAAACTTGGAACAATCAATCATGGAAACAGGAAATAGTACTGTTCTCAATGCAGTATTGGAATATAAATTCTTCTCTGTAAAACCATTTTACATTAAAAACCCCAGTGGTAACAGGAGGAAAAATTCCCCTTAGGACATAACTTTAGAATGAAAAATTACAAAATAGATTTAATTTGTAATAAAAGCAGATATAAATTAGAAATCTTACTTATACAATCTATTAAAATGTAAAATACAGAACCCTAGTTATTGATTTAAGAATTTAATGTGATTATTATTTCTTAAAACATCATGGGACAACATGATGAATGGTGGGTGGGATATATGAAATAAATTTTCTGATTTTTAAAAACATCAGAAGCATTAAGGCAGTAACATTTCTTAATGCCTAATTTACTGGACTTGATATTAAAATTTAAATTTTGGGATAAAAAATATTCGAATTATGAAAAAACAGTAAAGTACAGGAAGTAAGACATTTTTTTATTTAATGACTCATCTACAGAGTCCTTAAGCAAGATCTTCAACCCCAATAAGTGTGTCTAGTATTTTTAATGATTCAGAAGATGATATAATGGACTTAAATAAATCCCAAAATCAAGGTAAGACAGATTTACCTGTCAATGCTTATGAAATGATGAGCAAAGATGAACTGATAAAGATTATAAAAAACTTAGAAACTAAATTGAAAAATGAAAAAATTGCTCAAGCTACATCAGATGCAAGTACTCAAACACTTTCAACCCCAGTTAAGGATAGTAACACACAGTCTGACCACAACATTACAATTACTGCAGAATGTCAGACAGAAATTCCAGCTGGATTCATGGTCTCAACGAGTACACAAAGTGTTCCGATTCCAAAGCCTAGAGTACAGAAAGAAAAACCAACTGAAAAAATTGTTAATCAGAAGCCATCTAAAATTAAACGACAAAAGTCATTACCAGACAAAAATCTTATGATTGGTTCATCCATACTAAAAAACATAAAAGAGAAGGGGCTGACAAACTGTGATGTGATAGTAAAGAGGGGTGCCCATGTTAATGATATTACAGATATTATTATGAAATCAGACATTAAAAACTACAAGGCCATCATCTTGCAAGTAGGAGGCAATGATCTTGCCTACCATAGAAACATTCACAGATTCATCGAAGATTATGAAAGTCTGCTATACGCAGTAAGGGCCTTCGGTGGAAAGGACTCCAACATCATAGTCTCAGGTCTTCTACCAAGAGCAGATGTCAGTGTTTTACAAGCTAACAATGAACTTGAAAATTTATGTCAATTTCTTGACATCACTTTCATAAATCAGCTAGGTTCTTTTGCAGACAATGGGGATTTCCCAAAATTTTCTATGTTCTCCAGAGATGGAATCCACCTAAACAGGAAAGGAACTTCAAGATATCTTCACAATATTAACAATGTGATTGGTATACTTCACAAGCTAGTTGTGGCTTGCAACAAATGTGGTGAACTAAACCATTCAACAGACTACTGTAAATTTCAATCAAGAGTAAAATGTTTTTGTTGTGGACTATTTGGACATAAAGAAAAAATGTGTAAATATGTTAAAAGTTGAAACAATGGCAAAGAAGACATAGCCACTAACAACAAATTTTATATTTTGTCACTTTTATGTTCAGAATGTAATTCTACTTTCTGCAAATGCTCAAAAGCTGACACTAATAATTATGTAAAAAATAATTTTAAAAGTTTTTCAAAAGTTAAAAACAATATCAGAAATGTCAAGCAGCATGATAACTTATCAATTAATCTTGAGTTAAAAAGCTGTGAAAGTGTAAACTCTGTAATTGACATCTGCACACAGCAGGATATGTCTGGTATTTTTCTTTCAAGTGATGATGTAAATAATGCTGATTTATTGCATGTACTCCCTGAGGCCAAATCTTCAATTGATTTCATTGTTCATGCTTTTTCAGTATTTACATTAATAATGATCTCCTGTTTGTTTCATATCATAAAACCAAGTACTTATCAAATGAGAAACAAAAAAAGCATATGGCTTTGATCAAATTAAGGGTCTGACAATTGCATCACATAATATCAATAGAATTGAAAACAAATTTGATGAAATTAAAAACACTGTTATGACAGAAAACAATCCTGACATTTTAGGTTTCTGTGAAACATTTTTAACTCAAAACACAAGTGATAATGAATTAAATATCCCTGATTATGTAATAGAGAGAAAAGACAGGGTTTCCCATGGAGGTGGCCAACTTGTGTACATCAGTAAAAATTTACTCTTTTCAAGAAAGAGCAATTTTGAAATAAGCAATATTGAAACAATATGGATTGAGATACATCCAAAGCACAAGAAATCTTTTTTGCTTTGTTTTGCATATAGGCCACCAAGTTCTCAAATTGACTGGATTGGTAACTTTGAAAAAGAAATAAAATTGGCCATTAATTATAACTCAGATATTGTGCTGCTTGGAGATTTTAACTTTAATTGGACCAATAAAAATAGCCTCCCTCAAAAATGGCTAGATTTAATAAATATTTATTCATTACAACAGTTGATAATAGATCCAACTAGAGTAACTAGAGGATCATCCACTTTGATAGACCATATATATGTTACAAATCCTTATATGGTATCTGAATCACATGTAAGTTTTTATTCCATCAGTGATCACTATCCTATATGTCTTACAAGAAAAGAACAGGTATCAGAGAAAAAAACCCTTCATACTAAGATAACATATAGAAACTTTCATAGGTTTTGTGAAGAAGACTTTCTCAATGATCTTTATAATACCCCTTTTCATACAATCGAACATTCTTATGATAATGACCCTGCTAGTTGTCTTGAGATTTTCTATAATATGTTGAACGAATTGATAGATAAGCATGCACCGATTGTTACTAAAAGAGTAAAACAATATAGACAACCTGAGTGGTACAATAATGACATCACATGTGCAAGGAAAAATAGAGACAAATTTAAAGCCCTTGGTATGTGGGATAATTACAAATTTTGGAGAAATAAAACTAAGTTGCTTACTGAAAAGTCAAAAAGAAAGTATTACAATGAAATGGTAAAAGACTCAAAGGATTCAAAGAAACTTTGGAATTGTATAAATAGTTTAAATCCTGGAAATAGGAGAGAAACAACTTCTGAACTTAAAACAGATACACAAGAATATATAAGAAAGGATATTGATTTAGCAAATACATTTAATAATTTTTTTACTTCATATACTGAAAATTTAAGGAGTAATAAAAACAACCAAAATATCCCATTCTCAAATGAAAATCTTGAAATGTTTATTAAAAGAAGGCTCAATCAGTCTAATCATGATAAATTTGTAATCCCTCCAGTTCAAATAAATGAGGTTTTTAATGAGCTTACAAAACTTAATGTAAACAAGTCCTCAGGGACAGATAATATTGGTCCCAAAATATTGAAGTTGTGTGCTGCTCATATTGCCTCGCCACTAGCATACATTTACAATAGAATAATTGATACAGGTATTTTTCCATCTGTGTTAAAAAATGCTAAGGTGACTCCGATTTATAAAAATGGTGACAAAAAGCTACCAACAAATTACCGACCAATTTCAGTTTTACCAACAATCTCAAAACTTTTAGAGAAGCATGTGTCAAATAATATGTATAAATACTTGACAAAATACAAATTATTACACCCTGATCAGTCAGGGTTCCGTCCAAACCACTCTTGTCAAACAGCTCTTATAAATATTGTTGATAAATGGTTACATGAAATGAACAATGGAAATATCAATTTGGCTGTATTTCTAGATTTTAGAAAAGCATTTGACGTTGTTGATCATACGTTGTTATGTCAGAAACTTAAGTTATATGGGTTTTCCCAAAATGCTCTACTGTTTTTTGAATCCTACTTAAACAACAGAACACAGCAAGTAAAGATTGGAAGTTCCTATTCTAAGCAGAACCTTATTAAATATGGTGTTCCACAAGGCTCTATTATTGGACCCCTTTTATTTATTATTTATATAAATGACCTACCATTATCTATTAAAAACTGTAAAACAGATCTATATGCAGATGACACCACCTTACATAAGTCAGGAAAAGATCTTGAAGATCTTCAAATCAAAGTACAGCAAGACTTGACAAATGTTGAACAATGGTGTGAAAGAAACAACATGTTTATTAATACTGAAAAAACAAAATGTATGCTTATTTGCACTAAACAAAGACAGATGTCTTTAAACAACCAGCCACTGCTTTTAATTAACTCAGAAATTTTAAAATTTTCAGAATGTGAAAAACTCCTAGGTGTGAAAATTGATAAAAATCTTAGTTGGAAGGCCCAAATTGACAATATCTGTAAAAACATTTCCTCCAGAATTTACCTTTTAATAAAAATAAAGAAATTTTTAAACCATGCTGCTAGAAACACCTTCTATAATGGATACATTCTCCCCTTAATTGACTATTGCTGTGTTGTGTGGGGTGGTTGTGGAATTGATTTACTGTCAAGAATAGTTAAACTCCAAAAAAGAGCTGCTAGAGTAATTCTAGATGCTGATACCTTTGCACCATCAGAACCTTTATTTAAAACACTGGGTTGGATGACTGTAGACAAACGAATCAAGTATCATAAATATTTGCTTATGCATAAAGTTATAAATGATGAAGCTCCAGTTTACCTTTCAAGCATGTTTAAGTTTTCTGATAACCCATACCCATTACGGAATAATGATTCAATGAAGAAATTAACAGTCCCAAGACCTAATATTGAGATGTACAAGCAATCTTTCTTATATTCTGGTTCAAATTTGTGGAATGATTTACCAACAACTTTTCATAATGTACCAAACAAAAATTTGTACAAAACAAAAATAAAGAATTTTCTACAATCACATTTCTAGATGTTATTTTAACTTAAATAAAACAGTTACCTTTGTATTGCATTATATGATAAAGAAAATTGATTGTATTGTTCTTATCATTATGTTCACTTCTATATTACAATTGTATTTTGCAATTTTTACTGAGGGCCTCAGGGAAGATTAGTTTTACAAACTAACTGAGCTACCCTCTTGAAATAAAGAATTTACTTACTTACTTACTTACTTACTTACTAAGCAAAGTTTGAATCTATCAGTTGCCCACTATCAAATTGCCCCTAAAATATGCTGTGGGCTACTATTATTGCAAGTTATGTAGTTCAACTTTTTGGTCTAATTGTTTGTTTGAAATTCAATTTTCTGCCTTTGTGTTGTTACAAAATTTATTGTTATCAATTGTCTTTGTAGACCTTAAAGCAAACCACAATGATAAATTTGAAACAGCAATCAATGATGCAGAACAAATCATAATTTTTTGGAAAATAATCACAAACAACAATGTATTAATTCCTTGCATTGTATCACATACAACTTTTTAACATTTTATATAAATTACCATGATTACATGTATGCACATGCGACTGCTAAGATGGTAAAACCCGTCCAGTTGTTCAAGTTGAACTTGTTGTCTATCGCTGATTTTCAAAACTAAGTTGTACCATAATATATTAATTTATAACTTAATTACAATAGTAATTGTGAATTACAACAGAGTGAAAACAAATTTAAAATGTACTACTAGTAACTTAAGACACCATAGTGAGGCCGTTGTGTTTAAGGAAGTTAGTCATCTATTTTTGATCACCTGCATGTTATGACTAAGGTTGCCATGGGCAGAGTGCTCAACTCCAACCTTATTTGACAAGGATTGCCTTTTTTCAGCCTAAGTTTGGGGAAATCCTGGTACTCTGGCCTCTTTTTGTGCCCAAATAAAACTGGTTGCCAATATATAGCTGGAGAATTGCTAGAAGTGGAAGAAAACCTCATTCAAAACTAAAGATCAAATTAGCCTGTTTTTGAACACTTTTGTTGAAAAAACTACGAAAATTAGGAAAAAATTTTTCAAGCTCATAAAAAGAGGAATTCTAGTATTTTTTTAATCCTATTGAAATCGGTTAAAAAGTAAAATATTGATCTAAATGGGAAAACAACAATGTGTCCCTTAACAGGTCTGTTAAATTTTGAAAACCATGTACAAAAATGAGAAAACTTAATTTATAAAATCCCTCATGAAAATGAAATAAAAATGTATATTTATCTCATAAAAGAAGCTTCATCCCCATACAATGGATCTTTAATAATTACACTAGAAATGCATAAAATTGCTTTATTGACGCATTTGTTTGCAAAGACAAAACAAGAAATATTAATATGTATGTTTCAAAAATGAGAATTTTTTAAAATCATACTTTACTTTGTTACATTACTTTTCCATAAAGGGGGAGCAAGTGAAAGATTTAATTTGAGTTAGATTGGTCATTTTGTGATGGAAGAGTTTATCAAATACTGGTAGATCTAAAATAAATGTAAAATTAAAAAAAAAAAGAAAAGGAAAAAAGTTGTAACCCAAATTTTGAAATAAAAAGGGTTGTAACCCAAATTTTGAAATAAAAAGGGTTGTAACCCTAATTTTTAACAGAAAAGGATTGTCATTGGAATTTGAGTTATTTGACAGTCAATGCAAATTAAAAGGTAATGATGAAATTCATCATGCAGGATTAAAATACTTTTCAAACCTTCTAAAAATTTTAAAAAGTTGCAAGTAAAGACTTTATGTATACAAAAAATCTAAAAAAGAAAATCTAAAAAAGAAATCTAAAAGACATCAGCAACCCCAAACAATATTGGGAACTTTTGAAAATCTAGATTGCATGTTCTGATAAAAAACTACATGTATACATTTTGTTTTTAACAGGAGATCAAGTACATGTAAAACTCTTTTATTACAGTTTTAAATACAAAATTGATGTACATGTAGTATTGATTGACACTAATTTGAATATAATCACTATATATATAGAGGGGCCTCGGTGGTCGAGTGGTCAAGGTAGTTTGTCTACTATTGATCACTTGGTCTGTCAACACAGAGATTGCGGGTTCAATTCTCACTGCAGGCAGGGTGTACTCGACTCCAATCTTAATTGACAAGGACAGCCAGTTTTCCTACCGCAGGTTAGGGGTTCTCTCCGGATACTCCGGCTTCCTCCCCCAATAAAAAACTGGACGCCATGAAATAGCTGAAAATTGCTGAAAGTGGTGTTAAAACCATATTCTAACAATAATAATAACTATATATATACTAGTATATTCCATTTAATGAAAGGTATGTTAAAAACTATGTAACAGAATTAAAATCCTAGAAAGCTTGATGGTATGGTTTGTGCTTTAGGGCTGGAACAGATTGAATTCCAATCAAATTTAAAATTAAAATTTAATATTTTACTTGCTCCCCCTTTTTTGCTATGTTGATGCATGAAGAGGGAAGCAAGTGAAAGATTTAATTTTAATTAGATTGAATTCCTGATATAGAAGTATAAATATTACAGCTATAGTTAAACTAATCTAATTTTGTCAGAGATATTACAATTGTACATTGTTTCAGCAAAGTTATAGATTTGCTTTCAATAGAAGACTAATACTGTAACACCAGAATGAAAATCAACTTTCCCATTTTCACTGTGATGTCCATTTACAGCATTCAACATCTGATAGCATATTAATTCTAAAAAATCTGGCTACAAATGAACTATCTGCTAAGTGGTGCATTTGATTCTGTTTTGCATCAAGGTCTGTTATGGGACTGGTATAACTAATTTGATTTATAGGTTCCTGGACTGTCGTACAACTGATTTATGATAGAGTTGGTGTATACATTTTATTATCATTTACTCATTAAAAATATGTTAAATTTTTATACACCTGTTTCTCAGCCAAGTTTGATAACCAGCCGAATCCCTTCAGCCACTTCAGAGTTATGGCCCATTTATTATTTATAAAAAAAAAAAATGTAAAATTGTCTTGTCTGCTCTCTATCTCAAACAGTTGATTGTCTGATCTTCATGAAACTTGGGGAAAATTTTTTCGGGCATAATATCTAGTTGGGTTATAAGGATAAATTATGAGCACAAAAAGTAGCATAATAACTAGGTCAGAAGCTTATTGATCAAATCAGGAGCCTACTGTGACTAAATTATAGGCCTGCTGCCCAGATCAGCCCAAAGCATGCACAGTATCCTACTTACTAAATTTGGGGCCTACTGACAGATCAAACCTAATCAGGAGCCTACTGTGACTAAATTATGGGCCTAATTACCAAATCAGGAGCCTACTGACCAGATCAGACCAAATCAAGAGCCTACTTACTAAATTTGGGGCCTACAGACTAGAAATGAAGTACTCATTAAACATTCCTAATATATTTACAGTACATGTAAAACAAATGTTTTCGTACAAGTACATTGTACATGTATACAATTGATAGCCATATCTTGCTTCAATTGCCGACTGCTAATTGAACCAAACTCAAAATACTGTATGTTGTTAAAAATATTCCCAATATTTTTTTGAAAAGTCAATTATTCAATTAACTAGATTTTGTAATGAACAATTTTTCAAGTTTTTAATAGCAATGTGCTAGAGTTAAATCATGATATAGATAACAGAAAGTTTTCTTTTACCCCAATATTTACAGTATGTAGTTCTACATCTCCTGGACTTTAATTACCCAATACATTGTACTGCTAATATCTCAAGGACCTTAATTACAAGATACTTTGTACTGCTAACATCTCCAGGATCTAAGTTACCTGATACATTGTACTGCTAATATCTTCAGGACCTTAATTACCATATACATTGTACTGCTAACATCTCCAGGACCTAAATTACCTGATACATTGTACTGCTGATATCTTCAGGACCTTAATTACCAGATACATTGTACTGCTAATATCTCCAGGACTTTAATTACCAGATACATTGTACTGCTAACATCTCCAGGACCTATATTACCTGATACATTGTACTGCTAACATCTCCAGGACTTTAATTACCTGATACATTGTACTGCTAACATCTCCAGGACCTAAATTACCTGATACATTGTACCTCTTATATCTTCAGGAACTTAATTACCAGATACATTGTACTGCTAACATCTCCAGGACCTAAATTACCTGATACATTGTACTGCTGATATCTTCAGGACCTTAATTACCAGATCCATTGTACTGCTAATATCTTCAGGACCTTAAATACCTGATACATTGTACTGCTAATATCTCCAGGACCTTAATTACAAGATACTTTGTACTGCTAACATCTCCAGGACCTTAATTACCTGCTACATTGTACTGCTAATATCTTCAGGACCTTAATTACCAGATCCATTGTACTGCTAATACTTCAGGACCTTAATTACAAGATACTTTGTACTGCTAACATCTCCAGGACCTAAATTACCTGATACATTGTACTGCTAGCCTCTCCAGGATCTAAATTACCTGATACATTGTACTGCTAGCATCTCCAGGACCTTGATTACCTGATACATTGTACTGCTAACATCTCCAGGACCTTAATTACCTGATACATTGTACTGCTAGAATCTCCAGGATCTAAGTTACCTGATACATTGTACTGCTAGCATCTCCAGGACCTTAATTACCTGATACATTGTACTGCTAGCATCTCCAGGACTATCATTACCTGATACATTGTACTGCTAACATCTCCAGGACCTTAATTACCTGATACATTGTACTGCTAATATCTTCAGGACCTTAATTACCATATACATTGTACTGCTAACATCTCCAGGACCTATATTACCTGATACATTGTACTGCTAACATCTCCAGGACTTTAATTACCTGATACATTGTATTGCTAACATCTCCAGGACCTAAATTACCTGATACATTGTACCTCTTATATCTTCAGGAACTTAATTACCAGATACATTGTACTGCTAACATCTCCAGGACCTAAATTACCTGATACATTGTACTGCTGATATCTTCAGGACCTTAATTACCAGATCCATTGTACTGCTAATATCTTCAGGACCTTAATTACCTGATACATTGTACTGCTAATATCTCCAGGACCTTAATTACAAGATACTTTGTACTGCTAACATCTCCAGGACCTTAATTACCTGCTACATTGTACTGCTAATATCTTCAGGACCTTAATTACCAGATCCATTGTACTGCTAATACTTCAGGACCTTAATTACAAGATACTTTGTACTGCTAACATCTCCAGGACCTAAATTACCTGATACACTGTACTGCTAGCATCTCCAGGATCTAAATTACCTGATACATTGTACTGCTAGCATCTCCAGGACCTTGATTACCTGATACATTGTACTGCTAACATCTCCAGGACCTTAATTACCTGATACATTGTACTGCTAGAATCTCCAGGATCTAAATTACCTGATACATTGTACTGCTAGCATCTCCAGGACCTTAATTACCTGATACATTGTACTGCTAGCATCTCCAGGACTATCATTACCTGATACATTGTACTGCTAACATCTCCAGGACCTTAATTACCTGATACATTGTACTGTTAGCATCTCCAGGACTATCATTACCTGATACATTGTACTGCTAGCATCTCCAGGACTGTCATTACCTGATACATTGTACTGCTAACATCTCCAGGACCTTAATTACCTGATACATTGTACTGCTAGCATCTCCAGGACCTTAATTACCTGATACATTGTACTGCTAGCATCTCCAGGACCTTAATTACCTGATACATTGTACTGCTAGCATCTCCAGGACTTTAATTACCTGATACATTGTACTGCTAACATCTCCAGGACCTTAATTACCTGATACATTGTACTGCTAGCATCTCCAGGACTATCATTTCCTGATACATTGTACTGCTAACATCTCCAGGACCTTAATTACCTGATACATTGTACTGCTAATATCTCCAGAACCTTAATTACCAGATACATTGTACTGCTAACATCTCCAGGACCTAAATTACCTGATCCATTGTACTGCTAACATCTCCAGGACTTTAATTACCTGATACTTTGTACTGCTGACATCTCCAGGACCTTAATTACCTGATACATTGTACTGCTAATATCTCCAGGACTTTAATTACCTGATACATTGTACTGCTAGCATCTCCAGGACTTTAATTACCTGATACATTGTACTGCTAACATCTCCAGGACCTTAATTACCTGATACATTGTACTGCTAACATCTCCAGGACTTTAATTACTTGATACATTGTACTGCTAACATCTCCAGGACTTTAATTACCAGATTCATTGTACTGCTAACATCTCCAGGACCTAAATTACCTGATACATTGTACTGCTAACATCTCCAGGACCTTAATTACCAGATACATTGTACTGATAACATCTCCAGGACCTAAATTACCTGATACATTGTACTGCTAGCATCTCCAGGATCTAAATTACCTGATACATAGTACCCCTAGCATCTCCAGGACCTTAATTACCTGATACATTGTACTGCTAGTATCTCCAGGACCATAATTACCTGATACATTGTACTGCTAGCATCTCCAGGACCTTAATTACCTGATACATTGTACTGCTAGCATCTCCAGGACTTTAATTACCTGATACATTGTACTGCTAACATCTCCAGGACCTTAATTACCTGATACATTGTACTGCTAGCATCTCCAGGACTATCATTACCTGATACATTGTACTGCTTACATCTCCAGGACCTTAATTACCTGTTACATTGTACTGCTAATATCTCCAGGACCTTAATTACCAGATACATTGTACTGCTAACATCTCCAGGACCTAAATTACCTGATACATTGTACTGCTAACATCTCCAGGACCTTAATTACCATATACATTGTATTGCTAACATCTCCAGGACCTTAATTACCATATATATTGTATTGCTAACATCTCCAGGACCTTAATTACCAGATACATTGTACTGCTAACATCTCCAGGACCTTAATTACCTGATACATTGTACTGCTAGCATCTCCAGGACCTTAATTACCATATACATTGTATTGCTAACATCTCCAGGACCTTAATTACCTGATACATTGTACTGCTAGCATCTCCAGGACCTTAATTACCATATACATTGTATTGCTAACATCTCCAGGACCTTAATTACCTGATACATTGTACTGCTAACATCTCCAGGACCTTAATTACCTGATACCTTGTACTGCTAATATCTCCAGGACCTTAATTATCTGATACATTGTACTACTAACATCTCCAGGACCTTAATTACCTGATACATTGTACTGCTAATATCTCCAGGACCTTAATTATCTGATACATTGTACTACTAACATCTCCAGGACCTTAATTATCTGATACATTGTACTACTAACATCTCCAGGACCTTAATTACCTGATACATTGTACTGCTAATATCTCCAGGATCTTAATTACCTGATACATTGTACTGCTAACATCTCCAGGACTTTAATTACCTGATACATTGTACTGCTAATATCTCCAGGACTTTAATTACCTGATACATTGTATTGCTAACATCTCCAGGACCTTAATTACCTGATACATTGTACTGCTAATATCTCCAGGACTTTAATTACCTGATACATTGATCTGCTAACATCTCCTACATTTAGGTTGGTATACATAGCTGAAGTTTTTTTGGTATGTTACATTTTTTTATTCTGAATGCATTTCATAACTAGTCTATGCTGTGTTACAGCAATATCCATTAATATGAAATTTGTTTAATCGATCGATGCAAATAAATTGCAGATTTATATTATAAAATATAAGTATGGCTGTTATTACATTAATCACTGTTTCTGTGAAGATTTTTGGAGCTAAGTTATGCCATCACCATTAAGTATGTACAGTAATAACGAATTCAATAATTAATAGAAATAATCGTTGTTACTTGTCCAAACATACAAATAGTTGACTGTAACTATAGCAACACTATCCATCATCTTTGCGCATGTTGCGTGTTTGGGGGTGTTTGAAGGGTGTAATATTGAAAAAAAGGAATGATCTTTTCACCATTTCTTTAACAGTTCACCATAAATATAACCAGTATTAATGTACCAAGTATACTAGGAGTATTCTATGGTGAATCCCATCATGCTCTTGTCTTTCATTCAAAAAATTTCCCCATTATATCTCCATCGGTTGAATTTTTTATGTGTTTATCCTTTTACTCTGAAAAGCTAGTTCAGTTTTTAGGAGAACCTTTAAAGCATCTATTTAGATTTAGAATTTTAAGAATTTATTCAAGAAAAGAAATGTTTAGACAAGAATCCTATTGGACTTGGAAAGAATGGTATGTTATATAATGTCTGATTTAAATGTGTACAGAAACCATGATTTTTATTCCTCTGTAACAGTTGGTATATTAATTACATATTTTTGTCACAATAATTCATTCTTTAACTTTCATTCTGTCTGTCAAACTTACTTGCATGATTTGTGCAGAAAATGGTTTTGTAAAACATTTTTGTTAGACTGGGTTTTTTCTTAAATCTAGAAAATTGCTGTTAATACTTGTGTATGAATTTCGACAAGACATTGTCAAATTTACGGTAGTAGAAGGATAAAAACATATGAGATGTGCAGACTCTGGTTTTCTGTGTTTTTCCACCATTAAGTATGGTGTTCGATATTGATAGTGTATTAACATCTTTCAAAGTTTTGTTTACTTCAGTGTGAGATTTAAGTATAGGATAAAAACACAAGTGTGCAGGTACTATTTGCCATTATAAGCATGTTTACACTAATAAATAATGGTAATAACAAAATACTGAACACTGATAATAACATATTTATTACACTGGCTTTTGTGTAAGTTATATTTATAGCACAGTCTTCCGAGTTAGACATGTGAAGCAAGAGAAAGTGTATTTGTCTAAAGAGGGAGGCGGTTCTATAAATTACTTTTAACATGAATAAGTCCGAAGATCCCACCCAGTATAATTGGTGATAAAGAAGGAGGGTGGTTTTTATTAAGATGCGACCAATATTCAACCAATCAAAAAAAAGGGCTGATATTTGAAGCTCGTGCTATCATCTTCCAGTGAAAATTGAAATAAAATTTGACATAATAAAGGAGAAGTTTTTCTGTGCATTATCGGTTCCTGTAACGTTGTGGTTGGTTATTGCATGGCTGTTTTTTCCTTGCATTTAACAGGCACACGTGGCCATTCATGCAATAATATCAAAGTTTTTTTATTTAGAGCATACATACTCATCATCTATTATTTATTCTTAAAAAAGATGAAAAAATTAATGTTAAATTATATTTTCTAACTTTTTAAAGATGCAATAAGAGTTCCTCCTGTTTTTATTGTTTGCATGATATGGAAGAGAACATATATTTATTTATAATTAAAATTTGAATTATATTTAGGTAATTTACACTGCAATACTATTGCAACACGTTGTTCATAATTGTTGCTATTAGAATTAATCATCCAATCTCCTTTAAAAAAAACTGAACAAATAGTCATTATCATGATTATAGCTGTGTCTGTTATATTGACTTTTCTTTGGTACCTACAAATCATTTCGGATTGATAGAACAGAGGAGGCAACACATGTTTTAATCTTGAAAATTATGACAAATGGAAAGATTCTCTAGTCATCAACAGTTACTGCCCTCAAATGATAATTTTTCTGATTTTATAGGAGCGGGTTTTGCTATTATCTGTAATACAATATTGATACATATAAACCATTAACAGCCAAAGGAATCGGTAAGATTTATTAATCAGAATGGCCAAAGGAATCAGTAAGATGTTAATGGTCAAAGAAATCGGTAAGATTTTAATGGCCAAAGGAATCAGTAAGATTTATAAATCGTAATGGCTAAAGGAATCAGTAAAATGTTAATGGCCAAAGGAATCAGTAAGATGTTAATGGCCAAAGGAATCAGTAAGATGTTAATGGCCAAAGGAATCAGTAAGATGTTAATGGCCAAAGGAATCAGTAAGATGTTAATGGCCAAAGGAATGAGTAAAATGTTAATGGCCAAAGGAATCAGTAAGATGTTAATGGCCAAAGGAATCAGTAAGATGTTAATGGCCAAAGGAATCAGTAAGATGTTAATGGCCAAAGAGATCAGTAAGATTGATAAATCATTATGACTAAAATTGTCAATTGGCTCCTTTGACTAGTAGAAGTTTATTGTCCTATAATTCTATTCGTGCTGTAATTTATTTAAATTAAGTGCTTTGATTGGATAAAAACACTTAAATGGCGTCTTCTCAGATAATTTATATATCAATATTTCCTCTGAGCGGACTATTTTCAGTATCCAAAGTAAACAAGATGGCGTCCTCCTAGCGTATCCAGGGAGAGGGGGGACCATGTTTTCTCTGCGCCAATGATTTCCAATTAAATCGATCGAGATTTCAAATAAAATATAATATAAATACAATTTAATGTTTTATTTTGTTTTTATCCTATCAGTATTTTACAGAACGGCGATTCCCTTGGTACTATGTTTTGCATATCCCTACGCTTTCCAGCCTAGGTACGTTTTGAGGTCTAGATGGGTTTCTGTAAATGTTTTTGCTGTTTTAAAAATCGCAACGATTATTTCACAGAATTATAAGGATTAAACACTGTGTTTTAGGAAATTATCAATGTGTAAACTCCGGCGACTCCCTCGCAAACTTGACATTTGTGAGTGAGTCGCCGGAGTTTACACATTGATAATTTCCTAAAACCCAGTGTTTAATCCTATATTAATCAGCAAATTTTCTGACTTGTTGTGTTGTATTTTAGTTGTTATTTTGAAAACTTGATATTACAGTTATTCTTAAGGTTCTTTTGCTATATTTTATTCCTTACATCTTCCTATTGTGAAGATTGCCCATTAATTTTCTTTCAAGACCCTCTGGTTTTAATTCTTAATCTTATTTTTAGCTCACTTTTAAATATAGGTTTAGCTCTTTGCTAATGCTATCACTTTTTGCCAAATTTCTGTCTGTAATGCTTACCTTCTATTATCTGTACCTTTTTACATAATTATCATCTTTTCTTAAACTACTTGTCCAATTGAATTCAAACTTTGCAGGAATGATGTTCTTAAGATTTTAATATTCCTAATTTTATCCTTATTGCTGAAACATTACCACTATTGCATATTCTTGTTTCTGATTCTAAATTCAAAGTCTTATCTGAAAGTGCATTACTTGGAACAAATGATATATGTATGGTTCTCGACACAGATTAGAGGTTTGGATATAAAACATGGCCAACATAGGCAATCATTGCTTCTATTTGATGAAATCTTTTTAAATTTTCTTGTGTGATAGTTGAAGTCCAAATGTTTTGTAACTTTTATCAATTCAAAGGCATAGCATTGCAATTGATATTGGTACGGCGGAATGCTAATCTACGCGATCCAATCTACCTTGCAGAGGTGGTTTTACGGCAGGGGGTAAATGGTGCAAAATCCTGCATTCTGGCGATTTTCTAGCACTTAATCTCAGGTCTTAAAAGATGTGTTTCATGAGCAATATTTTATTTATTTTAATTCTAAAAATTATTGGTACGGCATGCGGTACCTGCAAAAGTTATTGGTACGACAGAAGCCTTACCTGCTGTACTGGCTGCTACGCCTCTGAAATTATAAATATCAGATACTCAACAAAGGTTCCTTCTCTTATCTTGATCTGGCATTAAACAGATGCCAGTGACAACTCTTCTTTATGGCTGCATGATTTAAAAAAAATTGTCTCTGAGGTTTTGTTACTCATGGTACATATTTATGATTATATACTGGGTCCTTTAAAAAATATTCCTTATGTTTTCTTGGTCAGACAAATAACATGTCCACCATAAGACAATTCTTGTTCCTGTCTGAATTTTGCAATGTCTTTTTCTCAGAAACTACATGTCATCGTGAGTATCTTAAAAAATATTTCCAGGATAGTAGAACTAAATATAACTGGTTCTGACATCTGTACGGTTTAGGGTATTGGTTGAAGTATATGTATATGTTTTTAAGAATAACATTACTTGGAAACAGGCTAGCTGGTGAACACCACATGACATTTGATATAAATATTTTCTCTAAAATTCTAAAACCAGAACTTTGGGTAAATTGGTCTTCTTTTAAGGTGCAACCTCTTTCAAAGTAATGTAGCACATTCATAACCTCCACCTGAGATTAATGCCACTATACATACATGACATCTATGAATGCCACCACATAACATAGTTATCATTAATATGTTTTGCATCCATTTATGGTACATTCAGCTTGTGTTCAGCATACATTCAAAAAGCTAAAGATGTATTTAAGAGTTAAAACCATTTAGTGCACATAAGTAAACCTGTGTTGAAAATTAAGGTGTACATGATGTAACATGTAACAAATATAATGAATTATTAAGTTTATTTATTTTTTAGGGTGAAGGTGGCAGTAAGGGTCCGTCCCTTCAACCAAAGGTATGTGCACATAAGTTTGGAATCAAACATTTCTTACCCATCTTAGTACATGTAGTAAAGATGTAGTTTCAACATTTAAAGATTATGCTTTTATTAAATATTCTAAATGGTACAGGTAGGCTGCAGTAAGTTATAGATGTATAAAGAATAATGAATGTGAAACATCTACAACAATTAAAAATAATTGTATAAAAATGATATAACTAACAGAAATTGTAAAACATGTACATTAAGGTACTATAGCTGTCTCTTGGTAACATTAAGGTACTATAGCTGTCTCTTGGTTACATTAAGGTACTATAGCTGTCTCTTGGTTACATTAAGGTACTATAGCTGTCTCTTGGTTTTGTTCTAGGCCATGACAAATTTATATCTGTTGTACTAATCTGTTGTTTATGCTAAAAAGTAGACTTAGAGAGGGATGTTTTTATTTTGTAGGGAAAAGGATCGTACTGCAAAGCTTATAATAAAGATGCAAGATCAGATGACTATTATATATAACCCTGAGACTCCCAGTAAGTTTATTATTCATACTATGTAATATATTACAATGTACACATTTCTTTATGCAGAAAAAAGACATTTCTGGTACGTTACATTTTTCTCAGTTTAGTTATATTGAATTTATAATACTGAAAAATAATAAATAACATTAATGTTTGATTTAAGAAATGTATTAAATTTCTGACAGGTAATACAATATAAATATGGTTTGGGTCTGTTTACGCCTAATAAGCCATGAATTGGTTTGTGAATGATGAAAATATACCCAAGCCAGGTTATAGAGTACAACCTGTTCAGAAATTTTTAATATTCCTTATAATTTAATTTTAACTATAAATCTTTACAATTTTAATGGTGAAAACAATGATGACGTAGACAGTGTAAGAATAGGTCATGTGACTAATTATTGCAAGTTATATCGTATCAATATACAAACCAAATTAAATTATTGCTAAATAAAGCTGATCAAATCCATATTTTTCTTGGCTGGATCTCAACAATGTTTGTTTTTTATGGAGAAAATATTTAAAAAGTCTTCACAATTGTTAATCAGTAGAAAAAAAAATATATCAGCAGTTTTTGTAGTTAATATATAGATATACAGTATCATAAAATCAGGATGAGAATAACATTGATAATGTAATTAGAGAAAATTGTAAGCCTTCAATTGGTTAATGTAAATCAGAAGAAATTCCTAGATTTATAGCACTGACACAATTAAGATAAAGGTGTGACAAAATCATATATTGTTAGTAAATGTAAATGCTGTCACTGTTGAAAAATCAACGGTAAATGGTATATTATAAACTCTGTCAGGGACATTTTATTAGATGCTGCTAAGACTTCTATAAACTATAATATTCAAAAGACATGACAGGATTTAAGAAAAACAAATTTTGTCCGCCTTGAAAATTTTACAGGGGGGAATTTGTCCGCCTTGTAAATTCAACGAGGGGGATTTTGTCCGCCTATGCGAAATTACACAGAAGGGATTTTTTCCGGGGGGATTTTGTCCTACACTCATTTAATATGGGAATACTACCTGAGGCATGGAAAGTCAGTAATATTGGTAAATATTATATACAAGGATAAAGGCAGTGAATCAGAATACTACAGACCAATCACTTTATTGTATAGCGTTAAAAAAATGTTTACTTCAGTATATATAAATAATATAGATTATGTAATTGTTTGGATTTAACCTTTTTTGTGCCTATATAGCTTTTAAATGTTCAAAGAAACTTTTTCTTACATGACTATAACATAAATAGAAAATTCTTTAGTTATCAAACTATGAGAGCATCAAGTCTTGTATATCACATAGCAGTATCAAGTCAGATTATTTTGATTATGAAATTGGTGTAAGACAGTGTAAATCTCTTCCCTGTTTTAGTTAGATATTTAAAAAAAAATATTTTCATACTTTCTTTAAAAAAAAAGAGCAGATTGGTTTAGAAAGTTTATCAAAGGACATGAAACTGAGCTGCAAAGCAAGCTAACTTAAATTATTTCTTCTTCTCTATGCAGAGGGTACAGTCTTACTGGCTGGTAGTTAAGATTAACAAAACATTTTAAATAGCTTTGAATATTGCAATAAATGGCAACTCAGAATCAATACAGATGAAATAAAAAAATATGATCTTTACAAAAGGAGGCTGTCCTTAGGATGCGAAATTAAAAAAAAATAACCATGAAATGTATATTTTGCAAAATGTGTGTCCTTTTCTCCATCAAGGAAACACAATTTCCCTTTTGCACATTGTGTAATCTGCAAAGCTGATTATATTAAATTGTGCTCAACTGAAATCCTGCTATAACTAGTCCTAGTTGGAGAAAATATTGTACTTATAAAAAAATTCCAAATTAACTGAACAAATTCCTTTTTTAATTTTTCATTAAAAAGAAGAGATCAACACAAACTGTAAATGTTCTGTGCAACAAGTTTTAACGGCTATATCACTTTATTTTTTCAGATGAAGAACCTAAAAAGGTATGTCCATTTTTTTTTATTGTTCAATGTATTTTTAGTTGTGTTTGATAAATTGTTTATTACTTTAAAACTTTGTTTTGTAAAATACTTGTATCCTTTTATGCAGGAAATGATCACTATATAACAGGTGAAAACACAGTATCATATTATGTAGGAAATGATCACTGAAATAATAGATGACACCACAGTGTCAGATAATGTAGGAAACGAACACTGTTATAACAGGTGACAACACAGTATCATATTATGTAAGATATGATAACTAAATAACAGGTGACACCACAGTGTCATATTATGTAAGATATGATAACTAAAATAACAGGTGACACCACAGTGTCATATTATGTAAGATATGATAACTAAAATAACAGGTGACACCACAGTGTCCTTTATGAAGGAAACGATTACTGAAATAACATGTGACACCACAGTATCATTTTATGTAGGAAATGATCACTGAAATAACAGGTGACACCAGTGTCATATTATGTAGGAAAATGATTACTGAAATAACAGGTAACACCAGTATCATATTATGTAGGAAATGATCACTAAAATAACAGGTGACACCAGAGTGTCATATTATGTAAGATATGATAACTAAAAAAACAAGTGACACCACAGTGTCCTTTATGTAGGAAATGATCACTGAAATAACAGGTGACACCCACAGTGTCATATTATTTAAGATATGATAACTAAAATAACACATGACACCACAGTGTTCTTTTATGTAGGAAATGATCACTGAAATAACAGGTGACACCACAGTGTCATATTGGGTGCATTCCAGTTTGCCGTATCCCATAATGCCGATTCCCAGTTTTCTGCATCCAGTTTTCCGATTACATATTATTAAACCAATTAAGAACAATTGGTGTAAAAAGAATTGTATCGAGAGCTATGTGTTTTTAGGAAAATTAATTATATAAATTAAATAATTTAAGTGACATAAAAGGAATTATTGGCTTATAAAATTATAAAGTATCGGCTTAAGACATTCTTTGCTTTAAACATATATGATAAGCTGAGAAAAAACAAGTTACTGAACTTTACCGACAATTATGGGTGCTTAATTTAGGCAATCTTTCAAAATTATAAATTATCAGTTTGGGTCGTTATTGTTTTGAATTAATATAAAGAGCTAATACATGTAATTAGTGATTGAGAAAATTTCAAAAAGAATTGCATTTAAGTTATTGACCTTAAGCAAAATATTTTCTTTTATCATGGTAAAATATCAATGAATCGGCAAACTGGGAATCGGCTAATTGGACGCGGCAATCTGGGAATCGGCAATTTGGGATTCTGATAATTGGCACTTAACCGTCATATTATGTAGGAAATTATCACTGAAATAACACATGACACCACAGTGTCATATTATGTAGGAAATGATCACTGAAATAACTTGTTACACCACAATGTAATATTATTTAGGAAATGATCACTAAAATAACAGGTGACACCACAGTTTTATATTACATAGGATATGATCACTGAAATAACAGGTGACACCACAGTAATAAATTTACAAGGCAGACAAAATCCCCCCTGTAAAATTTTCAAGGCGGACAAAATCCCTCCCGAATATGATTTTTTAAAATGCATGTTTTTTTAAATGTTCACACCTTACAGTCTCCTACAGATAAACCTTAAAAAATGACCTTATATTTTACAAAAAAACCCCCAGATTTTTAATTACTTAATAATAATACTTTTGTCTCATTTGCAGTGCTAAATTGGTGGCTTGTTAATTAATATGTTTATGATCAAACGAATATCTCTTACTTGACCAAAACATTCTCTTATAGAAAATTGAAATGGGTATGGCTTTTACTAATAAGTTAAAATTTAGTAAAATAATCGTATAATTTAGTTCAATAACTTGAATTGTTTTTTCGGTAAATAATAATGAAAGGGATCAAATGGCGCGATTCCTTTATTAACACATGTCGTACAACACAAACCATATCGACTCGATGCGTTTCAGTGAAAGAAATAATAACCATGTTTTAATCTTTGTCTCATTCATCATTTCAAGTACCAAGGAAAAAACTATAAAACATGATGCACAATACTTATCGATATTACCATAATCCTATTCGGGAGGGATTTTGTCCGCCTTGAAAAATTTTCAGGGGGGATTTTGTCCGCCTTGTAAATTTAATTAGGGGGGTTTTGTCCGCCTATGCTAAATTACACCGAAGAGATTTTTACCGGGGGGGGGGGGGGGAATTTGTCCTTCACTAAGGAAATGATCACTAAAATAACAGATGACACCACAGTGTCATATTATGTAGGAAAATGATTACTGAAATAACAGGTGACACCACCGTATCATATTATGCAGGAAATGGATCACTGAAAATACAGGTGTCACCATAATATAATATTATGTAGGAAATGATCACTGAAACAACAGGTGTCACCACAGTTTCATATAATGTAGGCAATTATCACTAAAATAACAGGTGACACCACAGTGTTATATCATGTAGGAAAATGATCACTTAAACAACAGGTGACACCAGGGTATCATATTATGTAGGCAATAATCACTGAAAGAACAGGTGACACCACAGTGTCATATTATGTAGTAAATGATTACTGAAATAACAGGTGACACCACAGTGTCATATAATGTAGCAAATGATCACTGAAATAACATGTGACACCAAAGTGTCATATTATGTGAGATATGATCACTAAAATAACAGGTGTCACTGTGTAATATTATGTAGGAAATGATCACTAAAATAACAGGTGTCACCACAGTGTCATTTTATGTAGGAAAATGATTACTGAAATAACAGGTGACACCACAGTGTCATATAATGTAGCAAATGATCACTGAAATAACATGTGACACCACAGTGTTATATTATGTAAGATATGATCACTAAAATAACAGGTGTCACCACAGTGTAATATTATATAGGAAATAAACACTAAAATAACAGGTGTCACCACAGTGTCATTTTATGTAGGAAATGATCACTGATATAACAGGTGACACCACAGTGTCATTTTATGTAGGAAAATGATTACTGAAATAACAGGTGACACCACAGTGTAATATTATGTAGGAAAATAATTACTGAAATAACAGGTGACACCACAGTGTCATATAATGTAGCAAATGATCACTGAAATAACATGTGACACCACAGTGTTATATTATGTAAGATATGATCACTAAAATAACAGGTGTCACCACAGTGTAATATTATATAGGAAATAATCACTAAAATAACAGGTGACCCCACAGTGTTATATTATGTAGGAAAATGATCACTGAAACAACAGGTGACACCAGGGTATCATATTATGTAGGCAATGATCACTGAAATAACAGATGACACCACAGTATCATATTATGTAGGCAATGATCACTGAAATAACAGGTGACACCACAGTGTCATTTTATGTAGGAAAATGATTACTGAAATAACAGGTGACACCACAGTGTCATATAATGTAGCAAATGATCACTGAAATAACATGTGACACCACAGTGTTATATTATGTAAGATATGATCACTAAAATAACAGGTGTCACCACAGTGTAATATTATATAGGAAATAATCACTAAAATAACAGGTGACCCCACAGTGTTATATTATGTAGGAAAATGATCACTGAAACAACAGGTGATACCACAGTATCACATTATGTAGGCAATGATCACTGAAATAACAGGTGACACCACAGTGTCATTTTATGTAGGAAAATGATTACTGAAATAACAGGTGACACCACAGTGTCATATAATGTAGCAAATGATCACTGAAATAACATGTGACACCACAGTGTTATATTATGTAAGATATGATCACTAAAATAACAGGTGTCACCACAGTGTCATTATATGTAGGAAATGATCACTGAAAATGCAGGTGTCACCATAATATCATACTATTTAGGAAATGATCACTAAAACAACAGGTGTCACCACAGTGTCATATTATGTAGGAAATGATCACTAAAATAACAGTTGACACCAGTGTCATAGTATGTAGGAAATGATCACTGAAATAACAGGTGACACCTTTGTAATATTATGTAGGAAATGAGCACTAAAATAACAGGTGTCACCACTGTGTCATATTATGTAGGAAATCATCACTAAAATAACAGGTGTCACTACAGTGTCATATAATGTAGGAAATTAGCACTAAAATAACAGGTGTCACCATAATATCATATTATGTAGGAAATCATCACAAAAATAACAGGTGTCACTACAGTGTCATATTATGTAGGAAATGAGCACTAAAATAACAGGTGACACCAGTGTCATATTATGTAGGAAATGAGCACTAAAATAACAGGTGTCACCACAGTGTCATATTATGTAGGAAATGATCTGTGACATTTGATCTAATTAACTTTTAAGAGTAAAAAGTCTGCAAGATCATGTGTTTCAAAACTCTTAAAACCTTACCAAGTCACCTTATATCAGTCTTTAGGATTTTATGTTTAGTTTATTTTTAGTTTTATCTGTTTATTATTTGTGTCTTTCCTAATTCTTACAAGAGTACTTGTCCATTTAACTTTTGCTTTACTTGCTGTAATAATATCAACACAGGAACTAACTGTAACTCACAGTGAACCACAAATCTATTAAATATATAATGTAACTCACAGTGAAACCACAAATCTATCAAATATATACTGTAACTCACAGTGAAACCACAAATCTATCAAATATATACTGTAACTGACAGTGAAACCACAAATCTATCAATTATATACTGTAACTCACAGTGAAACCACAAATCTATCAATTATATATTGTAACTCACAGTGAAACCACAAATCTATCAATTATATACTGTAACTCACAGTGAAACCACAAATCTATCAATTATATACTGTAACTCACATTGAAACCACACATCTATCAATTATATACTGTAACTCACAGTGAAACCACACATCTATCAATTATATACTGTAACTCACAGTGAAACCACAAATCTATCAATTATATACTGTAACTCACAGTTAAACCACAGATCTATCAATTATATAATGTAACTCACATTGAAACCACACATCTATCAATTATGTACTGTAACTCACAGTGAAATCACACATCTATCAATTATATACTGTAACTCACATTGAAACCACAAATCTATCAAATATATACTGTAACTCACAGTGAAACCACAAATCTATCAAATATATACTGTAACTTACAGTGAAACCACACATCTATCAAATATATACTGTAACTTACAGTGAAACCACAAATCTATCAATTATATACTGTAACTCACAGTGAAACCACAGATCTATCAATTATATAATGTAACTCACATTGAAACCACAAATCTATCAAATATATACTGTAACTCACATTGAACCACAAATCTATCAATTATATATTGTAACTGACAGTGAAACCACAAATCTATCAATTATATACTGTAATTCACAGTGAAACCACACATCTATCAATTATACTGTAACTCACAGTGAAGCCACAAATCTATCAAATATATACTGTAACTCACATTGAAACCACAAATCTATCAAATATATACTGTAACTCACAGTGAAACCACAAATCTATCAAATATATACTGTAACTTACAGTGAAACCACACATCTATCAAATATATACTGTAACTTACAGTGAAACCACAAATCTATCAATTATATACTGTAACTCACAGTGAAACCACAAATCTATCAATTATATACTGTAACTCACATTGAAACCACACATCTATCAAATATATACTGTAACTTACAGTGAAACCACAAATCTATCAATTATATACTGTAACTCACAGTGAAACCACACCTCTATCAATTATATACTGTAACTCACATTGAAACCACACATCTATCAATTATATACTGTAACTCACAGTGAAACCACACATCTATCAATTATATACTGTAACTCACAGTGAAACCACACATCTATCAATTATATACTGTAACTCACAGTGAAACCACAGATCTATCAATTATATAATGTAACTCACATTGAAACCACAGATCTATCAATTATATAATGTAACTCACATTGAAACCACACATCTATCAATTATGTACTGTAACTCACAGTGAAATCACACATCTATCAATTATATACTGTAACTCACATTGAAACCACAAATCGATCAAATATATACTGTAACTCACAGTGAAACCACAAATCTATCAAATATATACTGTAACTTACAGTGAAACCACACATCTATCAAATATATACTGTAACTTACAGTGAAACCACAAATCTATCAATTATATACTGTAACTCACAGTGAAACCACAAATCTATCAAATATATACTGTAACTGACAGTGAAAGCACAAATCTATCAAATATATACTGTAACCCACAGTGAAACTACAAATCTATCAAATATATACTGTAACTCACAGTGAAACCACAAATCTATCAAATATATACTGTAACTTACAGTGAAACCACACATCTATCAAATATATACTGTAACTTACAGTGAAACCACAAATCTATCAATTATATACTGTAACTCAAAGTGAAACCACAAATCTATCAAATATATACTGTAACTTACAGTGAAACCACACATCTATCAAATATATACTGTAACTTACAGTGAAACCACACATCTATCAAATATATACTGTAACTTACAGTGGAACCACAAATCTATCAATTATATACTGTAACTCACAGTGAAACCACAAATCTATCAAATATATACTGTAACTCAAAGTGAAACCACAAAGCTATCAAATACATACTGTAACTCACAGTGAAATCACAAATCTATCAATTATATACTGTAACTCAAAGTGAAACCACAAATCTATCAAATATATACTGTAACTTACAGTGAAACCACAAATCTATCAATTATATACTGTAACTCACAGTGAAACCACAAATCTATCAAATATATACTGTAACTTACAGTGAAACCACAAATCTATCAATTATATACTGTAACCCAAAGTGAAACCACAAATCTATCAAATACATACTGTAACACATAGTGAAACCACAAATCTATCAAATATATACTGTAACTCACAGTGAAACCACAAATCTATCAAATATATACTGTAACTTACAGTGAAACCACACATCTATCAAATATATACTGTAACTTACAGTGAAACCACAAATCTATCAATTATATACTGTAACTCACAGTTGAACCACAAATCTATCAATTATATACTGTAACTCACATTGAAACCACACATCTATCAAATATATACTGTAACTCACAGTGAAACCACAAATCTATCAATTATATACTGTAACTCACAGTGAAACCACACATCTATCAATTATATACTGTAACTCACATTGAAACCACACATATATCAATTATATACTGTAACTCACAGTGAAACCACACATCTATCAATTATATACTGTAACTCACAGTGAAACCACAAATCTATCAATTATATACTGTAACTCACAGTGAAACCACAGATCTATCAATTATATAATGTAACTCACATTGAAACCACACATCTATCAATTATGTACTGTAACTCACAGTGAAATCACACATCTATCAATTATATACTGTAACTCACATTGAAACCACAAATCTATCAAATATATACTGTAACTCACAGTGAAACCACAAATCTATCAAATATATACTGTAACTTACAATGAAACCACACATCTATCAAATATATACTGTAACTTACAGTGAAACCACAAATCTATCAATTATATACTGTAACTTACAGTGAAACCACAAATCTATCAATTATATACTGTAACTCACAGTGAAACTACAAATCTATCAAATATATACTGTAACTCACAGTGAAACCACAAATCTATCAAATATATACTGTAACTTACAGTGAAACCACACATCTATCAAATATATACTGTAACTTACAGTGAAACCACACATCTATCAAATATATACTGTAACTTACAGTGAAACCACAAATCTATCAAATATATACCGTAACTCAAAGTGAAACCACAAAGCTATCAAATACATACTGTAACTCACAGTGAAATCACAAATCTATCAATTATATACTGTAACTCACGGTGAAACCACAAATCTATCAAATATATACTGTAACTCACAGTGAAACCACACATCTATCAAATATATACTGTAACTTACAGTGAAACCACAAATCTATCAATTATATACTGTAACTCACAGTGAAACCACAAATCTATCAAATATATACTGTAACTTACAGTGAAACCACAAATCTATCAATTATATACTGTAACTCAAAGTGAAACCACAAATCTATCAAATACATACTGTAACACATAGTGAAACCACAAATCTCTGTAACTCGGTTTAGTGCCAATTTGCCGAATCCCAAATTGCAGATTCCCAGATTGCCGCGTCCAATTAGCCGATTCCCAGTTTGCCGAATCATTAATATTTTACCATTAAAGAAAATATTTTTTTTAAGTTCAATAACTTAAATGCAATTCTTTTTAAAATTTATTATGTTAAATTTTCTCAATCACTAATTATTTAATATTAATTCAAAACAATAACGGCCAAAGCTGATAATTTATTATTGTGAAAGCTTGCCCAAATTAAGGTATCCGACCCATAATGGACCACGTGATCATATTTGGTGTCCTGGATGTCAATTGTTTGTCAATGGAGCAGACCTCGGTAATGTTCGGCAAACATCGGAAATACTATTTGAGCAACTAACTTTTTGTCCTCAAAACTGTTAACTTTGACTCAAAGTACAACAATATATTTAATTGGTATTATTAATTAATAATATATTGATTAAATAAAGCTGCATTTCTTGGTCTAAAAATAAAATTAAACGGTGACTTCAATTATGGGTCAGACACCTTAAGCACCGATAATTGTCGGTAAAGTTCAGTAACTTAATTTTTCTCAGCTTATCATATTTGTTTACCGAAACAGATACTTTATAATTTTATAAGCCGATAATTCCTTTTATGTCACTTAAATTATTTAATTTATATAATTATTTTCCTAGCTCTCAATACAATTCTTTTTACAACATTTGGATTGTTCTTAATTGGTTTAATAATATGTAATCGGCAAACTGGGAATCTGCAAATTGGAAGCGGCAATCTGGGAATCGGCAATTTGGGATTCTGCAAACTGGAATGCACCCTGTAACTCACAGTGAAACCACAAATCTATCAAATATATACTGTAACTCACAGTGAAACCACAAATCTATCAAATATAAAATAAGAATAAGGAAGGATAATCAAGTAAAATAGCTTTTACTTGAAAACTTGGGTTAACCATTATAATGCAGTAATATATAGTAATTTATAAAATATTAGAAGTGTTAAATGTAGATGTGTGGGACAAAATTATTTACTAGTAATTTTGTTTCAAAGAAGAAAGTGTTTATTTCTAGGTGTATAATCACTAAGAAAACTAAAATTTTTTTAATTTGCTGTTTTTCTGCCAAAGGTCAGTGGTTCTCAAATCCTCCCACAGTAAAAACTGGACATGTGATATACATGTAGCAAAAAAATTGCTGAAGGATCTATACATGTACATTGACCTCGAAGGCTCCAGATTAAAAATATTACCATTATTCCTTAGGTAATTTATATTCATTCTTCAAAAAAAGATTTAAAAGTTTTAAAATGTTGGTTTTATTGCATGCTTCCTTTTAAGTTAATTATATGTTACCATTTTAATTAACTACGACGGTTAACTATTGTTCTTCTGCAGCATTCATCACATAACAACTGACCACGCCCCCACAAACTGCAAATTAATGTTCTCTAGATATGGATTTTAACAACAGTTTCTGTTATATTATTACATTGTATTGAAATATGTTTCTATACAGCTGACCTTTTTTTCTTCTTTCAGTTCTCTTTTGACTACTCCTACTGGTAAGTAATAATTATACACTATATAGTCAGCACATGATCACAACATGGTAAACACACAGCTATTCTATTAATGCTTGTCTCCCCAATTACAAACACTCATCTCTACCATGTGGAATGTCACCTCACTGGGTACCCCCGCTTCTTGCCCCAATAAAACTATTATATAACTGTACTGAAATACTAGTATGTGTTAAACGCCATTTAAGCAAATACCATAACAAGCCATAGATTGCATTTACATATTGTCCCCACGCCTTTCTTGGACCAGAAAATTGAGTAAAAAATTCTTATATGCATGTACCATCCACATGTACATGTTTTCACAAAACATCTCAAGATGAAGATATCAGAGTCCGACTTGTTTTTGTCTCGCCTGCGACGAAAGTCGCTGGAGGCGAGACATATGTATGGGAATCCGGCGGCGGCGGCGGCGGCGGCGGCGGCGGCGGCGGCGGCGGCGTAAACACTTGACATCTTGCTTCATATCTTTGTAAGCCCAAGCCCTAGGTCCATCAAATTTGGTTCAGAGGTAGCTTATGATGAGTACTTGCCAGTCAGTCACCTGTCACCTGACCTTGACCTCAATTTCACGGTCCAGCGACTACGTTAAAGTTTTTGGGTTACGACAGTTCCTCTGTAACTACGCATGGTAGGATGACAATATTTGGTGTATAGGTTGCTGATGACTAGTACATGACTGTCTGGTAGGTGTCACCTGACCTTGACCTCAATTTCACGGTCCAGCGACTACGTTAAAGTTTTTGGGTTACGACAGTTCCTCTGTAACTACGCATGGTAGGATGACAATATTTGGTGTATAGGTTGCTGATGACTAGTACATGACTGTCTGGTAGGTGTCACCTGACCTTGACCTCAATTTCACGGTCCAGCGACTACGTTAAAGTTTTTGGGTTACGACAGTTCCTCTGTAACTACACATGGTAGGATGACAATATTTGGTGTATAGGTTGCTGATGACTAGTACATGACTGTCTGGTAGGTGTCACCTGACCTTGACCTCAATTTCACGGTCCAGCGACTACGTTAAAGTTTTTGGGTTACGACAGTTCCTCTGTAACTACGCATGGTAGGATGACAATATTTGGTGTATAGGTTGCTGATGACTAGTACATGACTGTCTGGTAGGTGTCACCTGACCTTGACCTCAATTTCACGGTCCAGCGACTACGTTAAAGTTTTTGGGTTACGACAGTTCCTCTGTAACTACGCATGGTAGGATGACAATATTTGGTGTATAGGTTGCTGATGACTAGTACATGACTGTCTGGTAGGTGTCACCTGACCTTGACCTCAATTTCACGGTCCAGCGACTACGTTAAAGTTTTGGGGTTACGACAGTTCCTCTGTAACTACGCATGGTAGGATGATAATATTTGGTGTATAGGTTGCTGATGAATAGTACATGACTGTCTGGTAGGTTCCACCTGACCTTGACCTCAATTTCACGGTCCAGTGACTACGTTAAAATTTTTGGGTTACGGCTGTTCCCCTGTAACTATGCAGGGTATGGTGACAATATTTTGTATACAGGCCGCTGCTGATATTTAATGCTATTTACATAATGCTTATGACGAAATTTATTTTCGTTACTGATGTGGAATTCAGGCGAGACGTTTTTCTGTGTCCACACTTGTTTAAAAAGTTTTTACTGTAATATGTTATTTGTTCGTTCCTGAAATATCATTTATGTTTATAGTTTTATTTATTTCTTGCAATTGTAATAAATAAAATAAAAAAAAGTGCATTGTCATATTGTCCATTTTGATTGTTGTTAAAACGAATACTAACACAATTAGCCTGAAACTTCTTTATTATAAGGTGATATGTTGTCTATACAACAAAGTAAAGGGAAGCGACATTATTTTGATGAACATCCAAGAGACATTTTCATTATGTAAAAATGTCATCTGTGTTTGCATGGTCATCAAGGGTATTCAAAAAAAATTTAAGTCACAAGAAAAAAAAGTCACAGGAAAAAAAGTCTCAATTAATAAGTTGTATTGGTATTGAATTATTTTAAATGTTTTTTGCAAAATGTATGTTCTTGTGTATAACAAAGTAAAATAAATATTTAAAAACATTTAATTTTAAAATATATATCATTATAAATGAACACAATTTTATCATATGAAGGAATACTAAGCAATTCATAGGACAGTAATTGGTCACACATGTTCATTTTTCACTACAAATTATTTAAATAAATAAATCACTAAAATTTTGAAGCCATATTTTTGGCTTGGATCTATGTATATTTAAAAAAATATTTGTATCATTGTTTATCTTATACTTTTCTTTGGTATATATATTTTTAACTGTTAAAGCAACAGTAATGTGTTTTTACTAAAATATTTTCTCGATTTTGATGGACTTGACATACAGTTTTTATGACTGGTATTAAATAACTAATAAGTAATAAAATAAACAAGTTTTACATAAAAATATAACTATAATTATAATACACATAAAAATATCTTCATATTATGACAACATATGTGACCAAGACAACTTATTAATTGTGACTTTTTTTCTTGTGACCTTTTTTCCTGTGACTTTTTTTCCTATCAAAACTGTGACTTTCTTTCCTGTGACTTTTTTCCTGTGACTTTCTTTCCGTTTACCCTTCAAACAAGACACAACATCATCTGTGTCTGCATGGTCATCACCTAAAGTCTTCAAACAAGACACAACATCATCTGTGTCCGCATGGACATCACCTAAGGTCTTCAAACAAGACACAACATCATCTGTGTCCGCATGGACATCACCTAAGGTCTTCAAACAAGACACAACATCATCTGTGTCCGCATGGACATCACCTAAGGTCTTCAAACAAGACACAACATCATCTGTGTCCACATGGACATCACCTAAGGTCTTCAAACAAGACACAACATCATCTGTGTCTGCATGGACATCACCTAAGGTCTTCAAACAAGACACAACATCATCTGTGTCCGCATGGACATCACCTAAGGTCTTCAAACAAGACACATCATCTGTGTCCGCATGGACATCACCTAAGGTCTTCAAACAAGACACAACATCATCTGTGTCCACATGGAGATCACCTAAGGTCTTCAAACAAGACACAACATCATCTGTGTCCACATGGACATCACCTAAGGTCTTCAAACAAGACACATCATCTGTGTCCGCATGGACATCACCTAAGGTCTTCAAACAAGACACAACATCATCTGTTTCCGCATGGACATCACCTAAGGTCTTCAAACAAGACACAACATCATCTGTGTCCGCATGGACATCACCTAAGGTCTTCAAACAAGACACAACATCATCCGTGTCCACATGGACATCACCTAAGGTCTTCTAACAAGACACAACATCATCTGTGTCCTCATGGACATCACCTAAGGTCTTCAAACAAGACACAACATCATCTGTGTCCGCATGGACATCACCTAAGGTCTTCAAACAAGACACAACATCATCTGTTTCCGCATGGACATCACCTAAGGTCTTCAAACAAGACACAACATCATCTGTGTCCGCATGGACATCACCTAAGGTCTTCAAACAAGACACAACATCATCTGTGTCCACATGGACATCACCTAAGGTCTTCTAACAAGACACAACATCATCTGTGTCCTCATGGACATCACCTAAGGTCTTCAAACAAGACACAACATCATCTGTGTCCGCATGGACATCACCTAAGGTCTTCAAACAAGACACATCATCTGTGTCCGCATGGACATCACCTAAGGTCTTCAAACAAGACACAACATCATCTGTGTCCACATGGAGATCACCTAAGGTCTTCAAACAAGACACATCATCTGTGTCCGCATGGACATCACCTAAGGTCTTCAAACAAGACACAACATCATCTGTGTCCGCATGGACATCACCTGAGGTCTTCAAACAAGACACAACATCATCTGTGTCTGCATGGACATCACCTAAGGTCTTCAAACAAGACACATCATCTGTGTCCGCATGGACATCACCTAAGGTCTTCAAACAAGACACATCATCTGTGTCCGCATGGACATCACCTAAGGTCTTCAAACAAGACACAACATCATCTGTCCACATGGAGATCACCTAAGGTCTTCAAACAAGACACAACATCATCTGTGTCCACATGGACATCACCTAAGGTCTTCAAACAAGACACATCATCTGTGTCCGCATGGACATCACCTAAGGTCTTCAAACAAGACACAACATCATCTGTTTCCGCATGGACATCACCTGAGGTCTTCAAACAAGACACAACATCATCTGTGTCTGCATGGACATCACCTAAGGTCTTCAAACAAGACACATCATCTGTGTCCGCATGGACATCACCTAAGGTCTTCAAACAAGACACATCATCTGTGTCCACATGGACATCACCTAAGGTCTTCAAACAAGACACATCATCTGTGTCCACATGGACATCACCTAAGGTCTTCAAACAAGACACAACATCATCTGTGTCCACATGGACATCACCTAAGGTCTTCAAACAAGACACATCATCTGTGTCCACATGGACATCACCAAAGGTCTTCAAACAAGACACAACATCATCTGTGTCCACATGGACATCACCTCAGGTCTTCAAACAAGACACAACATCTGTGTCCACATGGACATCACCTAAGGTCTTCAAACAAGACACAACATCATCTGTGTCCACATGGACATCACCTAAGGTCTTCAAACAAGACACAACATCATCTGTGTCCGCATGGACATCACCTAAGGTCTTCAAACAAGACACATCATCTGTGTCCGCATGGACATCACCTAAGGTCTTCAAACAAGACACAACATCATCTGTGTCCGCATGGACATCACCTAAGGTCTTCAAACAAGACACAACATCATCTGTGTCCACATGGACATCACCTAAGGTCTTTAAACAAGACACATCATCTGTGTCCGCATGGACATCACCTAAGGTCTTCAAACAAGACACAACATCATCTGTGTCCACATGGACATCACCTAAGGTCTTCAAACAAGACACATCATCTGTGTCCGCATGGACATTACCTTAAGTCTTAAAACAAGACACAGCATCATCTGTGTCCGCATGGACATCACCTCAGGTCTTCAAACAAGACACAACATCATCTGTGTCCGCATGGACATCACCTCAGGTCTTCAAACAAGACACAACATCATCTGTGTCCACATGGACATCACCTAAGGTCTTCAAACAAGGCACAACATCATCTGTGTCCACATGGAGATCACCTAAGGTCTTCAAACAAGGCACAACATCATCTGTGTCCACATGGACATCACCTAAGGTCTTCAAACAAGACACAACATCATCTGTGTCCACATGGACATCACCTCAGGTCTTCAAACAAGACACAACATCATCTGTGTCCGCATGGACATCACCTAAGGTCTTCAAACAAGACACATCATCTGTGTCCACATGGACATCACCTAAGGTCTTCAAACAAGACACAACATCATCTGTGTCCGCATGGACATCACCTAAGGTCTTAAAAAAAAGCTAATTAATAATACCAAATCTTCTGAATGATATACTTTTATTGCAGTGCCACAGCTGCTTTATAGTTATTATGGGACATAGGGATCATTTTTTTTTAAAAAGTTTTCAGGTACATGCATTATTGAAATTAATTATTAAGACACAATTAATCTGTTAGAATTTTGTTAACACATTGCTCCTTTGTTGGTAAGTATGGTGGAAGGTTAGAGTTTATTGATCATTTTAAAACAATCAACTGGATTGTAGGGCCTCAATTTCACTTTAGTAATGATGACAATAATATGCACAAAAATATATTTTAACAAATTATGTCTCATCAGTGCAGATAGAAATATGCATCCGTAAAGTGTATATCTCTTATCTTCAGGTGGTCATGTGCTGCTGGAACAGCTTTTTTTTTCTCCAAATGATTTGTTATTGGAAAGACTCACATCTAAGTAATTTAAGGGCAGAAGACCAGATCTGTAGATATGACACAGGGTTTTCAATATGAGTTCCCATATCATTCCAAGTTTAGATTAAACTTAATGAGTAGAGGAATGAAATGTGACCTGATTGTGAAAACCTGTGTCATAATATTTTTATCATACATTTTAAGCCAAGACCTATTACTTTATTTAGGATTTCACTTTTATGCCATTTTCTTTATCAATCTTTTCATCACTCTCCATTTTTCTTTTGTGTTTATATTTTTCATTACATCAACAAACTTGTCAGTATCCTAGCTCTACTTATGAGACAACATATCAATCAGCCATTGTATGGATATTGTTTACCCACAGATGATATTTTAGTCACAGACGGTAATTATTGTGAGCATGTCAGGCCAATATATGCATATCATGTCCTCTGTCAAGCATGCAACAACTTGATATGCATATCGGGTCCTCTGACAAAATATAACGGGACACTTAAGCCTTTTTCATACAGACAAAATCATCTGTATCAAGACTAAAATGGATAAAATAAAATACCTGCTGGATAGATAAGTTATATTGTTGTCATAATACTTAGATGTCTGTTTTTATGCTATAAGTACTATTATAATACAATAAATTATTTATGTAAGTGGGATTGGTAGTAACAAAATTAAGTATATTTACATTATAATCATATGTAGATAAATATTAAATAGACCACCTCAGGTAAAACTTAATGTATCATGACATCAATATTTACTGTTTGTTTTGACTTCATCAGTATTGTTCTACACGATTAATTAGTGTAAGCTGCTGATCATAGAAATTTACTCTCTGTCCATGTAATGGGTGTTGTGATTTTACTCTGTGGCCATGTCATGGTATATCTGTTGTCATATTACTCTCTGTCTATGTATGTCATGGTATATCTGTTGTCATATTACTCTCTGTCCATGTATGTCATGGTATATCTGTTGTCATATTACTCTCTGTCAATGTATGTCATGGTATATCTGTGTCATATTACTCTCTGTCCATGTATGTCATGGTATATCTGTTGTCATATTACTCTCTGTCCATGTATGTCATGGTATATCTGTTGTCATATTACTCTCTGTCCATGTATGTCATGATATATCTGTTGTCATATTACTCTCTGTCCATGTTTGTCATGGTATATATGTGTCATATTACTCTGTCCATCTATGTCATGGTATATCTGTTGTCATATTACTCTTTCCATCTATGTCATGGTATATCTGTTGTCATATTACTCTCTGTCCATGTTTGTCATGGTATATATGTGTCATATTACTCTCTGCCATGTATGTCATGGTATATCTGTGTCATATTACTCTCTGTCCATTCATGTCATGATATATCTGTTGTCATATTACTCTCTGTCCATGTATGTCATGGTATATCTGTGTCATATTACTCTCTGTCCATGTATGTCATGGTATATCTGTTTCATATTACTCTTTGTCCATGCATGTCATGGTATATCTGTTGTCATATTACTCTCTGTCCATGCATGTCATGGTATATCTGTTGTCATATTAATCTCTGTCCATGCATGTCATGATATATCTGTTGTCATATTACTCTCTGTCAATCTATGTCATGGTATATCTGTTGTCATATTACTCTCTGTCCATGTATGTCATGGTATATCTGTTGTCATATTACTCTCTGTCCATGTATGTCATGGTATATCTGTTGTCATATTACTCTCTGTCCATGTATGTCATGGTATATCTGTGTCATATTACTCTCTGTCCATGGATGTCATGGTATATCTGTTGTCATATTACTCTCTGTCCATGCATGTCATGGTGTATCTGTTGTCATATTACTCTCTGTCCATGTATGTCATGGTATATCTGTTGTCATATTACTCTTTCCATCTATGTCATGGTATATCTGTTGTCATATTACTCTCTGTCCATGCATGTCATAGTATATCTGTGTCATATTACTCTCTGTCCATGTATGTCATAGTATATCTGTTGTCATATTACTCTCTGCCATGCATGTCATGGTATATCTGTTGTCATATTCCTCTCTGCCATGCATGTCATGGTATATCTGTTGTCATATTACTCTCTGTCCATCTATGTCATGGTGTATCTGTTGTCATATTACTCTCTGTCCATGTATGTCATAGTATATCTGTTGTCATATTACTCTCTGTCCATCTATGTCATGGTATATCTGTTGTCATATTACTCTCTGTCCATGCGTATCATGGTATATCTGTTGTCATATTACTCTCTGTCCATGTATGTCATGGTATATCTGTGTCATATTACTCTCTGTCCATGTATGTCATGGTATATCTGTTGTCATATTACTCTGTCCATGTTTGTCATGGTATATCTGTGTCATATTACTCTCTGCCCATGCATGTCATGGTATATCTGTTTTCATATTACTCTCTGTCCATCTATGTCATGGTATATCTGTGTCATATTACTCTCTGTCCATGTATGTCATAGTATATCTGTTGTCATATTACTCTCTGTCCATGCATGTCATGATATATCTGTTGTCATATTACTCTCTGTCAATCTATGTCATGGTATATCTGTTGTCACATTACTCTCTGTCCATCTATGTCATGGTATATCTGTTGTCATATTACTCTCTGTCCATGCATGTCATGGTATATCTGTTGTCATATTACTCTCTGTCCATGTATGTCATGGTATATCTGTTGTCATATTACTCTCTGCCATGCATGTCATGATATATCTGTTGTCATATTACTCTCTGTCCATGCATGTCATGGTATATCTGTGTCATATTACTCTCTGTCCATGTATGTCATGGTATATCTGTGTCATATTACTCTCTGTCAATGTATGTCATGGTATATCTGTGTCATATTACTCTCTGTCCATGTATGTCATGATATATCTGTTGTCATATTACTCTCTGTCCATGTATGTCATGGTATATCTGTGTCATATTACTCTCTGTCCATGTATGTCATGATATATCTGTTGTCATATTACTCTCTGTCCATGTATGTCATGGTATATCTGTTGTCATATTATTCTCTGTCCATGTATGTCATGGTATATCTGTTGTCATATTACTCTCTGTCAATGTATGTCATGGTATATCTGTGTCATATTACTCTCTGTCCATGTAAGTCATGATATATCTTGTTTGTTTCATTATACAAAGAAATATATTCTATTATTTCTATTTTCACAGTATATCACAGTTTAAATTACACCAAGATGAAAACCTTTAATGCATTTTTACAATTCTATAATCTTTGTAACAAAAGGTTTCACATTATGTTATTTAAGCTCACCTGGACCGAAGGTCCATGTGAGCTTTTGCCATCACTTGGCGTCCGTTGTCTGTCAAACTTGGTCACAATCAACCTTAGGGTTCCTAGTTTCAAGTTTGTACCCAGGGTGTTGATCAACAGACAAATATGGCCACTGTTACTAAAAACAGAACTTGGGGGTCAACACAGGTTTTTGATCATTATCTCAAAAATTATAATAGCTATAGAGAAAACTGTTACTTCAAATTGATGAGCACATTAAGGTCTACAATAGTTGCTATTAGTGTGAAGTTGTGTCTTGGCTTCTTGTACGAGTTATTGCCCTTTATTGACGATTTTTGACAAATTTTTGGTATTTACAATATAACCTGAAAACTATATGAGGTACAGTGAAACTGTAAATGGCAAAAATTATCAGCAATAAAAGCCCTACAATTCATTTGATTGGTCTGAAATAGTAAAATGACTCCTTATATGACTAAACATTTCTTCAAAAATTTTAGTTAAATACAATAACTCCTATAAGGTGCCATCAGACAATTTTTTATGAAATTTTTCGTTTTTGACCTGTAACTTGAAAACTATAGCAGCTAGATTGAAACTGTAAAATGCACAAATGATCAGCAATAAAGGCCCTACAATTCACTTGATTGGTTTGAAATTGTCAGACAACTCCTTAAATAAGTGATTGCGCATAAATGACAATTTTTTATGAAATTTTTCTTTTTTGTCGTGTAACTTAAAAACTGTAACAGCTAGAGTGAAACTGTTTATATCAAAAATGATCAGCAATACAAGCCCTACAAATTACTATAAAGTCTGAAATTGTCAGATGACTTCTTATAGTAGTTATTACCCTTAAATTGCAATTTTTTATGAAATTTTCCGTTTTTGTCCTGTAACTAAAAAACCATAACAGCTAGAGTGAAATTATAAATTGCAAAAATGATCAGCATTAAAAGCCCTACAATTCACTTAATTGGTCTGAAATTGTCAGATGACTCCTTATAGGGATTATTGCCCTTAAATGACAATTTTGTTATGAAATTTTCCATTTTGGTCCTGTAACTTGAAAACTATATATAGCAGCTAGATTGAAACTGTAAATTGCACAAATTATCAGCAATAGAAGCCCTACAAATGATTGCTTAGTCCAGAATTGCATGATGACTCTTTTGCCCTTTCATTATGAATTTGGACAAATGAACAGTTTTTGAATTATAAATTAGTCTATAACACATCTTAGTAGAGTAAAACTGTAAATTTCTAAAGTACTCTAAAGGACAATGCCTACAAACCATTTGATTTTCAGAAATTGTCTGATGGCACCTTATAGGAGTTATTGTATTTAACTAAAATTTTTGAAGAAATGTTTAGTTTTTGCACAGTAACTTAAAAGCTATAACAACTAGACTGAAACTGTTAATTTCAAAAATTTAAATATAGTTGAAGTCATTTGGATTCCATGTGAGCCATTATAGGCTCCTGGGAGCCTCTAGTTTTATCAAGACAATAGAATAGTAATTGACACTATGTAGCTATGAAAACAAGCAAATATAATTTTATATACAGATATCATGATCTGCCTAGCTGATTTGTTCTCTGTTGTAATTATCTAACAAGCATTTGCTAAATTAAACATGTGATTTACATGTATCTTTTAAACAAGCTAGATCAACAGACACTTTGATTGTCAATTTGTTATGTTCAGTAATTTCAAACTATAAAGGACATGTTCCTTTGAAGTCATTTTATTACAGACAGCTATTTTAGTTTTATAATTAGGTACATTGATATCTATTTATAATTTATCTGAATATATAAGTGACAGCAGCCTATTTGTTTAGGGATTAATGTTATATCAAATGAAACTAAAAGCCTTGGAATGCGTAAAAATTGGTCCATTTCAGATTAGGATGTAGAGCTGAATTATTCAGTTGGTCCATTTCAGATTAGGATGTAGAGCTGAATAATTCAGTTGGTCCATTTCAGATTAGGATGTAGAGCTGAATTATTCAGTGGTCCATTTCAGATTAGGATGTAGAGCTGAATTATTCAGTGGTCCATTTCAGATTAGGATGTAGAGCTGAATTATTCAGTGGTCCATTTCAGATTAGGATGTAGAGCTTAATTATTAAATTGGTCCATTTCAGATTAGGATGTAGAGCTGAATTATTCAGAATTTAATGTTTGCTTTAAAATTACAATACAATAAATGAAATAATATAAAAAGCAACAGGAAAATATAAAAAACCATTAAATGACAAATGTTTTTCTTTACATTCGAAGACACTTTGATTGTGCCAACGTTTGGTTTGTTGTGAAGTTCCTCTTTTAAAAAAGTTTGAGTTTTTGATGTTAATGAAATATTCAACAAGACCATTTATGTGTTTGGATTAGCTGAAATCCAAAAATCTGATTATTGTCAATTTCAAATATTTTCTACAAACCCAACTACTTGACTTGCAATATGTAGAAATGTACATCCGGAAAAATATTCTACTAATTTTGGAGCCTTTGAAGGCCACAACTTTGGAACCCATGCCTAACTTAGAACTCTATACAACCTTGCCAAACTTAGGACCCTATACAACCTTGCCTAACTTAGGACCCTATACATCCTTGCCTAACTTAGGACCCTATACATCCTTGCCTAACTTAGGACCCTATACATCCTTGCCTAACTTAGGACCCTATACATCCTTGCCTAACTTAGGACCCTATACAACCTTGCCTAACATAGGACCCTATACATCCTTGCCTAACATAGGACCCTATACAACCTTGCCTAACTTAGGACCCTATACATCCTTGCCTAACTTAGGACCCTATACATCCTTACCTAACTTAGGACCCTATACATCCTTGCCTAACTTAGGACCCTATACATCCTTGCCTAACTTAGGACCCTATACATCCTTGCCTAACTTAGGACCCTATACATCCTTGCCTAACTTAGGACCCTATACATCCTTGCCTTACTTAGGACCCTATATAACCTTGCCTTACTTAGGACTCCATACAACTTTGCCTTACTTAGGACCCTATATCATATACATAAAAGCAGCTTCTTCTGAGAAACCACCTCACAATTAAACTATATCATTCAGAAATGATGCCAGGATGGTTCTCTACCATTTAGGAGTTTTTTGTACTGATTGAAAACTTTAGGACCATATATGGTAGTAATGTTTTGAAACATTCTCTGATAAGCATTTAAAAGTTAATTCAATCTGCAGGAATGTTCATGTCTCCTACAAAGTCATGTGAGTGTTACAGGGTTGTATGTATGTATGTGTCTTATTTTTGTAAAAATTATTGAATAAATTCATTTATTACCAGAAATTATTTATACAGAATGTAAAAATCTGTGTGTTCAAAATGGCTGTATGCTTACACTGGGTGACTAGACCAGGATATTTGGTATAATTTAACCAATATGTGCCTCCTGCAGACATATGTGATGTATATGACTTATATAACTTTGTGTGGAGGTCAAATAATGAAAAATTATAATTTTATACAAAAATTATTGGATTGTCTTTACCTATTCCAACTTTGGAAAAGAAATCGTGTCTAAAAGTTGATATTATTTGTTGTATTTATTGACTGGGTAAATATATCCTTTATTTGCTCTATACAATGATATTTTTAAACTGTTTTCATTTGAATTGAAAATCAATTCTGTATGTACTGGTATCACATTAAGTTTAATTTCTGTGTTTGTTGTCAGTGCCATAGTTATTCTCATTAATAAATTAGGATTGCAGGAAGATTTCTCTAATATACAATCATATGTTAATGTTAAATTACCTGAGTAGATAACAGTAAAATGTCAGATCACATACCAGTAAAGGAAAAAAATGTCACTGGGGTAAAATCCCTGGGGTCAGATATATTGATTTTATCAAAACAAAAGTCTATAAACTACTGTAGTGATATAATCTTCTGTTGGGGATTAATATATAGAACAACATTAAATGTTATGATAAAAATGTTCAGTGTTAATTTACACTGTTAATTGAATAAAAACAAACAAGGCTTTTAGGTTTACAGTATGGGAAAAGTTAAAATATGGGTAAAGAAATAACTCCAAAATATATCAAAAAGCGCTATGTATAGCTATATACAGTAGTATATTGTTAGATGTTATAAGGATGTCATATTAGAACAACATATTGAAACAAACTGAAGTATAGTTAGAAATTGAAATTGAAAGGTTAAGTCTGGCTCTTTGACATCAATCTATTAATAAGTTATAAGTATAATAAACACCTGAAGACAGTATATATGACACACAACAAACATTTACCTTAACAACTCTGTAATGTCAGGAGGATATTAAAGTGTTTACATGAAGACATGAATACATTTCATCAACTTCTACTGTTATCATAAATAATATCAGACAATTTAATTAAATACAGTTCATCCATTGTGTCAACAGAC